>OZ010602.1:7381006-7526006 GCA_963932145.1 Acanthosepion lycidas | reverse complement strand
TATATATATATATATATATTCCAAGAGGATAAAATCCAGGTTTAGTGATGTTTTTCTGCAAAAGGTACTGGCAACATATCAGTAATAGATGGTAGAATGAATGCTGCAGCATATCAAAATATTTTGAAAGAAAATTTAAAGATTTCAGTTGAAAATGAACCTCCTCCTGATTGGATCTTCCAAGCACACTGCAAAATCTCTGAAGAAATGTCTTGCTGAAAATAATGTAAATATCCTGAAATGGCCAAGTCGATCCCCAGACTTAAACCAAATTGAGAATCTGTGGTGCTATTTGAAAATTCAAATCCACTGTAGAGCTCCAACATCCTGGATCTGAAGACCATATGTGAAGAAGAATGGAACAAAATACCAACTAAAATTTTCAAATCATTGAGAATTACAAGAGTTTGGTTGCTGTAGTGTGAATAATGGATATTCTACAAAGTATTAAATGAAGATTATGTATTCTTTTTTTGTATTGTAGAAATACTTTTTTCACCCACATTAAATGGATAAATGGGATTTATTTCTATTAAATCAAAATTTTTTTCCATTTTCTATGCATATTTGTTCCCCCACTCCCAATGTATGTACTAAACTTTGCTTGGTAAAAGGCCACAAGTTTGGGTAACTAAGTGAGGATTGAACTCACTGCTCTGTAGTAATGTTTAACTAGACTAGCTCATTAACTATTACTCCACCCCAGTGAGCTCTAGTATACGGATGTGCATTTAGCATAGTGGCTATAGTTGTAGAAAATGAGATGGATGTATTGAATTCAAATTCCAACCAAGACCATTGCATTTGCTTTCATGAATTCATACCTTTTAAAGGGTATGAATTCATCTTTTCTCCCTCAAACTAGGGGTAAATAGCAGAGTAGACTGGGCTCTCTAGCTTTGATTGGGAACCAGTCTAGGAGAAAGACAACTCTGAATTCAAAACCAGTTGGTTATGAGGATGACAATTCTTTGTACAGAGAGCACAGCAGCAATACTTAGTGTTGTGAGGCTGTGTCCACATATAATCCAACTGATACATCTACAGCGTTAGCATACATACAACATAGTGTCCAGTCCTGTTGTTAGCTGTGTGAAAATACAATGTGTAGTGGGTTCATACTATCAAGTGAAGGAATCTGATTTAATATAGTCATTAAATTATATATAAATTGAGGTGAATGTAAAAGTGATGAACAGAATAGGCTAGGCATTTGATGTAGTAACAATGAAAGAATTTACAATCTTTTACAAGGAATAAAGAAAATAGAATGATAAAATGATAGTGATATTTTATTAAAGTTGAAATGTATATTATCCTACATTACAATCCAATAGACTGGTAAGCAATGTCAGAATATTTTCCTATAAATGTGTCTTCATGAGTGCCGACATCAGTGTTCTGGAGATTATTTTTTTGTTCACAGCAGGAAGAATAGTATCTGTCTATATTTCTGAGATGAGGTATTATGTAGACTATTTACATTATTCAAACTATTGTCCTCATCTCTGTCTCCATATTTATTACAGCGTTTTCAGCCAAAGAAGACTGGAGCATACAATGGTCAAAACGTTGTAATTAATATAGTGACAAAGATGAGGACAATAGTCCAAATAGTGTAAATAGGAAGAATAGCATTAGATAAAAGTTATTTCTTATTTTGAAATTAAGTTCACACTAGTGTTCTTTTAGAAGAATATTCACTCAGAAATTCTTAAAGTTGTGTGGAGTGAATACCAAGTGTATATTCAGTCTTATGTGGGAGAATTTAAAAATAATCAAGCACTTATGCTATTGTAAATAGAAAAGGCTATCATAAATATATAAAGGTTGATAGATGCCTATGGACAATCAGATCAGATTGAAAATATTGAAAATAAGCCATATTTTCCATGTGGGTGAAGTAGAAACAAATCAAACCATATAATAATTATCAATGTGTATTTATATATTTCCTGTCCCATTTGTAGTGAGAAGGGATGTAAATCAAGTTAGTAAATGTATGAGTAATTACTGCTCTTAGTCATCTTTAATAATATATACAAAGAAAATATTTATCTGCATTTAGACAAAATTACTTCCTGAAAAAAAAATGAACTGTTTAATTAATCAGTTCCTTTATTCCTACATTTCTTAGATTGCAATCTTATTTGTTCAAACCTTTCATGTGAGGCACTCAGATACCTTTGTTAAGTGACTGTCTTGCTTCAACTCGGTCTTAAAAATATGCTTTGTCATCACTGTCTTTATCATTCTGTTTTTAATCTTTTTCTTCTGAGAGATATTTCCATTTCACTATTATATTAAACACATACAATTTTTAATGTGAAAATATACTGAATGAAAAGTGATTTATATAATACTAGGAGTAATCAATGAATCATAGATTTTGGTTGGTTGATTTTGTTTAGTGGCATCTCAACTGCCATGTGTTATTCTAATGCCGAAATCTAAATATTTTGAACACAATTTTATGACTTCAACTGCAGATAAAATATATTGTTGGTCATTTTGCTATATAATGTATTGTTGGTAATTCTACTATAAATATACAGTATTGATAAATTTTTTTATATAAAATTGCATTGCTGGTATTTTTACTATAAAAATGTATTTTTATACTTTCATAGTTTTTTTTGTTTTGTTTGGTGATTCACTATTTGCCCATAGCTGGACCCTTACAGGTGCTACCACCCTGAGATACTAATAAATGTCTAAAAATATAAAGGGAATGGATTATTTGAAGACTTCATTGGCCTCTATTTTAGTTGTGAATTCTTTATGTCTGTTTTATTGAATCTGAATATATTGTTCCTTTGCATCTCACTATTAAAACTTTCTAATAATTGCCATCATTTTTTATGGGTGCAGGTACACAAGTAAATATATGAATGTTGATGGAGATGCCTATAGACAATCAGATCAGACACTGACTAGATCAGTTTCACATCATATCTGATGTCAAATAAATAAATTCTTACAGCTTTCGGTTCTGGATTGTATTAAGCAATATAAGCAGACAATGCAACCAACTGCGGTGTCCAACTTTCATTATCTAACTCTAAAGACACAGCCTACAGTGGAATACTTCAAGTGCTACTAAAAAGAAGTTTAAAGGCACAAACAAAGACACAACACTTTAAAGAATTTGAGTCATCAGTTTCCAAGCAATATCATCTCATTTAGTATCTCCTGATTATCAAAGTAATTTACAGCAATTCTGAATTAACAGAGGCAGTGGGCGGATCAGATTGTCCATTCTCTAATTAATCAAGTGTGTTGTATAGTAAACTGACTTCCATTAGTTGCTGGTCTTTTTCTTTTATCCACCATGTCCTTTCAAGCGACAGTGGACTAATGGATTATGGAGCAGACTGAGGAATTAGAGAGCTGGGTTTGAATTCCAGTCGAGTTCATTACATTCACTTAGATATATGAATCCATCTCTTCTCCCCCCCCCACCAGATATGGGTAAATAGTAGGATAGACTCAGTTCCAAGTGGCAACTGATCTAGGAGAAGGAAAACTCTGAATTCAAAACTGTATGTAGTCCTAGTGAAGCACATGCTATGCAGCTAAGGAATGGATTATTTGCATTGACTCAATGATCTTGACTATTCACTTACAAGCTAATGCCATTGGGTAAGGTATGAATTGATCTTGATATATAGCAGGACAGACTGGATTCTATAGCCTTGGGTGATAACCAGTCTGGGAAAAGAAAAAACTCTCAATTCAAAATATCCACCTATGGATAAATGGTAGGCCAGTCTGGACTCTACAGCCATGGTAGGCAACCAGGCTAGGAGAAGGACAACTTTGAATTCAAACCCAGGGTTGGAGCCCCTAAGACAGTCTAATGGTAACTACTGCGATGACACTGATACCAAGCTGTATTGGCCTCTGCCTTTCATTGGACAACATTTGTGGCATGGAAAAGTAAGACATACTGCATGGGCAACTGCCGATCTCTAATAGAAAAACCTTGCCCAGACCTGCACCCTGGAGAGGGTATAACACTTCAGGTGCAGATCCATGGTTTCTCAAGACTGACACATGCCATATCTTTCAAGATATGGATGATAACGACTCTCCATAATTTTTTGTCTTTTGTTATTCTTATTAAGTTTTAACTTTTTAACCAAGTTTTGTTTTTGCTCTGCTATCCATTCATGCAAGCTTGTCAAATAGGTTACTTGCAGTTTCCCCTCTTGCTTTCATTATATTCTATGGGTGTTAAATTATCTAGGTCCTCTTTTCTCATTAGGAATCCTAGAGTGTCTCATTCTGATTGTAAGTATAATTTTCTTTGTTGTCCCTATTTTCCTGAAAAAGAAAATTCTGTTTCTGTTCTATTCATGTTATTCTTAATGTTCATTAGTAGAAATATATCTCTGTTGCTTCAAGTTTTTTCTTTGTTTGTGTAGACAGTATCTGGCATTCACTACCATGTGGAAGATTAAATATTTCATAGCAATTCATCACTTTTTTCTGTGTTTCTAATAAAATTTTTCTATCTCTTTGCTTAGTTTCTGGAAGGCATTATTCCTATGTGTCTTTGGATTTCTGTGCCACATGTCTATTTTAATACACAGTTCAAGTTCTACACCTGCAGTATATAGCTTACTCTTTGAGCTGTTGCTTATCCTGACAATTATACATACCATCTTCTCACGTTTAATAATCAGTCCTTTCTTTTTGCTTTCCTATACTACATTGTCTAAGTCTTCTTTCAATTATAAAAATGTTTATTCTCAAGGACAGAAAAAACATTAATGCTTTATCCCAGAATTTTCAGGCAAGAAAGAATCAAATTTCTTAGATGAGGAATTTTTATTTTTAATTTGTGGCTTGTTTATTTTTTTTTATTTTTTTAACCATTTCATCCTAAGCAAGGTGATAAAGCCACTAAGACACAATGTGTTGCAGAGGAGAAATGACAATAAAGTGAAGGAATACCAAAAAAATATTACTGAAGAGAAAGGATAATAAAAAGAACAGGTTTCATTGAGTCAGAAGATGACAATTGATGTTGCATTTAAATTGTAGTTGACAGGAAAGCAAAAAGCTCCACAGGCAAGAAGTATGAGAAAAGAAACTATAAGAATAGAACTTACAGTTACATTTAGCATTTCAACAGTAAAATAATGACACCTAACTGCTACTCTAGTACTATGCTTAAATTCATGAAGTTGAAGAGGAAAGTGCATCAGAACAATTGCTGTGAAAATATTTATAGAAAGGCACAGAAAATTTATATTACAGCAGTGGGAAAATGACTGAAGCTGAGATATCAGGTCAGGACTGATAACAATGCAGATTCTTCCTTGGATTTTGGCAAGAACCTCAAGACCTATAGCAAAAACACCAGACCAAATGAAACAGCAAAATTCAGTAAAATATTCAATACATGATTGAATGGTAGATTTATAAAGGTTCAGTTTTAAAAAAATATTTTCAAATTGTCTAGTACATGTCTACCTTTTTTAATCATTTTTTAATCATTTAACCCCTAAGCAAGGCAATCAAGAATCTAAAGATACGTAGCAGAAGCACCAGATCAGATGTAGCAATAATATTTTATATATAGTCAATGGTATTCTCAGAAAAGGTGCAAAATGGATTCAGGCAAAAAAATGATCTAGCATGATACAGTGGGCCAACCTTCTTAGCAGTAGATGTAAGCAATTAACTCAATATAGTCATTAAATAATAATAAATACATATAATAAATTAATATAGTTATCCTTCATCTTATTTTTATTGTTTTTTTATTGCTGCTTTTGGTTTCTTTTAATTTCTTAGACTATTAACTAAGCAGCCTGGTTTGTAAATAAGTAAACTAGTAGTCATATATTAATTGTAGGGGATTGATTGATATGAAATGGGATTTATGTTAATCTGCTCAATGCTTGATTTTTACTTGAACTGTATCATTATAAAAAGTGTATTTTAACTAATTTCAACTCAGGTTTATTTTTAATGATTTAATTTACTAATAAAAAGGGGGACACATTGAAATAGGTTTGTCATATGTTAATTGTAGAGGAATCACATACAAGTAAATTTACATGAGAATCTGGCAGGATGGTAAATATAAAAGACAATTTAGAAAACTTCTATTTTGACATGTTTTACCAATGAACCATTAGTATCATTAGAAAAACAGAATTTTATTTCCCAAGAAGAAAATCATCAACATTAAGAAGACAAAATAGGATCCATATTAAATAGATGAATGCTTGATTTTTATATATTAAATGTATCATTACAAAATGTATATTTTAACTAATTTCAACTTAACCTTATTTTTAATGGTTTAAGTATCCCATATTGTTTCAATACTAATTCACAAAGAAAGGATGATATATTGGAATAGCCTTGGTGTATATTAATTGTAGAGTATTAATACATTTATGGCATTTAAAATACCTCTTCATTTTCAATAAATTATGTTTTCTTTTTATGAAAGCAGCTTTTTCCAGGTAAACACTGATTATGAAATTTTTTTGAAATGGCACACCTCTGCATTGAGGATGTTTAATTTTAACTTCTTTTCTAGTCATATATAGTTGTCTTTTGAAATCACATGATGTCTTGCTAACATATTCGGGGTGGGGACATTGTTTATGGTTTGTAAAAAATAAAATCTATATTATTGATATGAAATGGGATTTATATTAAGCAGCTGAATGATTGATTTTTACCATAACTAATTTTGAGTTAAATAAATTATGGTGAATGACGAGACTGTAGAAAATATCTTTGGGCGATTCAAGTTTTATTCAACTCAAAAAGACACACAAGGTGTAAACAAAGATTGCCATCTTTAGGACTCTTCTAAGAAGAAAGAAAAATCCCTTAATAAGGGCAAATAACTATAATAATAATATTATTTTACCAAAATGAAGTTTTTTGAAGTGTCACACCTCTGCCTTGATGGTGCTGTTTAATTTTGACTCCTTTTCTAGTCGTATTAATTGTCTTTTGAAATCACATGATGTCTTGGTAACATATTTGTGGGTGACATTGTTTATATTTTGTTTGGTAAACTCCTGATTCTGATGTAAAATCAACTTTCTGTTTTGCATTATTTAAATGTTTAACTGTTTTTGAACTATACATATGAGGGGGTACTGAAAAAAGTTTTCAGTACATATGAGGGGGTGCTGAAAAGCCTGACTGCATTTTTCCGACAAAATATAAGATTTTTTAAGAGGTTCTTGGCCATAAGAATTCATTGAGACATGTTTTTATTGAAGTCAACTGAAAAGGCCTGTCTGTTTAATTTTACATCATATTTTCAAGTTTCAAGTTGTTGCACCTCGAATCGAATTTATGGAAAATTCTCTAAAGGTCATGATGTTTTCATTCAACTATTTTCAACCATCTCTAGTTCTTATCAGTAATGTTAATGCCAGTGTCACAGAGAAATGTTTTTATTTTTTTATCAGCTTCATACTGGCATTTTTAGAAAGACTCTAATTCTATTTTAAATACCTATCTATTGAATACAAATGATGTCGTGTACAGAAAAGTTTGTAACTGTTTTTTAATCATTTCACACCAGAGAGGGCCATAAAGCCTCAAAGACACAAGGGGTTATTGAGTTTTAGAGAATATGAGAAAAAAATAACACTATTAAGGAAAAGAATAAAAGAACATGAATTAAGAACGCAGAAGATAATGATTGCATTTAAATTTTTAAATATCAAAGTTGACTGGGAAGCAAGGATCTGGAAGAAGGTTCCAGAAATGAGAATTGTGAGATAAGAAACTGTTAGCATAGAACTTATGGTTACATCTAGACATTTTAACTGTAAGATGAGGAAACCTTGTAATCAATCTATTAGTCCATTTACATTTATAAAGTCTACGTCCCAAAGAGGAAAATTCATCAGAACAACAATCATAAAAGTATTTATAGAAAACTTAAATTTTATATCTTCTCAAATGATGAAAGATATTTAGTTTAACCTAAGTAGTTTCTTTTGTATATGATATGTCCCAGAAAAGGATATATTTGAGCGAAGTAGCTAAGTGGTTTAGGCTACTGTAACCAAGTGGAACAATCTAGAAGGTAGCAGTAATGGAACTGGTACTCGTTGTAGTTGCAGTCAATAGGTGTAGGCAATAGGCGACCAATAAAATAGCCAATGGCATAGTCCAGTGGGTGTCCAATAGGTGTCCTGTACCTCTACATCAGCCTGTATTTATGGCTGACACCAGTTAGTCATATTCCTGTGAGGGGGAACACAGGTGTATCTATATTCATTACATCAGTATAATAATAACTTTAAATATTTTCAATCTTTCTCTACATCTTTTGCTTATTAGTATTTTAGTATTATCTGCTCATATTTTTTCTTATATTAATAGCCACATTGTGGTTTCTTGTAAGGTTTGACAATTTTTTTTTTTTTCATAAGCATTTCACCCCAAGCAAGGTGGGAGTGCTAGGGGTTACAGAGAGTGAGAGCAAGATTAAAGAGGAAAGGATAAATAGAAGGACAGGGGATAAGATCAAGGCATCAGAAGATGTCAATTGACATTACATTTGAATATTTGAAGATTATAGCTATCAAGAAGCAAACAAGAAGAAGGGAGTTCCACAGACAGGAAGTGTGAGATAAGAAGCTTTTGGAGTAGAAGATGGCTACATTTAACCATTTTGACAGTGAAAGTGTGGGACCGAGATGCCAACCTAGTAGCACGCTTAAATTCATGCAGTTTGGGAAACAGTGAAAGTAACTCATTGAAAAGACAGAGGGAAGCCATCTATGAGAATGTGACTGGAGATGAGATGCCAGATCAGGAACTATCACATTGCATATCCATTTCCTGGTTTTATCGAGGACCTTGAGTTGAACAGCTGGGGCACCAGACCATATATAACAGCAGTATTCCATACAAGGATGAATGGTTGGTTTATAGATTTGAAGGATGAACTCAGGCAAGAAAAACTTTCTGGTGTGACACAGAGAACCAACTTTCCTTGTGGTAGATGAAGCTATTGATTCAATGTATCTGTTCCACCTAATATATATATTGTTATATTCCGTGCTAATAGGAATATATACTTGAAAAACAAGGTGGATAAAATAGGTAAAGGTTTATTGTAATTAACCAGTATAATAAGAATAAAGGTTATGCACAAAGTCGTCGCAAGTCAGTCCAGTAGTGAGTGCTACTATAGGAAGGTTGGTAGTTCTTGTGTAAGTCTGAGTTGTACTCAACAGATTCCAACTAGTATATTTGCAAACTTTCCCATGCGATCAAATGTGACACAAGGCCGGGTTTAATTTTGGGCATCCGAGCCCATAGGCTGAGCCAAAAATTCCTGTAGACCCCCATATAAAATGGGGTTGGATAGCTGTTTCTCAAGACAAGGCTCTGCCCTTCAGCATAGCCTTGTCTGGAGATCCTTTCTGCTAGGAGGCAGAGAGTTTGACCAGCACAATTGAAAAAGATTCCAGCTAGTATATCTAGCAACTGCTCCATGCAGTCATATGTGGCACAAGGCCGAATTTAATGTCGGTTCCCAAGTCCATAGGATCAGCCAAAAAAATCCTAATAGACCCGCATAAACATAGCATAGCCTTATTCAGGTTCCTCTCTGCCCAAAGGCAGAGAGTTCAACAGTACAGCTGAAAAAGATTCCAGCTAGAATATTTGCCAACCGCCCCACATGGTCAGACATGGTACAAGGTCATATTTAATGTGGGGTATCCAAGCCTGTAGGCTTGGGCAAAAATTTCCCGTAAAAAAAATGGGGTTGGGACTCTGCCCTTTGGCATAGCCTCGTCTGGGTTCCTCTCTATCGTATAGCTAAAAACCGTATAGCTGAAAAATTTCAGCTAGTATATTTAGCCCCCACCCCACGAGGGTTGCATGTGACACAAGGCTGGGTTTAATGTCGTTTCTCTGTGCCCATAGGCTCAGCCAAAAATATTCTCTTTCGAACCCGTATAAACGGGTTCAGGGTCAACAACCCGAAATGAGACTCTGTCCTTTGGCGGAGCCTTGTCCGGGTTCCTCTCTGCCTGAAGGCAGAGAATTCGACTGTTTAGCCAAAAAAGATTTCAGTTAGACAGTATTTAATAGCCCCCTCATGAGGCTAGATGTGGCACAAGACTGAGTTTAACTTGGTTTATCCACGCCTGTAGGCTCAGCCAAAAATCCCATTAGAAACCGCATAAATGGGATCGGGTTAGTCAACCTCCTCGAACGAGACTCTGCCCTTTGGCAGAGCCTCATCCAGGTTCCTCTCTGCTCAGAGGCAGAGAGTTCAACCTGCAAGCTGAAAAAATTTTGGCTAGACTCTGTAATCCATTGACTTATAGATACTTATAGGTAGTTACTACCTATAGTGTAGTCACTCATGGGGGTGACAGGTTATTCCATTACATCATATATAAGTTAAGTGGCAAGTTAACTTTTTTACAATAATATCCACTATGCAAAAGGCTCAAGAGCCACTCAACATAGAAGGTTACAAAGTAAGAGGTAAGAGGCAGTGTTAATGAGGATATGCGGGGAAGATAATGGTTAAATTTAGACTTGAACAGGTTAAGATTGTAATGATTAGGGAAATATCCTTTAAGGAGTTGATTACACAAAGTAGTGGTACTTAAAGTATGGTGGTTATGTAACTAATATGAATTTTTTTTCATTATCAGCGTTGAAATGGCAAAGGACAAATTTATGCAGATGACACTACCATTTACTTTAGTCTTAGTAGCAAGTTCAATAGATCCAAGAAAGTAAACCTGGCAAATACTCATAAAAAGGACCTCCAATCAGTGAATAACTGGGGCAAGAAATGGCTTGTAAATGTCAACACCTTCAAAACAAAACTGCTTTCATTTAATTATTACAGAGAACCTTTTCTGCCTCCCATCAGGATAACTGATTCAGAAGTAAAGGAGAACAACGCTCTACGTCTTCTTGACCTCATGTTTTCAACTGACATGAAGTGAATCAATTATATTGAGTCAATTTCTATGTCTGCTACCAGGAAAATTGGTTCACTGTGTCATGCCAAAAAGTTTTTCTCACCAAAATCAACCTTGCACATTTATAAATCTACCATTCATCCATGTATTGGATACTGTTGCCATATCTGGTCTGATGGTCCCCTACTGTACATCTCAAAATTCTTGACAAAATCCACAGAAGGTCTGCAATACAATCAATCCTGACCTGGCATCTCATATCCAGTCACTTTCTCACCAACCCTCTGTCTATTCTACAAATATTTTTCTGGCAACTGCTCAGATGAGCTTTTTTGGCCTGGTGCTCTGACTAATCATAATATATTGTCACCAGACAGAGCCACTCCTGCTCAAAAACCAAAACCTTAATTTCGAATTGACTAATATATATATATATATATATATATATATATATATATATATACGCAAATTTAAACAGCAAACCAACACACTGAGAGAAAGATGCTGATGACAACGCAGCAGGTGCAGCCACTACCAAGTGTTTATTTGCTTTTAATTTCACTACTCTCTCTCCCTGTTGCCTTAGCAACAGTAAAAGATAGAAGTTATCAGTCTTTGTATATATGTAAATAAATTATAAATTTATTTGACCCGACTTAATATCCTCTTTTGTTTGATGCTTGAATTAACATTTGCCAAGGCGGAGAAGGAATTAACCTTCACAGTAGTAACAACAACAATAACAACAAAGTCTTTCCTTCCAAGTTATACATTTTCATTAATGCAACAAGTGGTAACCCTGACATTCGAGTCATAGCAGCTTCATCTGGAAATATGTGGAAACTCCAGTAAATACGCCAACACAATGAGTTCACACAAAGACACATTAGAAGCACCTTTAGACATAAATTCATCACTCCTTCAATTACCATTATACAATGCAGCTAACACAAAGAATTGGTTCCTCCAACTCCAGGCCATTTTTGCTGCCAGAGGAATGTGATCACAAAAAATAGTTGCCTATTGTTGGATAAATTGCCCATCACTATGTTAAAAATACTGATGCCCATGACTGACAACACACCCCTTGACAAACTGGCAGATATCGCCGATAAAATTTTTGTACCATACAACCGAAGACTGAATGCACTAACTCCCAAACAGGTAATGGTCACAGTGCTAAACATGCATATATTGATAAACCTCTTGCAGATTTACAAAACAAAGGCAATGAATGAATTTGTTGTTAAGACAGCAACAATGGGGATTCAGAAGTACCTCACATAAACATGACTATACTCCATGCTGAAGAAGTCTTAGGTGTGGAAGAACAAACACACACCCCAATGGTATTGATGGATGGAATGACACAGTCTCACTAACAGACTTGGCTCCAGAAGGGGACGAACTGGGATCCACAAGCTTAAGCGAGGATTGTCCTCAGGACTTTGAAGAAAATGAATCATAGTCTCTTTTCTAAGATTATTAGGAACCCTTGACATCTGGACCCTCTTGTGGTGACAAAAAAGGTTTCACATAAGACAGCACACCCACCTACTGATATTTCAGAGGATGAGCAAGCAACTCATAGAAGATTAAATCCAGTTCTAGCAAAAAAGAGAAAGAACCTCATTATGCTCCTGGCAATCTCCCTCTCATTCCCCCCCTCCCCCCATTAGTGGATCTGTCCTGACCACATACAGTAAAGAGAACTCTGCTGCTATGCAGAATTTTAAAGCTTACTTCTAATTCTTATTGTCTCAAACAATTCTACTTCACCTATTTCCATCTGACAGTTAAGAAGGTTTATCAGACTGATAAATTGTTATCATCCTTTCATCTGTAATCTATCATCTATACATTTACCATTAACCAATCTGTTAGAGAAAAAAACATCATTCTACAACAGGATGCCCTCCATGATTTCAATATGGACAAATCTGCCCTTGCAAACTTCACTAAACTCTCACATGTCACCACCAACAAAAAATAACGCATTTTCCTCACTACGGACATGTCTAACATGGCTGTAATTGAACAGGAAATTGATTTAGTAAGAAAATCTATTTCTTTTTTCTCAGCAAAATTAACCAAGACTCAAAAAGATTATAGCGCCTTTTCTAGAGAATGGTTGGTTATATATTAAGTAATTAAACAATTTAGACATACACAAAGATTAAAACTTTGTAATATACATGGATCACAAACCTCTCACTCATGCCATGAACTAAAGTGCAGACAAATACACCCCTAGAGAAATTAGATCACCAATCCCCAATGATTTCAATTTTTGATGAACAGAAGTCTGCCTCCTCACTAACAGAATTATTATCAAACACCTTTTTAAGGACCAAATAATTTCAAGTTCCTTTCAACAATAAAATACTTTATTATGACACTACATTGACCAAGCCTAGACTATGCATTCACACTGAGGAAACAAATATTCTAACACTTACATAATCTTTCATACTCAAGCAAGTGATCCATTGTAAAAATCATAAGGGAATGATTTGGTTGGCCAAAAATGGCACCAGACATTAGAAATTGGACATCAATGTACCTAGAATGCCAGAAGAATAAAATGTTATACCAAGATTCAAATGCATACACATAGATGTCATGAATCCCCTACCAAGCTGTCAAGGTTATTCATATATCTTAACTATTGTTGACAGATCTTTACATTGGCCTACCACGATTGCACTTAAAGACATATCATCACCTTCAGTTGCAAATGTTATTTTAAAAGATTTGATATCTACTTCCAGAGTACCCAATGTCATCACCATTAATTGAGGCACACAATTTTGATCATCCCTTATCCAAGAATTCAGCAAATAGCTGGAAGCAAAACATATTAAAACAACAGCATACCACCTATGCACTAATGGATTAGTGGAAAGATTCCTCAGGTAATTTAAAACATCATTAGCCATGAAGAAAAATTTAACCTATTGGATTAACTTACCCTTTATATTACTCTGTATAAAGAATATTATTAAAGAAGACCTTGACTGAATACCAACCAAAATAGTCTTTGGTACACCCTTATCACTAACAGGACAATTTTTGGAAGATGATATAGACTCTAATCCAACATTGTATTTCATACAAGAATTAAAAAATAAGATGTTGCAATTACAATTAACACCTACTCAAAATTCAATAAAACACGTATACACACCAACAAATCTGTGAGTACTTTTTGTATGAGATGACACAGTTAAATAAACACTTTCAGCAAATTATCACAGTTTGTTATAGAGTAGCTAGCACCCCTTCAGCACTCTACCAGATGGCCTGGCTCATAGCCTTAAATAATCTACAATTAAGGACTACAGCAGTTGATTAATAAGTTGATTAATAAGTTGATACTAAGCTGATTAATATTCAGACTGATCTTACTTTGTTTGGCTATACAGAATTTAACCCTCCTCTATTCCTTGTAAGTTGTCTTGTTAATTGTTTTGTAACTTATTGTTCTGTGTTTTTTCTATGTATCTGTTAGCACTGGATACTGGTGCTGAATAAATATATTAAGCAATCATTCTTCTCTTTGTATCATTCACCTCAACAATACAACAGAGTTCATACAAAGTGTTATAAAGATCAGACAAATATTTCACAAGACAAAAAGGGAATAACTGAGATATACTTAAACAAGCTTTCTTAGAAAAACAAAATCAACTATACACACTTCTCTCGTGATGTGCAAGAAACATCACAATTTAATGATACATCACAATTTGACAATACACCAACAATTTAAATGAGATCAGGAAGAAAAGTCACATTTCCCAAAGACTTTAAACATTTATTACTAATTAATTGATATGGCTTTCATTCCAATCAATTTTCTTAAAAGGGGTACCTTGTACTGGCAGACTTTGTAAATATGTTTTTCACACATTGGCTTTAACCAAAACAAAATTAATAATATACTATGACCAGTCAGGGCCACTCCTGTTCAAAAACCAAAACCTTAATTTCAAGCTGACTAAAAACTATATATAGCCAAATTCAAACAGACTCTAAACAGATCAGTGTTTGATGCCAATACCAAGATGCTGAGAGGGAGACACTACTGATGTCTGTTTGCTTCTAATTTCAACGCTCTTTCTGTGTTGCTTTAGCAACAGCAACAGATAGTATATATGTAAATAAATTATACATATATTTACCCCTACTCAATGTCCACTTTTGTTTTAGGCTTGTATTTACATTTACTGGGGTGGAGAAGGAGATAACCTCCATAGCAGTAGGAACAACAATAAGATTCTACCTTCTATGTTACCCATTTTTGCCTCTGCAATAAGGCATTGTTACTGATGCAGTTAGGGCAGATGTTCATTTTTTTTTTCATGAAGAGAGCAAAAACAAAACCAAATTTTGAAGATGGTACAGTATGTATTCTTGTAAGAAAGATGAAACTTAAATGGGACATTCCATTACAACAATTACAATAATAATCATAAGTATAAATTCAGGTCAAACTTTTGGACATTACTATGTGTCTACAAATCTATGGCTTTTGATAAAGTACAACAAGTTGGTGACCTACATTTTTATGGAAGGAATTCATAATCAAGTAAACAAGAGAAAGTAAAAATCAACACTAAAGTGCATAAACAAGTGAAGAGAAACTATGGAGACTGGGTCAGGATGCAGGTGTAAAAGACAAGAAATTCATTGAATTATTAGAGAGTATTCCAACTTCTTGAGAGTGACTTATCTATATATATAAAACAGAGGATGTCTGCCTGTCCACCTGTCTCTCTGTGTGATACCTTTTTACTCGAGATCCATCCAACCAATTTTGACCAACCATGCTACATACATTGTTCAATGTAAGAGATAGGTTCTTAGCATAAAAAATCAATAATTGATAAAACTGATCAAAAATCAATAGATTCAACTTTTTTCCTCCGATTTCATTCAAACTCAGTATGTAGGTTATTTACATCATGACAAGCTCAATGATACCGCATTTTTATTTCTACACCACTGTGTTTTTGCAAAAAAAAAAAACATGAAAAATGAAAAATCAATTTCAACACAAATTTTAAACTAAAAACTTCTCTCAATTTTCAAGCAATCTAATACAAAGTTCACTCAATTGTAGCCAACAATAAGTTGGTTGTTTAACAGTTATTTAACTTGATAATTGAGTCTATCCATATAGTGAAAACCCACATAAATAGCAAAAATTGGCAATTTTTACTAGTTTCTTTCTTATTTTTCATTGATCTTGTCACCAGTTTTCATCAAACTTAACAATTGCTTTATAAATGCATCTTCTTTTACATCCCTGATAGCACACTGACAAATTGAATTTTAAAACTCCAAAATAATTGTGGTCGGAAGTGAATCTTCATGTTGCCTGTTTTACTCCTTCATGTCCTCGGTTAACTTTGATTGAATAAATACAGACTACTTCTGTTATATCAGCAACTGCATTAATTCAAAATGTTTTTTTTTATGAAAGTACTTTAAAGTAATTGAAGAAGATAGACTCTGTTACATCTAAATGGTCAGGTCTACAATAGATTCAACTTTGATCTTCAAAAATTTAAATGCAATGTCAATCATTACCTTCTGTTTTCTTAATTGTAGTTCTTTTACGGTCTTCTCTACTAATAATATATTTTTCTCTCATATTCTATAACACTCAGTGACCCCCTTGCATATTAGTGGCTTTAATACCTTGCTTGAGGTGAAATGATTAAAAAAAGTTTAAAAAGGACAGGCAAATACTTGACAATTTAAAAATATTTTTTTTAAAATTGAACCATTATAATTCTACCATTTGATCATGTATTGAATATTGTATTGAATTTTGCTGCCTCATTTCATCTGGTGTGCTTCTGCTATATATCTTGAGATTCTTGATAAAATTCCAAAGAAGAATCTGCAATGTTATTGGCCCTACTCTGGCATCTCAGCTTCAATCAGTTTCCCTCTGCTTTTTCTATAAATATTTACATGGTCATTGTTCTGATGAACTTTTTCATAGTGCAACTTCACAAACTTAAGTGTAGTACTAGATTGGCAGTTAGGTCTCATCATTTTACTGTTGAAGTTGCTATTCTAATAGTTTCTTTCTTCACACTTTTCACCTGTGGAACTCTCTTCTGGTTTCTTGCTTTCATGTCAACTATGATCTTCAAAATTTTAAATGCAAAGTTAATTACCATTTTTTGTTTGAATTTTATTCTTTTTATTGTTTTTTCTGCTCACTAACGTTTTCTCAATTTCTTGCAGCCTCAGTAATACCTTGCGTCTTAGTGACATTATCGTATCGATTGGGGTGAAATGATTGAAGAACAAATCTAGTTTACATGTGCAACAAAAAGTAGATATAGGTCTGTTTTACATAAGATTCAAAAAGTTAGAATAAGAAATGCCTAGTTTAAGATAGAATTTAAAAAAAGCAGAAATGTGTTCTTTTTATATTAGGTTGGTGCAAAATTATTTTTGCACCAACCTAATACTAGAGTCAAAAAAGTCGAGTCTAAACTAGAAATTTGAACATGGACACATGTCTCCGGTTTACACTAGAGTCAAAATTAGTCTGGTTTATACAAGTATTCCCCTCCTGCAATGGTGGCATCTTGGGAGGTGCCTTCTGCAAGATATGCAGTCAGCATATTCTGTATTCTGTTAACAGGACTGAATATAACTGAGGTGTTAAAGATGGAAAGAAAATTTGTAAATTATCACTGAATTCTTCAGAATTGGGTAGCATATTTATCCATAATTACTGGGAATTCAATAATCAGTATTTTCATTACATGGTTCATAATCTGAATCAAGTTGTCTGGACTACGGCAGCTGAAAACATGTAGAATACTGGGCTCAATGATAGACATAATAGATTACTTAAAGAGACAGGGAAGAAACCATAGAAGATGCAGACTGTAGCTTTGATGTGGCTTCAGTAAGGGTTGTCAGTCCTGAGATCATCATCGCATTTTAATTTTGCTTGTTCCTTTGTCGCTTAGCACATTTGATAAGCCTTGTTATAACCTCAGATACCATTTCTGTTTGATTGCAAGGACAGACCTATAATAGCTTACCTGTTCTCTGACTACAAAATGGAAAAAAAATATCAAAAGTGCTGTTTGCTTTCGGGGGAAAAGGAATTAATAACACTCTCATATGTTTAAAGTCTGCTTCCTTGAAATGGAAACCCTTGTCAATGTTGAATCATTTGTTCCCTGTTACTTCTTTAAATAATGACCTGCATTTATACTTATGATTATTATTGTAATTGTTGTAATAGAATGTCCCACACTCTCTATTGCCTATGTGGACTGACTATATCAGTACCTATATTTAGTGAGCATAGGATATACCTGGAGGCTTGCTTTGATAATTACTGGCATGACACCTGATTCCCTGTCTTTCAGTAGTGTATTCTCTTTCTTTCATCTATGCGTGTGTTGCTGTTCCTTCACTCAAATACCACTTTGTTTATAACCTCCTTAAGGATACAACAATAATATTTTGTTAAAGTTGCTAAGCTCAAATATTTACTGATGCAATAGGGAAATTTCCACAGGTATTTTATGGTCGGGGATCATGCAAGGAGCTTATTCAATCATTAAATTAAGAATTAAGACTCATTAGAAAATTCATAAAGGAAAACCATGAAATGATAAACTTCTTGCACGAATATCAATAACAGAATGGTCTGTTTGTATTTTTTAGGCTAAAAATAACTACTAATAACATTATTGGAACATTCTAGAATATTCCACTTAAATAATCTAGAGTATTAAAGAAATTTAAAAGTTTTAAAATCGGAAATTTGCATTGTATGAATACTTTTTTCACCCATTAAAATAGATAAATGGTATATATCTCAATTATATCATAACTGTTTCTGTTTTCTATGCATATTTAGTTATTATGCATCTGTGTATGGTTAATTATATGAAAAATATGTTTATTAGTTGGAAATACAATAAATAAAAAATGTGTATGTGTATGAATATTTGTATATATACCACTCCAGAAAGTACCAGACTACTCCTAACATGCCCTATTTTATAAGTGTCTGGTCAGACCCAAAATGTACTATTGCTGCCATATCTGTTCTGGTGCTGCCCAGCCTTGACAAAGTTCAAACAGCATTTACACAACCTTGTAGGTGATGAATTATTTTCCACCCTACAACCTCTCTCCCACAGATGCAATGGTGCAAATGTCTTGCACTCTATCGATATATCCATGGAAATGTTCAGACAAGCTAAATTCCTTAGTTCCATCAGTTCAGACCTTGACAGAGTTCAAAAAGCATTTCCTCTGCCTTGTAGTCGATAAAATATATCTTTCACCCTACAACCTCTCTCCCATAAATGCAATGGTGCAAACCTCTTCTGCTATTCTATCATTATATCCGTGGAAATGTTCAGACAAGCTAAATTCCTTAGTTCCACTAGTTCAGACCTTTACAGCTAAGACCTGTCACGTCATGTACACAGGAGCAAACCATCCTTCTTCCCTTTGTATTCTATTGGTGAGAAGAAAGTTCCATTTGGACTGCTTCTTCCCAAGTGCTTCTACTTAATTAGACAAACTCCAGAATGCATACTTCCCTGAACACTACAATCTTAACCTCTTCAAATCTAGAATCAACTACTCCCTATCTTCATAATCTGCACATATTTTCCACTTCAATGTCAATACAACAACCTAATTTAGTAATCCTATAACTTGAGTGATTCTTGGGGCTTGTATTGTGTTAACATTTAGTAAAAAGTGTGTGAGAAATGAATCAGTACAGTAATTGGCAAAGTAAAGGAATATACGTAAAAGTATATCTCAGAGCCTGGCATCTGATCTCTCCTCTGATCAAGATCTAACAGCTCAGTGGGGAAAAACTGGCTGGTTACATTCAGTGCCTCAAAAACTAAACATGATGTTCCATGATCACCAGACGAACCCTGAATCTTTGTCTATTGTGATGTATGGGTGGTTTCTCAGGAAGTCCTCATACCTTGAGCACCTTTGGGGACTTTATTGTGGCCTGTTTAGGGGCCAGAAAGAAAGACACAGAAGATGAAGGTAGGTTTAAAAAGTATATTGAAGATATATACAAAACAATAGTGTTCGTAATAAGTAGATTAGCACTGCGTCTACTACTCCACTCCACTTCACTCCTATCCAACTGTCGCAGTTTGTATTTATGAGAGGAGTAAGAGTTCATTCTACTGTAGGAGGGTTTACCACAACAGACTTAAGCTCAACACCAGAACTCAAT
Source organism: Acanthosepion lycidas (assembly GCA_963932145.1). NCBI lineage: Eukaryota > Metazoa > Mollusca > Cephalopoda > Sepiida > Sepiidae > Acanthosepion > Acanthosepion lycidas. The sequence goes on along the minus strand of OZ010602.1, from coordinate 7,505,783 downwards.
CATACAATTCATCACTAAAGATGCTGGAAAAATGATCAGTTCCCTGTAATTACCATGTAAGTACCTGACTTCTGCTATCCTCTACCATTACAAGTGCTAGATCTGGCATACTGCTGCCATATATGGGCAGGAGCTTCTCAGTCTTCAATTTTTAGTCTCAACAGAGTCCAAAAACATCTCTGCATCTTTGTGGGTGATGAATTATTTTCCACCTTAGAGCCTCTTTCCCGCAGAAGAAATACTGCAGGCCTCTTTCTAATCTATCACTATTTCCTTGGAAACTGTTCAGATGTACTACATTCCTTAGTTCCACCAGTTCTAACCATCATGGCTAAGACCTGTTATGCTATGTGCATCATAGTGAACCATCCTCCTTCCCCTCATGTTCCATTGGTGAGACGTAAGTTCCACTCAAGCAGCTTCTTCCCAAGAACTGATACTTTGTGGAACCGACTCCCAAGAGGTTGCTTCCCCAATCTGTATAATCTTTACCAGTTTGAGTCTAGGGTTAACCATTATCTTCCCCACATATCCACATAAAATGTGCCTCTTATTCTGTAAGCTCTACCCTGAGTAGCTTTTGGGCCTTGTACAAGGTGAACAACATAGTAAAAAAATGTATTCTGGTAGACATAGGGATATACCAGATTATGACTGATCCAGTATCTATTGAGAAATCATGACATCTTCCTTCTTCATTGTTCTTCTTCACAGTTTCCCTTATTTTAAACTGGTTAAAGAGTCCAGTCTACCCTGCTGTTTATTTAACATATATCTGGAACTGAGGGAGAAAAAATGGATTCATGCCTTTTCTAAGAGCATTTCTATGAAAAGGAACAAAATTGACTAGACTGAAATTTGAACTCACTTCATTGATTCCACTTTCTGTGCCATTATCCATTGCACCATGCATACATCCACTATATGATTCACTAATTTTAGTTCCTAACACTAAGCAAAATATTATGAAACAGAAAAGTTTTTTTGAAAACAAAGATAATAGGACATTATCATCATCATTGACTATCCATTGTATTTGATAAAGACAGGAGAAAGAGATTCATCTAGGTCCAGCAGTTTGAAACACATAACAGCTATGTCTCTGGGTCAATGCTTGTTGATAAGTGATCAACCTCAATTATTGCTACTCCAGTATGAAGTGTTCAGTGCCATGCAGGCTGGTTCGCAGCCAGATATTCCCAATTGTTTACATTGATCTGAATTGCTTTTGGGCCCCTCAATGCAATCTTTGTAGCAGAGATTTTTAACACCACACTGTTGCTTTTCACACTTTATTTCACCATACAAAGGGATTTTTGGCAATTGAGCGTCATCCAAACAATTGACACAAGAAGTGTCAAATGTTATGTAATATCAATCCTGCTATATGGCAGTGAATGCTGAACAACTCTTTCACAGATGAAGAGGAGACTTAAAGTAATGGGGATTTCGTTCCACAAAGGAATACTGAGAATACTATAGAGGAAGCATATGATTAAAAAGTAAGTTTTAAGGAAAATGAAAAGGTCAGTTTTGCTTAAAATCAGAAAGTGTTCAAATTCTTGGGGCACATAGTGAGGAAAGGTGGCTTGGAGAATTTGAACCTCACAGGTTAAAAGGGACAGATTGAAATAGTAAGTCTGAGATCCCAATCTAAACTTTTATTTAACCCATAGAAGAGAAGAGGTCAATTAATACCTTTCTGAATGACATTTGTGTGAAAGCAAATGCAACAGCCTAGCCCAGAATTTGAACTCTGCCAATTCCATTTTCTATGCTGATAACTGTTACATTACCTAAATGGTCAGAGTATAAAGGGCAGGGAAAGGGAATTCAAGCCTTTCCCAAGAGCATTAGTACAAAGGAAACATAAGCAGCTTCAGCTGAAATTTGAACACTCTTTGCCAATTCCATTTTCCATGTGGGTAACTGTTACACTACCTAAATGGTCAGAGTATAGAGTGCAGGGAGAAGCTGATCCATGCCTTTCCCAAGAGCATTACTGTAAAGGAAACATAAGCAACTTCAGCTAAAATTTGAACACTCTTTGCCAATTCCATTTTCCATGTGGGTAACTGTTACACTACCTAAATGGTCAGAGAATAGATTGCAGGGAGAAGCTGATCCATGCCTTTCCCAAGAGCATTACTGTAAAGGAAACATAAGCAACTTCAGCTGAAATTTGAACAGTCTTTGTCAATTCCATTTTCCATGTGGGTAACTGTTACACTACCTAAATGGTCAGAGTATAGAGTGCAGGGAGAAGCTGATCCATGCCTTTCCCAAGAGCATTACTGTAAAGGAAACATAAGCAACTTCAGCTAAAATTTGAACACTCTTTGCCAATTCCATTTTCCATGTGGGTAACTGTTACACTACCTAAATGGTCAGAGAATAGAGTGCAGGGAGAAGCTGATCCATGCCTTTCCCAAGAGCATTACTGTAAAGGAAACATAAGCAACTTCAGCTAAAATTTGAACACTCTTTGTCAATTCCATTTTCCATGTGGGTAACTGTTACACTACCTAAATGGTCAGAGAATAGAGTGCAGGGAGAAGCTGATCCATGCCTTTCCCAAGAGTATTACTGTAAAGGAAACATAAGCAACTTCAGCTGAAATTTGAACACTCTTTGCCAATTCCATTTTCCATGTGGGTAACTGTTACACTACCTAAATGGTCACAGTATTGAATGCAGGGAGAAGTTGATCCATGCCTTTCCCAAGAGCATTAGTACAAAGGAAACATAAGCAGCTTCAGCTGAAATTTGAACACTCTTTGCCAATTCCATTTTTCATGTGGATAACTGTTACACTACCTAAATGGTCACAGAATAGGGTGCAGGGAGAAGCTGATCCATGCCTTTCCCAAGAGCATTAGTACAAAGGAAACATAAGCAACTTCAGCTGAAATTTGAACACTCTTTGCTAATTCCATTTTCCACGTGGGTAACTGTTACACTACCTAAATAGTTACAGTATTGAGTGCAGGGAGAAGCTGATCCATGCCTTTCCCAAGAACTTTAGTGCAAAGGGAATATAAGCAGCTTCAGCTGAAATTTGAACACTCTTTGCCAATTCCATTTTCAGTGCTGATAACTCTTACACTACCTACGCATATATAAAAACTTATCTTAAATCAAGAGGAACTTAAAAAATATAAAAGTAAATGAAAACATTTTCTGAATGATCCAGATAAAAAAAGAGGCAAACCTATGATCAATAAGAATTACGAGTCTATTTTACAAAGAAAAACTCGATATATTTTTCCACTTAGCTAAATGTTAGAAAAATATTGGCTGTCAAATGAAGGATACTGACAAAATGAAATTACTAGTGCAAGAAATGCATACAAGTTTTAGCAAAACACAGGCAAGTATATTGCAAAAAAATAGATACCATTCTTAAATGTTTGCGATGTTGAATTTATTTAATTTCACAGACTCTTGGTTCTTATTGCTACTTACAAATAATAAAGTATTACTTGTCCTTAGAAATGAATCAGTGGTTAGTGCACTACAGGTCATAATATCTAAAACTGGAAATCTATTGTAAGCTATTATTCTGCTTTTTTGTATGTATGGCTTATGCTATTCTACCTTGGATCAGAGTGTATTATCTGCCTGATCCCTGGCTTTTTTGAACCAGAATGAGTTATGCTTTCTGATTGAAAATCTATACTAATATTCCGCTCATTTGTATATATGTTAGCTATGCTTTTCTACTTTGGATCAGAGTGTAGTATCTGCCTCAATCCCTGTTTTTTTTTAACCAGAATGAGTCATGCTTTCTGATTAAACATCTACACTAATATTCTGATTGTTTGCATGTATGTCTGCTATGCTTTTCTACCGTGAATCAAAGTGTAGTATCTGCCTCAATCCCTGACCTTTTACAATTGGAATTTATTATGCTCTACGGAAGGTCGTAATATCTAAAACCGGAAATTCACTTCCATGTGGATTGTAATGTTACCTAATGTATTGCATGTGTTTTCACACATTGTATGTAGAAAAAAATAATGATTCAGAATGGCTAATCAGAGATCTGAGTTCCAATACCAGTTGGGTTCATTATATTCACTTATGCACAAATAACCTTGGGAAAGGTATGAATCCATTACTTCTTCTCCCCAGCTATGGGTTAATTAATGAGACTTGTATCACTAAAACCATTATTATCTCAAAAAATATTAGTACAATAAAATTGCGTACAAAATATTTAGATTTTGGCATTAAATAACCCATAGAGATTTATATGCCACTAAACAAATACAACCAACTTATTGTATGAGATAAAAAAAAAAAAAAACTTTACGATTAACAGATGCTGAGTAAAAATAAAAATTAATCATAAAATCAATAATAGTGATTGACATCTAAAAATATACATGAAGGTAATTGTAACTTTTTTTGAGGTGGATTGTTATTATATCCTGCATTGTTTGGCGGCTCAAATTTCATCTTTCTATATTTGCTCTTGTTAAGACATTTCCAACAGTATGAAGTCTAAACAGAGAAATATCATTTGACAAGATTTCAACTTACATTGCATTTTATTTTCATAAATCTTTAATGAACAATGCCTAGATTGTAACTGTAACAGTAATATGTCAAAATGATGTAATACAGTAATACATTAATAGTAATGTATGTCAAACTGATGTAATACAGTAACAGTAATGTATGTCAAAATGACATTGTGTCACCTTCTTTGCTTTTTTTTTTTTTGATAATTTCACCCAAGGAATACCACTATTTTTTATATACATATATATATATATATATATATATATATATATATATACTAGAGATGCACCCTCAGTGCTTATATGTGTGCATCTGCAAATAACCCTATAGCCAACCTCAGAGGGCCTCATTTACTACATCACCTCTCGATGCACAAATACTAATAGCACAGTATGGTATTTTAAAGTACAGAGTAAAAACACAGAGATCTACATGCAGTGGGCTAACCTAAAATCGAGCAGACACTAATGGATTCAATACAAGAAGAAGAATAAAAACCTTTATGCCCACTGTATCTAATAAGGATCTTTGTTACATCCTTGTTATCCTTGTGTAGTTAAATGAGTCTCTATTCCTCGGACATCGTTCGTACAATACAAGATACTGCTTGTTATATCTGCCGTTCTTGCATTCCGCACACTTCACCAATGTAAAACCGTTCTGCCTTCTCACTGCTTCAGCCCTCCTTTATCAGGCCAATATCACGACTGCACAACCAATCAGTGTTCTTTGCTTTTGTTCTAAGTTACCCAGGCAAATAGCATCCTACAGTCCGACCAATCAGCACATGACTTGCTATTGGTCGGACCATGCTAAACTGTACAAAAAACCCCATTACACCACATACTGCTGGAATCATTAGACAGGAGAGTAATGCCATTTTCAAGTAGCAAAATGCCGATGACATGTGCTGCATGTTGAGATAAGACACTTATTTTCCTTTGCACCAGATATAAGCCACTCTGGCTCACTTGCTTCTATGTGACTGTTCACCACACCCAGCATATGGGTTTGTCTCTCATTCCAGCCTGAAGACGCCTACTATAAAGAGGTGCAATGTGTTGCTGAATAACTTTGCCCCTTTGTCTTATCTTCATTTCTGCATAAGCATTAAGTGAAAGAAAAAAGTCCTAAGATATATATTCAGGTAAAAAAAAAAATTTTTTATTTTTAATGAACTAATTAACCCATATCAAATGATCCAGTGAATTACTTCTTTTTCCTGTTGCTCATGACCTGATCTCTTCAATTTCAGCTCATCTTAAAATCACCCAAGTCAATTACAAGGAATAATTAGGTAAGGTGGTTTGAAGGAGATGATGAAATGACATTTTGGCAAATATTAGAAAAAAAAAAAAGATAAAGTAAAGCAAGATATGTTAATTACCATTTGATTGGATCTTTTTTGTTGTTTTCTCTAAAAAATTAGAATTCCCAAAAAAGGTAAAAACTATTTTCAGGTGGTGAAGAAAATTGCAATATTCTCAAGAGCATTAACACAGAAGGAAGCATTGAAAAAACCTGAAGCATTTCATTTTATACCCCAGAGATCATCACGCATTCTTAATGAACACGAATATTATGTCCCTCTGCCCGGTTTAAAATAGCATCAGAGATCATCTTTAACATTTTTATTTTCATTTTAGACTATTTTTTTCAAATATCAAAATTTGCCTGTACAAAATGTAACTCTATAAACAAACTTAAATTATGTCACATGATGAAGCAAAAGCTGACAAGCTAATTAGTACTTAAAAAGAGAAATTTCACTTTGAGCCTTTTCACAACACTAAAATTTTTTTGCAACACGCTGATGCATTGTTGAAATCCTCACAATATTTAGCATCATTGAAGTTATCGCTAACATTTTTTTTGTTGAGATTTACAAACTCTACATTTCGTTCAATTTCACAAACCAATCGATGAAATTTCTATAAGATGATTTGTTTGGAAAAATACTTTGACAAAAACCCTACTTTACAGTTTAATAATTTCTTTAATTTAATTTAATTTTATAAGGCTTCAATTCTTAGGATTTCTTACTCTTGGGCAGCCAACATATAACAAGCCATGTGTAAATATTTCTTTCTGGAGCCAAATTCCAACATTTTGAATTGTTTGGCCTTTTGATTTGATTATAGTTCTTGCAGGGTGAACTGGAAACTAGATTCTTATATATGAAAACTTAAAGAAAGATATGCAAGAAACAATATTGCATTTTTATTAAATAAGTATTTGTTATTTTAATCATTAAATTGTTTTTTAAAATAGTTGGAGTACTTTGTATGTTAAATAACAAAACTTTTTATTTTTCTAAGAAAATTAATGAAAATTTATTGTACTACATACCTTAGTAAAACCAAATGTACTTTGTACTCCGTTACCTGTTTGCACTTCTCCCCAAAATTTGGTTTTGATTGGCCAATGTATGGCTATTTTAGAGGAAGTGACGGATGGATGGACAGACTAACAGAACCACAGAATTTTATATATATAGATATGAAAAAGAAATATAGTCAGAATACAAAATTTGAAACTATTATCTTTTTTCTTTTTTTTAATCATTTCACCCCAAGCAAGGCGATAATGCCACCATGACTCAAGGGGTTACTGAGCATGAAAGAAGATGAAAAAATGAGGAGAAAGGACAATAAAAGAAACAATTTAGGAAGACTGAAGATGGAAACTGATGCTACATTTAAATTTTTGAAGATCGTAGGTGGCAGAGAAGCAAGAAATGAGAAAAGGGTTCCACAGGCAAGAAGTGCAAGAAAAAAAACTAATAGAATTGAAATTATGTTTACATTTATCAATTTCAACAGTAAAATGAGGAAACCTAATTCTCAATCCAGCTGACTGAAGTTGAGATGCCAGGTCAGTAATGATTGTAACCCAATGAGTTGACCCTGGCAATGGCACCAATAATGTAATGCCACATGTCAATCCTCATCATCGGTAATGATATAATATCACCCCACAAGTTGGTCCTCATCAAAGGCCACTGTTAATGTAGCCCTATGCTTTGTGTTGGTCCTCAAGTTCCTTCAGACCGCCATGGTTACCATCTAGCTGACTGTGCACTCATTAACACATGACTTGTTGTTGCTGGTATCGTGATGGCATGCACGGTTCCACTTGACTAAGCTGGCATTTGTTTGTTCACGACCATTCACTCCTCTGCCATGTTGTGTTTTTTTTCTCTCAGATGGTGAGAAGATGGCTAATGAAACAAGCTGAAGTGAAGGTGGTTCAACAACTTGAGCTACACAAAAAACAAGAATCTTTTGGAATAAAGAATTAACTCGGGCTAAAAATATAACATCATTTGGTTAATATATGATTTGTTGTATACAGTGGTTTTAACACCTTCCCACTTACTGTGATAATCAAATGACACTGGGATCCCACTTGGAGTCTGCAGCTTGTGCCATTAGTAACATAAATTTCTAAGATCTGGTCTTCAGGGCTGGCATAAGGTTTCGGTCAGGAGGTCTCAGTGAATGATGTGGATTCCAGTAGCAGTAATGTGGGAACTTTCTACAAGTTGTCCAAACCTCTGGCTTATATGAAGTTCTGCATACGGTAGGGGTGGGGTTGACTAGGGTCTAGATTTGGTTGTCTTCTATTCTAAGCATCAACCTTTTCTAAAATTCCAAATATAAAAATAGGTTTACTCAAGTGGTTTTCCAAATTGGGGTTGTCCAGCACCCTTTTCAGAGTGATCAAAGGAATCAAACCACCTCTTAACTTCAATTCCCTTCACATCTCACCTCACACCATAGCTCCATATAGGTGGTGCTAATCTCTCTCTTCCTTCTCCCACTTTGTTAGCAGCTAACCTCAACCCATTCCTAGGGCTGGTCTGATGAGTCCAACTTCCAGATGGCATAGCAAAAAGCAATTTTCAGTCATTAATCTTTCTTTATCAGCTTGTCCCATGCTGTGATTTCTCAATCGATCTGACCACTCAAGAATTGGGAAAGAAAACAACAGTTTATCTTCCTTCTGTTCATGTGTTTTTATGTTCAACAGACCATACAGCCGTTTTGTCCATGGTCACTCCAAAATAGTAATTAATCTTTCCTTTATCACTTGTATCCAAAGGAATCAAAATTAATATTTGAATATAAAAGTTTTTCTGAATGAATGTCATGGAAATTATAATGATGATTGTGCCAAGCTGGTTTCTATCTCTGTGGGGACACTTCTCTTCTGGGTGGCTGATTCAGACCAAATGTTTCTTTTCTTGGCTTTTTCATTCAGAGTAATCTTTAAATGTTATTTTGTTGGCCACCCTGGTCTCTTTATTGACAACATATGTTTTTATTTTATCTGACATCTTTGTGGATAACTTAATGATCTCTTTCTAATTGCTGAGAAGTGGGAAGGATAGGTAGTCTTGGTTTTGCTCAATTTTACTGAATTCTGTCTAGTTAAATTTGGGTCTGATTCTCCTTGGAATTATTTTAAAACATGATTTTCCTATGAATTTCATTTTTAATTTTCTTCTCAACTTTTCAATCCATCTTGCAAATTTAAAAAATTACCATCCAGTTAGTAGATTATTTCCTCTTCCTTCTTTCTTTCTCTTTTTGTTTGATCAACCTTTGAAGATCTCACTATCACATAATAACATTACTCATTATTCTTCTTTGGATTTGGGATATATCGCAGGAGCACCAGACTAGATTTGGCAGTAATATTCAATGCACAGATAATTTTTTTTATTTAATATCTGACTATAGAATGAGGGATAAAAATGTTTGTCCTGTAAGGATGAGGATATTGGTCCAAATAATTGCCAGAATATTAGCAATGATTCATCTTAGTATATCAAACAGAGAAGAAGGCTGAAGAATGCATCAGACAAAATACTGGGATAAAAACTACAAGGAAAAAGAAAAAAGAAGTTGTTAAAAAATCTACCTGAATTTCATAAGATTAAAAGTGCTCTGTAAGCTAAGTAAACATTTCTGGTTGGTAATTTTGTTATCTCAATGCACTTTCAGATTTCAGTGTCACACTTTCTGTCCTCTGGTAGAAAACTTCCCAGATATTTAATTTTTTGTACTTTTTGGTAACTTCGATTTTTAATTTGCATTTTGGACTCATCCTTTTGCTAACAAATATGTGCTCTATCTTCTTGCAGTTTACGTTCTTCTCATGTTCCTCTACTACTACTATTTCTACTACTACTACTAGTCCACCCTATCCGATGTCCTAGTAGATGTGTATGAGGGTAGTGTCCATCCATAAAGTATAGTCATTCCTCTACTGCCTCCAATAACCACTAAAAAGTTCAGCTTATCATTAAGCCAGTAGATCTGTGACAGAATAAAATTTAAATGTAAGGTAAGAATGATTTACCAAATAATTATGGAACTTTCTGTACCATCATAGGAAGTGTTTAACATATATATATATATATGCATGTTTCATTAAAAACGACAGACAAGGTACTACAGTTAAGTTTTTTGTTTAATTTTTCTTGTGTTCAAACAAGAGCTTTCTTTTCTGGACAAAGAGTGTGTAAAAACTTTCCAAATGTTTTATAGTTTCAAGTGCTTTTGGCTATACATTTAGCCATTATCAAGGGTGGTTCAATTTTTCAGCTTAATTGAGTGTGTGCATTATGTGTATGTTTTAGTGTGTTATAGAGATGTTTTTAATATCTGAATACGGTTAGCACATTGTGGCCTTATTTGCAGTTAACATTGTTGAAAGTTGGCTTTTTCTTTTTTATTATTAAAGCTTCCATTATTTTTAATCTTTTTTTGCAGGTGGATGCAGTTAATATATTTGTTTTCTACTAGTATGTTTCTAATGGAGTCTGGTAAGTTTGTGTTTGAGTGTTTAAAGGGTTCTAATGGAACTGTGATCAGATAGGTGTAACGTGATGCATCTGGATAAGCATATAGTTGTATAACCGATGTAATTATTTATGAGTCCAGTTTAATCAGGAACACAGTTCCTTAAGGGGCATTTGAACTCATAGATAATGTTCATTCTTTTGTAGCTTTGTATATATATATATATATATATATAAAGAAATATAGTCTTAAGGTGTGCTATATTTATGGAATAAAGTGCTCAATATCAGAGATAGAGCGTGTGTAAATATAAAAGTGAACATAGAAGTCAACACTTAGAGGCGACAGTCTGTTTCATGCTATATGCAATCGTCAAGGCTTGACGATTGCATATAGCATGAAACAGACTGTCGCCTCTAAGTGTTGACTTCTATGTTCACTTTTATATTTATATATATATATATATATATATATATATATATATATATATATATATATATATAAATTGTAACATTTTATTATTGTTGCTTCCCTGTCCAATATATGCATTTAACAAATCTGGTGTGGAGAGAGACAATATTAAGAATAGAAAAGAAAGAAAAAAACATGGGAAAAAAGAATGCCCAATTTAGAAGGCCATTCTTCAACTGGTGAGCATTTTTGACTTGAAATCTTGCTTTTGTTCCTCTACTACCACTACTACTACTATATAAATATAAAATATCGCACATTGTGCGTTGGTACTAATAAAATAGTGCTTGGTGTATAATAACAGAGATATAATGTATATTAATAATAAATATACATTTTTTTCCTCACTGGTAGTAGAACTCTTTGTTTCATGCACAATGCAATCGTCAGGTGCTGATTGAAAACTGACCAATTTTATATATGTATATATATTGATAATATATTGATTTATATATTGTATAATTGAAATATTGATATTTATACCATACTGTTAGGATAGTGAAGCAGTTCATTTATAGAAAAGGCACAGAAAAGCTATGTTACAGCAGTGAGGAAGTGACTGAAAAGCCAGGTCAAGACTGATAATACTGCAGATTCTTTGGATTTTATCAAGAATCATGAAATGCATATTAGAAGCACTAGACCAGATGCAGCAGCAATATTCAATACATAGACAAATGGTAGACTTATAAATATGAAAAATATTCTGCCAAGAAAAATTGCCTAGTACAACTTTCCTAGCAGAAGACCTCTTAAGTTAAGAGAAAAGTATAATATTCCATCATGCTTGGCAGTGTGCTTTAGTGATGATGAAGTAAAAACAATTATTGCTTGTCTGGGAAGTTTTTCCGCATCCACCATATTCTGCTGATATGGCACCACTGGATTATCATTTATTTCAGTCTTTACAGAATTTCTCTGAAAGAAAAAATTTCATTTCCTTCTGTCATAGAAAAAAAAGGAAAAAAGCACATTAACAGCTGTTCTCCCAGTTACAAGCATCTTAGCAACAACTACAAAACCTGATTTGGTTAACTATCAGATTTGAATTATCTTCATCACTGATGACTATTTCTCCCAGATCTACAATCTCTTTTATATTAAATGATACTATCATATGAGCAAAAACAAATGATCAAAGACCCAACACCAAAGCAAAGGACAATCCTACTTGTGTTCACTGCACTGCCCAACCACTAACTGACAATATAAATCCAGGATAAAGAGAGCCTAGAGGTCAGTTTTCTCTACCTTTTTGCTAGCTTGGTGTGCGTCACTCTAACCACCAAAAAACTAATCAGGTCAAATGCCTTCTATAAAGAAAGAGCCCTCTCTCTCTCTCTCTCTCTGTGTTCCAATATACTGCAAACTATGAACTTTGTCTCATGAACAAGGATACAGGTTTGTATTTGTATTGAAAATAATAAACCTTCCAAAACAATGTTTGCAAAGTGTTCATTCATTTTGAATATAAAAACCAACATTGTGTGACAACCTCCACTCTGGTGAATCTGATATGATACAGAAATCCTGATATGATAAGAAATTATCAGCACAATGAAAGTGATATGGAAGTTCAGATGTGATTTGGAATTTTCGGCACACGGAAAAGATTTTTTCAGCAAGTGCACAGTAAAGTGAAAAATACAACAATCTGCCACAAATTGGAGTCATTATATATGTCCCCCACCAACTACAATTGTCCTCAAGAACCCAATAACAAATGAAATTTGAACAAAACAAGATATATATCAGGTCACCCCATAAGTTCTGTCCAAATTTTGAATAAAGAAAACAAGTGACCAAATGTTACATTTAATTACAAATTCAATCAACAATGTCTTTTCCCTGATTATCTATGACTTCCTTCCATCTATTAACAAACTTACTAATTCCATTACTGTAAAATTCTTTTGGCTTTGATTCGAAGAAATCACAAATGTCAGTTTTAATCTCTTCCTGTATTACAAAGGCTGTTTCTTCCAAATGATTCTGTAAGCTATGAAACAAATGGTAGTCTGAAGGAGCAAGATCGAGAGAATAAGGTGGATGAAGAATTTTCTCCCAACCAAGTTCTTCGATCTTTTGTGATGTGATTCTTGCTGTGTATGGTCGCGCTTTGTTCTGATGAAACATCAGGTCTTTTTTTCCTCAAAGTTTTGTTCAAACACTCTAATTGCTGACAGTATATTTGAGCATTAATTGTTGCATTAGGTGGTAAGAATTCAAAGTGGATTATTCCTTGGCGATCCGACCAGATTGAAAGAAGAACCTTTTGCCCATGAAGTTCCCTTCTCAGTTGTGGCTGGGGTCCTTCCCCTTTACCAAGCCTCTGTCTATGACACTTAACATTTCGATAAAAGATCCATTTTTCGTTGCCAGTCACAAGTCTATCCAAAAAAGGTGAAACAAGTTGGCGAGAATGGGGAGAAGAGCAGATGTCAACTCGGGATTTGAGGTTGTTTTCAGACAATTCATGAGGCACCCATTTTCCAAGTTTAGGAACTTTTCCAAGTTGTTGAAGATGACGATGAACAGTTGCATGGTTTGAACTGAGAACCAATGCCAATTCCTCAACTGATAAAGCAGGATTTTCTTCAAGGGCTGCTTCAAGAAGCTTTTCATCAAACTCAACTGGACGTCTGGTTCGATCTTCATCTTAAAAGGTGAAATTTCCACCTCTGAATTTTGCAAACCATCTACTGCAAGTTTTTTCATTCACACATTCCTCTCAATAAACTGAGTGAATGTTTCTAACCACTTTGCCTGCTCAGTTTCCTTTCTTGAACTCATAAAGCATTATCTGCCTCAAGTGATTCTTGGGTATTTCCATGTTAGCAGGGTTTTAATCAAACAAAATTTAATTTTATTGTTCTCTGAAATAAAATTTGATCAGTTTAAATGCATCTAAACAAAAATAATGTTCAGCTCCATTAGACATTATAAAATACTCTTTAAATTTTGTTCATTTTAACAAAAAGTTAAAATTTGGACAGAACTTATGGGATGACCTGATATATATATATATATATATATATATATATATATATATATATATATATATATATTAATTTACATAACAGAGAAATCCTAAATTACCTCATGTGTATAGACTATTTCAACTAATGTCAATGTGTTAACTTTATTCAACTAAGGCTAACACATTGACATTAGTTGAAATAGTCTATATTCATGAGGTCATTTGGAATTTCTCTGTTATGTAATTTATATGCTCTGTTATAATAAATACATTGAGCTCTTTTTGTAAATCAGTTTTAATATTTTATATTATTAGGATCCACTTGTATTATGTACCAACAAATTTATTACATGTACTCTATATATATATATATAGAGAGAGAGAGAGAGAAAGAGAGATAGTGAGAGAGACAATGAGTATGACCCCCTCCAAATACAGCTTTATCCTCAAAACTAGAAAAAAATGTGCAAGCTTTAAAAATGAAAGAAAACTAAAAACCGTGCAGACACAAAAGAAAAAAATAATTGATGAGTAAATTTTGTACACACTCTTTGCTTATCTAAGTATCTGGTTTCAGAAATGACATTTATGACAAAAGGGTGGAGAGAACTGACCTCAAAGCCCTCTTTTCTTGTGTTTATATTGAGATCGAGGAGTGTAGTGAGTGCTATAGGAGTGTCCTTCACTTTGATCCAGGGTCTTTGATCTTTTGTTTTGCTTATCTAATTATCTGGTTTCAGTAACAAAGTTAGCTGATTGATCTATCCTTAAGAATGCTGGTTTTTATGTTAATGATGTGTTGATAATAAATACATGATACTTTTCAGGGGATTTAAGAATATTTTTTTATTTTATTTTATATATTAAATTTTGCCTACTACTACAAGCTAACAGAGAAAAAATGATGAAATTTTGTGCCTTTTTCTTTATATCTTGCTTTATATAATTCCATCTGGTGGTCGTCAGTAGTTCTTTGGTAGACAAATATGGTAATCATAGAAACATATAAGATGCATAAAGATTTGTGAGTGGTTTAGATGCGGAAATGAAGTGCTCGTTATATGGAGGGAAATACAGTAATACATACAGTAATACTACAAGCACCTTGTGATCAGTCTTATGTCTCTTGAGTTTTGCTAAAATTAATATTTACTAATAAAATTACTGTCCAAAATAGTAGCATTGTGTGTGTTATGGTGAAACACACCTATTCTATAGTTAATAGACTCTCCCACCTAATACAAGTAGGAGTAGTAAGAGAAATGAGGGTCAGTCGATGTCGGATGACAGTAGTCAACAGTTAGTTGAATACGAAAGTAGTCAGCGACCACAACAAGATTACTCTGCGTAATACCTATTATATAAAGTTCCTAAGGTTTTGTACGTCGAATTATTTAGGACTGATTTAGTACAAATACAAGCCTCCACTGCTAAATAACTCTACAACAGTGTGTTTACCTTGCAAAATGTGGGAGAAAGATAATTATAAACATGTTTTTCAGGATTTTTTTACTATTTTTCACCAGATACAAAGCCTAAGAGTCACTCAAGGTAGAGGATATCTGTCTATATCTCTGAGATGAGGTATTATGATTACTTGCATAATTTACATTATTTGGACTGTTATCTTTATCTTCATTGCTATATTCACAACATTTCGGCTGTTGTACACTCTGGCCTTCTTCAAGTGATTGGAATTTCAAACTGAACCCTTTATTTCATTCTAGTTCCATGTGCATTACCTCTTCCGGATGTCTCAGCTATTTTAAAGAAATGGCTTCTCAGGCATTAGGTTTATAAGCCCCCAAAATTCATAGACAGATTTTCTCAAGGACACGTGGCCCGATGAATAACGATGTTGGTTAGTTCCAGTGACTAAACCCGAAGATTTGTGAGTTCAATACCAAGCCACAGCAGTGGTGAACCAAAACTTGGAGAGTTGAGTTTATGGGAAATAACTGAGACATCTGGAAGAGGCAATGCACATGGAATCTAGAACAATAAAGGGTTTGGTTTGAAAATTCATTCATCTGAAGATGGCTGAAGAGTACAATGGCTGAAATGTGAATATAAAAGCCATAGTGTATAATGGTCGAAACATTATGAATATGGCAATGAAGATGAGGATAATCATAATACCTCATCACAGAAATATAGACAGATATATAGATCAATATAGACATAAAGTCTGGAGTGTACACTGGCCGAAACGTGAATATGACAATAAAGATGAGGATAACAGTCCAAGTAATGTAAATAATGCAAGATAAAGGATTGTTATTAGAGTGCAGTGGAGGAGAAAGAGGTGTATATATGTAGAATAGATATCAGTTAGCCAAGAGGTTAACATTGTTATAGTCAGGGAAATGTCCCCTCAGAATTCTGTTCTACAGAATGACAATTTTAAACTGTTTGAGTCTCTTTTTTTAAAAAAAAATCCTAATGGAAGTTTTCATTCTGACAACTTAGGAATTAAAACCTAACAAAGGCTTGTCAGATGAATCCTTTCCTGCTAAATATTCAAAATGACTCAGTGTCGAAGCAAAAACCTAAATTTGCCATCCAACTACAAATATCTGAAAGTCTTAATTCGAGGCCTATTTCTCCAATGTAATCAGCATACATCAGACATTGAAAAGCCAGGAGCTTTCTTTGACTTAAAATTGTCAGCTCAGTTAAAATTTGCTAACTGTTCTAATAAAATGCAAAAGACATAATATATATATATATATATATATATATATATATATATATATATATGTAAGCAAATATATGGATGTAGATCCAACAGTATGAAGAAAAATATACGGAAAAAACAAACAAAAATCCTAATATGCAATTATGCTGTTTTAATGTTAATATAATGTCAACGTCAGACGTTTCGGTCTAGTAGACCATCTTCAGGACATATTCATAAAACATAATTAACATTAGACTATATTTAATTCAACATGAAAAGACGATGGATATAGTCTAATGTTAATTATTGGTATGGCTTGCCAGTGTGTTCGTGCAGCGTAAAAGTTTTCAAATGATTTCTTGGAGTAATGTCCATCGCAGACAACTAATCGAAAGTTGAGACAATAGTGTCTGAGTGTGATAAAAATCTGATGCAATAACAGAGTATTCAATATTTTTCAAGGCCAAACAAATTTCATCATACACCCTGAAAACAGATTCATATAACTGCACACCACTGCAAATGAACTAATCTGAAGAAAAAATAGAAATCAATTACACCCTGTCACTCCAGTGTGTCTAAAATTGAAAATGTTGAAAGAAAGGAAACTAAAGCAGTTGTTTCACTTAATTTGCATAAGGGTGTATATCCAAATGAGAGAAAGAACAATTCTGACCTAGTGTTTTCTCACACCCATCCCGATTTATCTTTAGGAAAAGAGGTAACGCTTTTGAAATTTTCTTAAAAATTATCTAATCACCAATCACTTATCATCGCCTCAAGAGGTACAACGCAGTGCTGAAACATGAAAGCTATTGTGTGGCGATTTCAACATGTTTTTGTTATAATATCTTATAATAAAATAATAATAATAATAAATAAATATATATATATGCGTACACACACACACACACACACACACACACACACACATATATATATATATATATATATATATATATATATTAGCATTCAAGTTGTCTGAAGATTGCATGAGTGTGAAACTCGGGTTATGACTAGGACCATGTTTTCAGATGATTTAACATTATTAAGTGTTTTTGCTCTGTCAAGGCAATCTATGCTTGGAGCACTTTATTGAGTAGGTAGGTTGGCCTTTAGAACTTTTTTCTTTTACTTTTTTCAGTATTGTTGTTTTTATTCAAGATTATATTTGGATAAGAGTTGTAGGTTTTGGTAAGTTGTTAAAGTTACATTAACTTATGAACCACTCGATGAATGTTATGATCTTTGTTTTTAATATCTTCAGGTTGTATAAGGTTTTTTTTTATTCTGCTAGTACTTTCAGCTGTACATACAGCCATCCTCAGGCATGGAAATTAATTTGTTTTTTTAGTTAATCCAGGTAGTAGTGGGACACGAACGATTAAATGCGAATTAAAATATTTTTCTTTAGAAATGTGTTATCGTTAACGGATAAGAAATTTTGTAGCGTGCAGTCACAACGCTAAAGTTGAATTTTGTTTTTGAAATTTAAGAGATTGCGTTTTTTATTAATATGCTAATTTGAGAATATTTTTGATGTAGGGATTTTTCAGTCAATGTGGCATGAACTAAATGGTTCAATAACACATTTCTAAAAAAACATATTTCAATTCGCATTTAATCTTTCGTGTCCCACTACTATCTGGATTTACTAAAAAAACAAATTAATTTCTATGCCTGAGGATGGCTGTATGTACAGCTAATCTACTTTTTGTATGTATGTACAGCTAATCTACTTTTTGTATGTATGTACAGCTAATCTACTTTTTGTATGAATGTTTCATGTAATGTAATATATATATATATATATATATATATATATATATATATATATATATATATATATATATATATATATGTATGTATGTATATACGAATACTTGGTTGGTATAGATGGAATAAACTTCCAGTAACCAAAAACACTATTTTTAAAAAAGTGCTCAATACAGAGTAGAGTGAATACCAATATTTAAATATTATATATATATATATATATATGATGGATTCTCCCGTCGATTTCGACGTATGAGGTCCTGAAAAATATCCCTGTTTACGGTTCTTTGTGCCTGCACACGCTCGGGCGAAGATGGCATTTGAGTCCAGCTAAAGACCTGCACACAAGGCCACAGTGGATGCAGGCGTGAGGGTTGAGAGAAAGCGTCGCTGGTATATTTGCATTCGCTTTTGTTCTAAGCCTATTTTCCTTTAATTTGTGAATACCAGCCGTGGAGAAATGTTTGATTCGCTGGTGACACATACTCTTCCAAGCATCTCCATCATTAGCATTGAGCTCAAAATTTCTGCTATCGATCTGGACAGCTGCAAGGTTAGCTTTCAATTTGTCTTTGTAGCGAAGCCAAGGTTGTCCAACATTTCGGCTACCACCATCAAGCTGACTGTACATGAGTTGCTTTGGTATCCTACTATCGTCCATGCGAACAACATGACCTGCCCAGCGAAGTTGTGATTGGATCAGAAAACTTTCTATTCCACTGATACCACAAAATGTAAACAAGTCTGCATTAGATACCCGGTCTTTAAGAGTAAAACCACAAATAGTACGAAGACATCTCTTGTGGAAGACGTCAAGTTACTCAATTTGGTTACGATAGGGTGTCCATGACTCTGATGCATACAGTAGTGTGGTAAGTATGACGGCTTTATACACTGCTATCTTTGTTTTCAGGCTTATTCCTCAGTCTTTCCATAATCGGGTACTCAATTTTCCAAACGCACTACTAGCATGAGAGATTCTATTCACTATTTCATTATCGAGTGATGCACTTGAATTCACCACACTACCAAGATATGTGAAGTTTTTCACATATTTCAAATTGCTTCTATCGACTCGGATAGGGGTTACTGGAAAATTGTGGGCTGGCTGATTTTGTTTCACACCGTGCACCTGCTTTGGTGTAGGTCGGGGCTGATGTATGACATCAGTTTTCTTTATGCTGATGGTTAGGCAAAAGGCTTTACATGCAGCAGAAAACCGATCAGCAAGAAGTTGAGCTTCCTCGAGGGGGGTTGCAACCAGTGCAGCATCATCTGCAAATAGCAAATCCCTGATGATTGTTCTACGAAGGAGCGTTTTTGCTTTGAAGCGTTGGTGATTGAATATTCCACCACTTGTACGGAACTGAAATTTTACTCCAGTAACAACATCTGAAAATGCGTGTTTCAACATAACAGAGAAGAATAGAGCAAACAGAACTGGAGCCATAACACATCCTTGTTTGGTGCCATTGGCTGCATTGAACTGTTCCGAAGAGTCCCCATTCGACACGACTGATGCTTTCATACCCCCATGGAAAGATATTATAACTTTTATCATGTTGTCTGGGATGCCAATTTTCTTCAATATCTTCCAAAGAGCTGTACGGTTCACAGTATCAAATGCCTTGGTAAGGTCAATAAACACCATGTACAACTCCTGGTTTTTCTCGCGAGTTTTCTCAGATACTTGACGCAAAGAAAATATCATATCAATCGTTCCCCGAAGAGCGCGAAAACCACACTGCGATTCAGGATAGATTTCATCAACAAGTAAGTAATCTGTTGAGTATAAGTCTGGCTAGAATTTTACCAGCAATTGAAAGAAGAGATATGCCGTGATGATTATCACAGACATTTCGAAGACCTTTGTTTTTGTAAAGGTGAAGGATGGAGGCATCCTTGAAATCTTGGGGAACCTTCCCAGTTATCCAAATGGAAACAAAAAGAGCATGCAACTTTTTAGCCAACTTTTGGCCACCATTCTTAAACACTTCCGGTGGTATAGCATCGTTGCCAGGTGCCTTACCCATGGCTATCTGTTTTATAGCGTCAAAGACTTCTTGTAGAGTCTGTAGCTCAGACAATTCTGTTTTTTCAGGAAACTGATGAATTGACCCAATAACATCGTCATCCGTAACAGAGGAAGTGTTTAATACTGTCTCAAAATGTTCTTTCCAGCGGTTTAAAATATCACTTCTATCAGTCAATAAGGTTCCATCTTCCGCGGAAATAGGCGAAGCTCCAGATTGTTGAGGACCAAAAACTTTCTTGATTCCCTCATAAAAGGCTTTTGTGTCTTTCCTCTTGAATGCTGCTTGAATAGATTCTGCATGATCAGCTCACCATTTCTCTTTCGTCTGTTGCAGTACTTTTTGCACTTGTGCTTTACAGGTCTTGTAAGCCTTCTTTTTCATTGCAGAATTTTTGTCATCAATCCATGCCTTGTGGGCCCGGTGCATTTTCTGGATTTGATCTTGCGCTTCAACATTCTGATCGTCGAACCAATCTTGATGCTTACGTATTGGCAAGCCTAACACTTCCATGGCAGTGGCGTGTGTGGCATCGCGTAGGGCTTTCCAGGATTTTTCAATGACATCACTCACTTCCACGTTCTCTAGGTTTTCATCCAGCTTGTCGGATAATGCTATCTGTACTTCAGGATTCTTCAATGGCTTAACGTTAATAAAAGAAGTTTCTGGTTTATGCTAGATACTTTATTATTGGGGTGGAATATTATTGTTGTTAAAGTGTTTAAATGAATTGTAGTTTAATTTTGAATTTAGGCATTTAAGATTGAAAATAAGGTTGGAAATAAGAAATATACATTCTAATTTAGAGAGAAACTGATTTTGAAAATGTAAGTATACAAGAAGAGATCTTGAATATATATATATATATATATATATATATATATATCTTGTTATTGATATCATTAGTTTTAGTTAGTTTAGTATTATTAATATTAATATTAGTAATATTATTAATTACTCTTTAGATTTTCAGAAAAAAACAGAGTTACCCCCCTTGAGTTTTCAAGATCTCTTCTTGTATATATATATATATATATATATATATATATATATATATATATATGCAAAAAGGTCATTGAATAATATAGGCATATGTCTATTTATTTTTATAATAATCCTTTCAAGTTCTCTAATAAATTTCTTAATGTCAAGGAAGGCACCA
Organism: Acanthosepion lycidas; assembly: GCA_963932145.1. NCBI lineage: Eukaryota > Metazoa > Mollusca > Cephalopoda > Sepiida > Sepiidae > Acanthosepion > Acanthosepion lycidas. The sequence continues at coordinate 7,484,344 of OZ010602.1, read as the reverse complement.
TAGTTTTTTCCTACCCAAGTACTTTTGATCTCTTCCAAGATCATTCTCAGGGTTTAATGATAATGATAAACTTATTGTAACTGTGATCATTGTGATGGTGATTTTTAAAAAACATCTGATCATGCTGTGTTATAATTATTTAAAAATTTTTAATTTATCTACTGTAGCTAGGAATTTTTTGCGAAACAAGCATCCTAAAATAAGGGAGCTAACTAGAAATTGGTAGAAATGCAAAATGGCATTAAATGTTTATTAAATGCATTTTAACATGTTGCTGCTACACTTTTGTTGCATGTTAGTTGGTTGCTTTTGATATATAGGGCCTCAAGAATTTGAAGTTTTCTTTATTATTTTCATGGTGTAGCATGTTGATTTGATGACCACAACATTATCAAAATGCCTTACACTTCATTTGTCAGATACAAGTTCTATTGTGCAACATTTAAAAACTCATTCCTGTCCACCTTCACAATACAGGAAAATACTTGTTGACAACACAAATGTGCTAACCATGTCAGAAATTAAAAAAAAAAAAAATTACCATTCCTATAGATACATATATATTAAAATCTACATATTCATCTAAAAAACATCTGTGATAATGGCTATAATCAACAAGAAAGTTGTTGAATACCTGAGCAGGAACAATCTTCTGATTAATAACCAGTATGGATTTCACTCTACGAGATCGACAGCTGATGTCATTACTCACAGAATCAGCGAGGCACTGGACAATAAATTGACCATGAGGACCATCACCCTAGATATATCAAAGGCCTTTGATATATCTAGGGTGTGGCACTGAGTGGGTGAGGTTTATGTTACATACTCTCCAGCTATGGAATCTCTTGAATGGCTTTCTCAATTATCAAGTCCTTCCCATGAGGTATGTCCTTGAAGGTCATTGTTATTGGCCAGTCATCGGAAGCCCATAAAATCAATACTGTTGTTCCCCAGGGTTCTCTCCTCACTCCTACCCTCTTTCTACTCTCTATTAATGATTTGCCTAAGAGCGAAGAGACATGGTGGTGTAATGGATAGCACCTCAGATTATTTTCCACTCTACAACCCTGTTGTAAACTATTTAAAATATCACGTAACTTAGCATTCTCCCCTTCTTCCTTGGTCAGTGATTCTAGAGTTTTTACTTGACAAGTAGTTGAGTAAGGCTTGGATTCACTTCAAGTCTCTCTTTGGTTACCAAGACTTACGACAAAGCCCTTTTCCCACAGATGAAACATTGCAAACCTCTTGTTTGTTTATCGCTATTTCCATATCATGTGTTCTGACAAACTATATTCCTTGGTCTCACTAGTCTTGACTTTTGCAACTGACACCAATCATGCCACATACACAAGGATGAATCATCCTCATTTCCTTCGTATTCCATTAGTAAGAAGTTAGTTCTACTTGGACAGCTTCTTCCCAAGAACTGCTGCTTTGTGGAACATATACTTTGCACAATGTTTTCCCAATCACTACAATCATGACCTCTTCAAAACTAGGGTTAATTGTTATCTTTCCTGAATAAACCTCATGGAGTTCACTTCTTGCTTTTTCTTATTCTCATACAAGATCACATAGTTACCATCTACCTTGAATGGCTCTTGGGTCTTGTATTGGGTGAACATTATTGAAAAAAAGTAAAGATAATCCTGTGGCTCATGATAACCTGATCAAATGACCTATACAATATGTCTGTAGTTTTTGTTCAAATTTTAGTCAAATTACAACCACCCCCAAAAAAACAAAAACAAAAAAAAAAAACAATGTATCGAGGTCAGATGACCGGAATTGGACTTGTATTGTTTTAAACTGAAAAGGTATATTAGAGTTAAGTTTTCTTGTGAAGCTCTTCATAAAAGAAAAAAAAAAAAAGGACTGGGGAAGACGCTTCTTTTTGCAATTGCGTAACTTTTTAAAAATTTATCGTTTGCGCCCATAAAAAATGTAAGTAATTTATTGATAAATTTATGATTTGAATAAAAATACAATTTTACTTTTAAAGCATGTAAAATAATAATTTATTTAATCATCAATGATAATTTTTTGTACATTAAGTCATCATGTCCACCTTATAATCTTGAAAAAGATTTTTTTAATATAATTTTCACCATCATGAATTTAGTTATTGAAAATTTTAATTTCTACTTCAGTTACAGTTTTAAAATTTAAGATATTTTGGCCTAAAAGCCGATAAAAACTTAATAAATATTTCCTTTTAATGTGAAAAATGTCAGTCAACATCTGGCAAACTAAGTTTTCTAATTTATTGATAATGATTTGATAATGACTAATTAATAGTAATAATTTCTTCAATTTTCTTCAGGGATAAAAAAAATGTTTTGGTTAAAAATGTTAAGTTAATGCATCAGATACAATCTTGAAATTGAAATATTTTAAAACTAAACCTAAGTGTTAGAATTTTTGAAGATTAAGACTTAAACATATTTCTAGCGTTGGCAAATTTATTGACTTTAATTAACGACTCTAAAAATTAACCAAAGAAAAAGATATCTTAAATATCAAAGTAAAGGCGACTATTTTGTACTTGAATTGTTTCATTTTCATGTGCCATCATTCGATAACCTAATGAGAGAAATAACCCTGAACCTAACGAACAAGATTTGTGGCTCTTTCCTATTAATATCCCGAAGCACGAAAAATTAAGAACAACCTTTCTTTGCATTTCCATTATTTTTGTGCTGTTGTTTTGATTATAAATCTGAATCCATTTAATAATGGGCAGCCGTTTTCTGTCTGTAAATTGTCATTGACAAAGGAAGCAAAATTTTTTTCTTATACGTAACATTTGTAAAGAAAGACGAATGCAGCACGCAATTTTATTCTTGGCCCATTGGCAATTGCAGAAACATCATCGTGATTAGCAAACTGTGCACGCTAAATCACAAACTAAAAAAAAAAAAAAATACATTATACAATCTTGGACATAAATATTTGCCCAACCTTGTTTATTTTGATTCTAGACGAAATACCAAGTAAGGATCGTGTAGGTATCTCCACATTTTCATGGTGGAAAATTAGGCACTTGATTAGTAAAAAACAAACTATGAACTGAATCTAAAATTAATTTTATGGCCGATTTTAATAAAAACTTTTGCATTTATAGAAACTAGAAAGTAATACATATTTTTAAAGCAGTCTCTCTTCGAAATTTTAGAATCTTTTTTTTTTTTTTTTTTTATGCACCCCCACTTTATTATCTGACAATTGTTTTTCAATTTTTTTTTAACAATTCAAGCAAGCTTGAGTATAAAAATTCTTTACATTTTTTATTATGACTTTTTTTTTATTTTGCTGCATTTAAAATTTAAATCGTGTAAAGATTTCAAGTAACTATTTTTCATAAAATTATCTTCATGCTACGATTATTATTTTTTTTATTTTTAATAGATTTTTAGATTTATTTGTTTTTATAACATTGAGCTTCTTTCAATCAGCGGCCATTTTAATTTCTGTGATTTATATGAAAATAAAATGATTGTGTAACCGTTTCTTTAATTCTATTTTTTAGGTTGTTTTTTCTTTGCAAGACAAAACTGAACTGCTATGTTTGTTGTGAAAGTAAGAAATTTTGTAAGAACTCTATTTTTAATGAATATGTTTCGACAAGATATACGACTTTTGTACCCCTCCCTCTTTTTTTACACGAGCTTTTGGCTTGTTCAACACCTCGGTCGTTTCTGAACTATGAAGAAAAAATGTATAATTAAATATATTTTATGATATGTCAAGAACTGTATTATGAATAATTAACCCCCCCCCAAAAAAAAACACCTATTTATTTTGTGACGTCAAGAAGCTGACTGTAAACAAACATCCAAGGAAGCTCCAACGAGAATTGCATAGAAACATTAGCCAACAACATGTTAGTTATTTCCAAAGGTTAGGAATCGAAAACGGTTTAACAACCATTTTACTCGACACCCTCTCCTGAAGGTAGACAACAATTTGAATCAAACATTTGATTAAATGAAATTAAACCTGATTGACTAAAATAATGATGCAATCTCATTGCAATATTTTGACACATACACACCTCAGGCCTCGTCGAACAATGGGATAATCGTAATTGAAATATTAGAATTAAACGAAATTTTCAACACTTTAATATTCATTAATGAATGAATTCTAGTTTGAATAATTATTTTATTAGAAAACTTTGGAAAGCTTTCTTTTCGTTATTTACTCTCCTCCCAATCCCATTTCGATACATTGTGAATACTTTTAAAATTAAGGAGTGATGATAATTTTTTTTTTTTTTTATTGTTTCGTAAAGAAAAATCCGCAATCTTTAATATTTGTGCTCACAATAAAACGGTGTATCAAAAGTATGGGTTTTCCCTTGACATTGCTATTATTTTAACTACCTTTTTTTGAAAAATATATTTTATCACCTCTAGTTTGATAAGATCCCTGATAAGGAATATGACTATCTACTTGTTAATAATGGGTAAGACCCAAATTTCGATGCCAAATTGATTTGAGGCCCCAAAGTGAGAGGCTGGAATTATCCCCAATTGTTGTAAAATTATTCAACCACTACTTGAAGGAGAAATCCTTATCAAGCCTGTGGAAAGTGTCAAGTGTATGCCTGGTTTTCAAGAACACAGGCATATGATCTTCCCCCTCCCAGTACAGACCCAGCAGTCTCCTCAGTATCATCACCAATCAATAAGAAGGTCGTCAAGCACCTAGAAAAGCACACACACTTCAGTGACGAGCAGTATGGGTTTTGGTCGGCCCAATCCACTGCTGATATTCTATCATCACTTACAGAATCAGTAAATGGTGTAAATTCGATAAACAAAAATAAATAAATCTCTCATTCCTTCAGCTGATTTTTGTGATCCTAAACAGTTTTTCTCATCAGAAAAAAAAAAAAAAATTCCAGGTTCTTGATGTTTCAACTTGCTCAACAAGAACTTTGCATTGATCAGATTGTTATCTTTTGTCTTTGAAGACATGAATTAGCTTGTATTGAAGATTCTCATGCACAATTCTCGTGATGAAGTACCTTGAAACCTTGAGTTCCTTAGGAATAACATTAATTGACTTTCTGGTGTTATAATTCATAATTTTTTGTACCTTTCATACAGATTTGTGTGTTCTGGTAGTATTAGGACTCTTAGCAGGCATTTTATATTTAGCTACTGCTGTAGAATTTCCATTGGTGACTTCCAGCCCTTTATGAACTTTGGCAACAAACAATTTTGCATCTGAGTAATCTCTGAATCACTACACTCTACCTTTAAGGCAATGAGCTTTTTTATTTGCTGAGTTCGTATGATGTTTGTTATCATTTATCTGAAAAGAAATGATAATCAGAAAAAGTTAGAAAAGAAGTATTAAAATAGACACATCCTCAAAGAACCTAAGCAACCCTTTAGAACCTGGGATTTTTTTTTCTTTTTCATTAAAATTTAATTATTGTAGACAATCACTACTTTGCTGAGACGTTCTTGTAAAAAAAAAAAAAAAAAAATTACTGAAAATAACATTCTTTGAGAGGCCATTCTGATAGCATGTCTGGAGACACTTTTTTTTTTTTTTTTTTTACTTGAATAAACTTTTTGAATAAAGAAGTGATTCTCCGTAAAAACCATTGTGGCTAGTTATATTTTTTTTCTTATCAGATGAACTTATTTTGGTTGCTTGTAGCAGACATAGTGAACTACAACTGGAGTTGAATGGCAGACATGGTGAACAGGAGTTGCCTTAATATCAACCAAAGAGAGTTTGTCTTTGTCTGGCATGTAGGACTTTGATTTGAGAGAAGGCAAGTGTGTTGTTCCATCAAAAGAGACTCTTCTTTGTTGTTGTCTCACAAAAAATTGGTTCATTAGCAACTGTGTATAATATTAGTGTGGTTGAACGGAATCAAGGGGTGACATCTGGGTGTGTTAGTGCTCCATTCTGATTTGCCTGTATGTCTAGTATGTCTATCATGCAGGTGAATGATTGGTGATTCCCCATTATAAGTAGACCATCGTGGAGATGAGAGATGTCTCTGTCGGGGTACATTTTACTGTACGTACAGTTGTGACAGGCAGAATGAATGACGAAGCAAATACAGGGAAGAGAACAACAAAAAATACCAAGAAACTGATGTAGAGGGATGAAACACCCAATCTGAAATTGTGTCCCAAAAACAGAGTTGCTAATTTCTTTTGACCACATTGCTGATCCTTTTTCTTGATTCTAATGGACAATTCTATCAATGGCCATCAATGGAATAGCCATATTTCCTGCCTTCAGCTTCTTGTTGATACTAAATCCTTGACCTTCATTATAAAATTAGAAAATCTTTCAATTCTTGGAGAATGACAACTGCTTGCTTCAGGGCAAGAAGGGGGTCATCAAACCCCAAATAAAAAACAAGTTTCCACTTTTAATTACAATTAGGAGAAGCAAAATCAAACAATATAAAATGTGTACTTGCTGGAAGAATTGGAATTGATTTTTTAATTTTCAATACTGAAGAATTTTGTAAGTAAAAAAAAAAAAAAAAGTCTCTGAAACTGAGTTCTAATCAGAAATGTAGTAAAAAATTTTCAGTGCTCTTTTATATGCTGTATCCCTTAAGGATGTGCAATCATGACTCTCCACAGCTTCCTATCCATTGTAGTTCTAGGTAGTGTTTGTCTCCTAGACTCTGTTTTGCCATCCATTCATATAAGCTGTTTCCATTTGTCCCTCTTGCCTTCAATATGTCCTGTGAGTGTAAAATTTTCCAAACCCACTTTCCTAATGTGTTCCAGAAATGTCAACTCCTTTTCTAATTCTAAGTACAAGTGTTCTTTTTTGTTTACATTTTCTCTAAAACTTCCTCATTGCTCATATGTTTAGTCTATGGTATTCTAGTCCTGGATTTGACTATAAACTGCATTCGGCAAGAAGACCTCTGATTGGGAGATTGGAGGTTTTGAGGAGCATGGATCTACCTCTTAATTGCAGTTGTTCCCAGGTCTACCCTGACTCTAATTGTTAGCACATGTTATGGTCTCAGATATAAGCAAATAATGAACCACAGAACAAAAACAAAACACTGAAAGTGTAGAAATACATTTTTGTAGCAAAAATACCAGCAATACATTTTATCTGTAGTTGAAGCCATAAAATTGCATACAAAATATTTAGATTTTGACATTAAATAACCTAAAGAGGTTGATATGCCACTAAACAAAATCAAAAGCCAACATGAAAGAACTCTTTCTTGATATTAATCCATATAATGTCTTACAATATCTTGAAGAAATTAAACTATTCCAAAATTAAAACACATATCTCTGCCTCCTAGTAATAATGTCTACACAAACATATATGCAAAAAATTAGTCCTTTCTTCCTATTTTCTTTTACTACCTTTTGTAGGAGTTTTTGCAGCTCTTTTTCAGTCTCCCATCAACATGGTGTCATCTGAGTCTCTTGTGTTGTTCAGTGTTAGCAAATGAAATTTGACTAAAGTGCAAAGATTAAAAACTGAATTGTCTCGGATTTTTTTCTTTTCCAGAAGTAAGGAACAAAGCAAAGTGAAAGTATGACCACGAGATTTACTACGATTTTCTTCAAAAAGAGGGATAACCATAAAACATTTTGTCGATTGGATATTTTTATTTCATTCATTATCTTTTAGATATAGTTATATTTGTAATGCATCATTCCTCTTGCAAGAAATTTTTACTGATTTGTCCATCAACCAAGGTTTCTCAATAACTATGTAGAAATCCTTGTACACAATTGATATTTGATTTAGTAATAAAGATTCTTTGTTAATATCTCCAGGCTTACTCTTGGCATCGACATAATATTTTCTCATTGTGAATGGATATTAAAATATTAACTTGCTCAACCACATTTCTTGATTTTGATCAAATATCAACCCTTAATAAATCTGTTTTTCATTAATCTGTAGCTTTGACATGCTTGCTTTCTTTTTCTCCTTTTTTTAAATATATGTCCCCTCAAGGCATTAGCAATCGTAGCTCACCACAGATTGCTTTTCTTTATTATCTGTGAATTGTCATGTCTTCTTGAGAAAGATAGTGGAGTGATTTCCCATTGCTTTCTCTATGGTGTTGAAATAGTTTTCCTTCTAGATTGACTACAGACCAAAGCAGGAGATTCATCTACACTATTTAACTCATAGCTGTAAGGAGGTTAGATCAAGGTCATTAGTGCAAAAGTGACTGCAACACTTTAGGCTAGGGTTTGAACTCAGGTTTTTCATTTTCCACATTATTATTATTATTAATAACTGTCAAATAATACATCAGAGAAACTTTAAGGAATTTTTTAGATTATATAAAAAGAGAATTTTTATAAAACACCACAATGCATTAGTCATTCATTATAATGAATCTGATCATGATTTTAAATTTTAAAAATGCTGCTTTAATTAAAAATGAAAGTAATTTACTAAGGCAAAATGTATAGAAAGTGCACTATTTTCTGAATTTTGCCTGGTAAATTTGCATCCAGTTTCTTACATCATTTTTCACCTTAATGATTCAGGTTCTGCCTACTGGATGAGGTGACCCAGTGGCTTTGTTGCTGATTGACTGAATCTGGACTTAAAGATGAGGATAACATAATTAAACTCAACAACGTGGGCCAAAGTTATTTGATATTTTTTCCTCTCTCTCTCTACTAGAGTTGGTGTTTTATATAGGTTTCAGTGCACAGATTAAAACTAATTATTTTTCTAATTTTTATTTATTTATTTTTTTGAGCACCTCAGGAGGATTGAACTCATGATCAATATTTACAAAATTGTCATGCTAACCAATTAACTGCAGCAAGTATAGTTCTGTTGCTGTATTCTTGCTGTGGGTGTAGCTTTAATTTTCAGGGCAATTAGTGGGATATATTTTTTAATTTTCATAAAAGTGGGAATAAAAAAACCTTGTTCAAGAAAATTTGTTCAGAGGAAAGCTAAAAATAAAAAAGTATAAAGATAGTTATTTAGAAAAATTTTTATCTGTGAGATTTCAAAGCATAGTGCAATACATAATATATAAATATATGGTAGGTAATTGAATGCCAAAATAGAAATGCATTTTGTCCTTCTTAAAAGAACTTCATACTAAAATAATGTATTTAATGATGGAATTATATAAAAGTGGACATTGAAATATGCTCTATCCCTGATATTGAACACTTTAACCCATAAATATAGCATAGCTTAAAATTATATTTTATCATTTTATTTATTTATATATATATATATATATATATATATATATGGTAGACTCTCCTATCGTGAATGATAACTGAGTGTCGGCATTGGATGGTGCCTTTCATTTTACACTTAAGCATACTAGCAGGGGCTATTGTGGAGAAAATCAGATAAGGGAAAGACTTATTTCATTTGTGCTTCCTTAAGTGTGATACTAGCCCAGCCTTGCTGCGGGCAACAAAGCCACACTGACAGATGAAATTTGTTAAAGCTAGATTTTGATGGCATCTCTGCTTCAGAGCTTGGCAAAGCTGATGACGGTGTTTCAGTCTAATATCTTCAAAACCCTTTAATTTAATGGAACATGTCTTATGCCACTCCTTTTGGTTTGATGCTTGGGCTTCTCAGGTTTTCAGATCAAAGTTGTGATGTTTCAAGTTGTCTTTGTAGCCTAAGAGTGGACGTTTAACTGAACGCTTAGAATTTGGTAGTTGTCCATACAACACCCCTTTTTGGAAGCCTATGCCCATCCATTCTCACAACATGACCAGTCCACCTAAGTTGTATCTTTGCTTGAATGGTTTCAATGCCTGTGATGTTGTTACATTTTTTCAGTATTGCACTATTCTTGACCCTGTCATCCCATTTTATATCACATATGGCACAAAGATTGCACATGTGAAAGACGTCAAATTGATTTATGTGCTTGCTGTACAGGATCAAAGTTTCCATTACATTCCCTTATGTGCTAATACTCTTGAGAAAGGTATGAATCCTCTTCTCCCCCAGCTAAGGGTAAATAGCAGGACAGACTGTGTTCTATAGCCTTGGATGGCAACTGGTCTAGGAGAAGGACAACTCTGAATTCAAAACCTGCATAGGGTCATTTGGGGACCTTGGTGCACATAGTGCACAAGGTCTCTGTATTTGGCCCTTCAAAATGTGTGAATGGTTCTGCACAAAACCTTCACCACTATAATCAAATCATGTGTGTTGGTGTCTGGGCTGTTAGTTCCTAGGAACTGAGCTGCTTGACCCTCATACGTCAGGAGAATTCACCATATATATATAGTCCAAGTTTCAGCACTATATGTATGAACTTTTTAGTCTGATGACATACTTTTGAAGGATGAAACATGTTACATAAATTATTTTCCATTTTTAAATTTTTTTTTAATTCAATTACCTGTCACTATTTCTTTTCTTACCAATCTTTCCTTTTGTTCCAAATAAGATTTCTGCTATTTTTTGAGCCAGTGGAACAGGGAAATGCAATCAGCTGACACACTTTCCAATTGTTGGTGATAACTTGATCAATGAGTATAACAGAAGTATTTAGCCATGCATCATTTATTCTGCTGACATAGAACTTTTCCTTTCAAGACAATTCTATAGATCACTACTGTTGCACACAAAGTTAAAAGGAAGGACACTCACAATTCACCCTTTCCACTCCATGGTCATCTTTTGATAAAAATGTAATCCCTTTGTAGCAGCATGAAATGTTTCTCTGGTCACATGTCTAAGCATATATTTCCAGAGGTTTCTGACTCCACTCATATCTTTTATTCTTATAAAACTCTCATTTTAATATTGTAGCTAAAGGCACTTTCTTTTGGTGGGACTGGAGATATTCAGTTTTTATTAGTGTAATGGGCATGTGACTGAATGGTTAGAACATTTGAATTCTGATCATGAGACCTGAATTTGGATCTTGCTGTGATTGATTTGTTAGAGAAGTGACTTTTTGATAATATTGGCCTGGGGAGGTGATCCCATTGCGTGGCACCTTTGGAAAGTACCTGAAAACTATTCCATGAATTAACTCAAACTTTCCGTATGAAATTGGTTAGATGGAACTGTTTGGAAGCTGTTGATGATTTTGCTAGCACAAGGTCACAATCCTCTTGACTAAGGCTTTGAACATGCTAGCCTTGCTCAAAATATTGATCACACCAAATTGTGCTTTCTCACAGAAACTAAGGGCTGCTCAGCTTAGTTGCAATATAAACCACAAGTGAATTTTGTGTGTTTGAGCAAGTATCTGTGATAAGGATTTGCTAGTTTCATATAACATATTTACATTTTGTAAACATCGTCCATATCGATTTCATTTTAAAGAGAATGTGGCCATAGAATAAAAAGTGAAGGCTTTTAAATGATTTTTTTTCTTAAAAAAAAAAAAATATCCCAATTTATTCATGTAACAGTGAATCTCCTCACAGATAAAGACTTGAGGCAACAAATGTGGTTCTACAGAATGTTCATTGATTAATGTTTTTTACAGTTTACCAACACTTTGTGGGTTATTTAAATCCAAAACCTGCTGGATTGTAAGAATGATTTTTTTTTTTTTTTAATATAGATAATTGTTGTTATGGAATGTCTAACACTTCCTATCACCTATATGGACTGACTATATCAGTAGATATATATAGTGAGCACAGGATATACCTGGGGTCTTGCTTTGCGAATTACTAGCCTGCTAACTGATGCCCTGCCTTTCAGTAGTGTATTCTAGTGTATTCTCTTTTACAATAAACCTCTCTTTCTTTCATTTATGCGTGTGTTGCTGTTCCTTCACTTGAGTACCACCTTTGTAACCTCTTTAAGGATACAACAATAATACAGCATTTTCTATGTACAGGTCCTACTTAATCCATAGCTGGGGTTGAAGAAATTGATCCATACCTTTCCCAGGTGTATTTGTTCATAAGTAAAAGTAATGAACTTGACAGGAATTCAAACTCGGCTGTCCAATTTCTCATTCTGATCCACTATTCACTTGCACGTCTGGTTCTACAGAAGGATTCTGAGAATCCTATGGACTGAACATGAGAAACAAAGTTTTAGAGAAAATAGAAACAAAAAAGACACTTGGAATCATAAAGAGACAATTGAAAGCAAACCCTGAAAGATTCCACTCTCACAAGACCTATTTAAGGCAAGAGAATCTTGCAAATGTTTCTGAAATGTTATTTGATGAAAATTATCAAATTTAAAAGTTAAGTTAATCTGATTTGAAACAAATATTACTTAAAGCATAAAATGTATACAAACATTTCTTAACTACAGGGTCTTGTTTTTTTTTGACATTTTAATCCACTTATTGACAGCCAAACGTGTTCATAGTTAATTATAGTTGAGCAAAGTTTATAAGTTGATGGGGATAACCCTTAAAACACATGACCTTTTAATTTATTGGTTTGTTCATCCATACTTGAGAAATTCTGCATGTATATCACGCATACAAAAACAAATCAAAATTCTTTTAAAAATATTCGGGGTTGTCAGGTTGTAATAAGCTTTGCAATATATGATTAGAAAATATAGTTTTACTTAACAATATTTCCTAAGAATTATCACATTGAAAATGAATTTTAAAAGATTTAAAAACTTTATCAATTATTCAATTTAAAATTGTAAAAAATGAAAACGAATCTTGTAAAAATTCATTTGTTGTCAAAAAGTTTTTTCTTCAGACAATATTGTCTTAATACATATTATGCATAAAAGTTCCTCTAATTAAATAATGTCATAGTTTTATTGCGTTTTTTATTTTTTTGATTCAGAACAGATTTTCAATAAGACGGTCCAATATTGCAAAAAAAAAAAAAAAATCAGTGTTCTAAATTCTGTAAAGAATTCTGCTTTTAACTAATATAGTCACTAAAAATTATCACATTGAATTTCTCAAGTTTTCAAGTTAAGTAAGGGGCTGAAACATGTAAAAAAAAAAAAAAATTTACCAAGATTTTCTAATAAAATAATTTAAAAAAAATAATTCCATTCATTTGTGAATAAGTCCTGAAAATTTAATTAAAATTCGACAATTATTAGATTTTTGCAAGAATTTCCAAATTAACGTGTCTGTCACCCCAAACAAGTGATGAAAATTTGCTCTGCTAAAAGTTGGTGTTGGTGATGCAAGAAAAACAAGCTTTTTAATTAAAATTTTGAATGTTCTAAAAATTTAATTTAATATTCAAAAAATACTCTGATCATTCCTCTTAATAATAAAAGATTTTGATGATAAAACTACATCTTCATTACGTTTGGAGCATGTTTTCATCATGGTATGCTGATTTTTTTTTTCATGTTTTTGTGGAGGTACCTAACCAAAAATGATGATTAAAATTAACAATAAATAAAAGTCTAAATGAAAATTATATTTATTCAGTCGAGCTAGCTTGTACATTCATGAGTCTATCACTCCAACCATCACCACTCTGCATCAAAGTCAGAAAGTCATGAGGGAGGCATTCTGTATGATAACATAGATGGTCAATGTAGGTGGGTGTTGGGCAACCAACGATCTTTCTCCGTCGCTAGGTATCCAGAACAGTAGATCACTTGCGAGTTTTTGTTTTGCTCGTCAGCAGTGTCCTCCAATGCGCATTTTTGCATTCACATAATATTGTAGAAATATCGGGGATAGGTCAATAGAGCTGTGATTTAGTTGGATGTCGTCTCCAAGAGATGTTAAGTATAGCTCTCAGCATTTATTAAGCTTAGACTCTAGGGTTTTAGTTAATGTCCAAGAAATGCCATCATGTGTTAAAACAGACTCAACATTAGTTCGAAAGAATCTCCATTTGAAGTTGTCTGGTAGATCAGGTTTCTGGATTACATCCATTTTATTCAAGGTGATCCAAGCTTTAGCTATGTGAATTTTCACATACTTTTCAGAAGTTATTTTGCTTTCCTAGGTATGTAAAAGATTTTATTGATTCACCTGAGATAGTTTGTATTCAGCCTTGCTGGTTGAAGCTTATGAATTCAGTTTTAGAGGTATTTACATAGTTCAACATCATTGACAGGATTTTCTAGATGATGTAGGAGAACTGTGCTATTGGTAGAGGTAATCATAAAAATTCAGACAAGATAAAAATAAATCCAGCCACTCTTCACTTATCTGTTTAACAGTTACCAATACTTATGGTCAGCTATAAAATCTCATAAAATAAAAAAATCCTTCAGACTGCAGAAAGATAGTTCCACAGGCAGTTTGAGACTCCTAGTGTAAAATATATTAGATAATAAACAACATGACTAGATTTATTTTAATGATTGGTTTCAAATTGGTAAAGACATCATACATGTCACATATACTTTTAAGAATATAGGAAAAGCATTCAGATTCTATTGGAGGTTAGTTTTTTGGTTTTGGTTTGTTTTAAGGCATATCAACATCAATGGGTTATTTAATGCTGACAAAATTTTTGTTGCTGGTAATATTTTGTTTTGTCAAAAATCTATTTCTGGTAATAATTTTTTCCTTCAAAATAAATTATTTCTGGTAATAATTTAAAAAAAAAAAAAAAAAAGTATTGCTGTTAATATTTTTTTTTCCTCAAAAATGTATTGCTGGTAATAGTTTGTTTTTTTAAAAATGTATTGCTGGTAATAGTTTTTTTTTTTAAAAATGTATTGCTGGTAATAGTTTTTTTTTAAAAAATGTATTGCTGGTAATAGTTTTTTTTTAAAAAATGTATTGCTGGTAATAGTTTTTTTTTAAAAAATGTATTGCTGGTAATAGTTTTTTTTTAAAAAATGTATTGCTGGTAATAGTTTTTTTTAAAAATGTATTGCTAGTAATAGTTTTTTTTCTTCAAAAATTTATTGCTAATAAATTTTTACAAATTATTTCTTGTATTAAAACCTATTTTTACACTTTCATAGTGTTTTTACCCCAGTTTCAGGGTTAACTATTTGCCCATAACTGGGACCCAAATAGGTGCTACCACCCCGGGTCAGAGTGGACTTAGGAACACCAGCAATTAAGAGGTGGTTCCATGCTCCTCAAAACCTTCTGATCAGAGGCCTTGCTGCTGGATGTAGTTTATTGTCTTACCCAGGATGCGGATGTAGTTTATTGATATACCCAGGACGGAGGTTAGTTTTTAATTTTTGATCTTTGCTGTTTAAATAAGTCATAGTGCAGGAAATGACCAGAGTGTTGTGATTTTAAAAGAAAAGAATTAGTCTGGAATTAATAATAATAGAAATCTAAGAACCCAAGACATTTTCTTTGTGAATTCAGCTCAAATCTACATCGAGTGATCTGAGCATAAAAAGGCCTTCTCTAAATTCGATAATCTTATGAAGTCTCCTAAGTATTGATCTTTCCTTGTCCCCACACTTTCACATTATGTTCTCTTTTCCTGGTCAGCAATTGTTGACTTTTGCAGTGCTTAATATTTGATAAGGTTGAAACAATGTGCGAATCAGACTGGAATTGCCCAAAGGATGCTTGGTCAAAGAAGATGAAAGGTAAAATGGAATATGCCCTTTCTTTTGTACATATTGCACCAGAGTATCTGGGAATACATTTCTCCAACAATTTGTTGATGCATTCTGCTTTGAAATTGATGCTTCATCATGCAGAGAGAAAAGGCAGATTAAGAAGAGAACAACTTTCATATCTTTCTTTCTTTCTTTCTCTCTCTTTCTTTCTCTCTCTTTCTTTCTCTCTCTTTTTCACTTTCTTTCTATCTTTTTCTCTTTCTTTCTCTCCTTTTCTCTTTCTTCCTCCCTCTTTTTTCTCCCCCCTCTCTCTCTTTCTCCCCTCTCCTTCTCCCCCTCTCTTTCTCTCCCTTTCTCTTTCTCTCCCTCTCTCTCTCTTTCTCCCTCTCTCTCTCATTCTCTCTCTCTCTCATTCTCTCTCTTTCTCATTCTCTCTCTTTCTCATTCTCTCTCTTTCTCATTCTCTCTCTTTCTCATTCTCTCTCTTTCTCATTCTCTCTCTTTCTCATTCTCTCTCTTTCTCATTCTCTCTCTTTCTCATTCTTTCTCATTCTCTCTCTTTCTCATTATCTCTCTTTCTCATTATCTCTCTTTCTCATTATCTCTCTTTCTCATTATCTCTCTTTCTCATTATCTCTCTTTCTCATTATCTCTCTTTCTCATTATCTCTCTTTCTCATTATCTCTCTCTCTCATTCTCTCCCTTCCTCTCTCTCTCTTTCTTCCTCTTTCTTTCTTTCTCTCTCTCTTTCAGACTACCGTCTTCAACTTTGTTCTAAACATATTTTCTCCATCTTCATCCTTCATTGAAGCTTACAGTGAATTCAATCAACATATACCTGAGGAAAGAAAGCAAAGAGCCACTTTCAGAGTGGTTTAAATGTTGAACTATAAACAACAAAGGTAAAGACAATTGTATGAATGCTATATGAGCAATTTATCCAAGCGATGACTGACAGCCTGAGAATTGGGAGCTTTTTTTTCTTGTGTTTTTATTTTTTAAATACTGATTGCTAAGTTTCATCCTAGTGAACATGCAATCTTTTTCTAGAATATGATGCCTTAAATATTTCTACTGGAGGCCTGGAAGTATTGCCTATTCAAACAGAATTGCTTTATATAGGAAATTCCTAATATATATTCACTCTTATATAATCTGAATATTGTTAAGGGCTACCAAACCCTTTTCACTAATATAAATGGAATGGTTTGTTATAAATATAAACAAGCTGATGGATGGCTTTTGGGGGTTAACTGATTTGAGATCTGTCTGCAGATTAGATCCTTCTCAGATCTTATTAGAGATCAGTTCTGAACTTATGGAAGTATATAACTGCTTTCATTTCTGAAGTGTATAAACAAAGATTAGCAATTATACTTGAGAGTAAACCAACACCAGTGTGTGACTTTGGTAATTGGAATATCATAAGTACACTAAAGACAAGCTTATCATCTTGCTTTTATATGCAATATGCATGTTCATCTTTTGTCACTGCAATCTCATAATGTACAAAAGAAAGAAAACATTGTATATGACGTGATATTGGAAAGTTCCAAAAGTAGGCTGTCTTGATAGATTCCATAAAAGGAAACTCTCCACCTCTCAATACTAAAAACAGCGATAGCATTGAACTTGAGAAGGCTGTTTTCCTATTGTTTTAAGAGAAAGATTTTGTGGGTGGGTATGAAAAAGTACAAGTAAAAATAGTAACAAGCAATACTGTAGGTATTTTAATTATCAGTATTATAAGATAGAATATGACTAATAATTACCCCTGAATTTCAAGTGATTAAATTACTAAATCTAAATTTAAAGTTAAAAGTTTTCATATTTCAATATTTGTTTATTGAAATTAGTATTTTTTAAAAATATTTGATTGTAGCACCTAATAATTTAAATTTGTATTTAACAATAAGATAAAAGCTAGTTCATCTCTTTAAGATAATGATCATTAAAAACAAAATTGAAAGATCTTTCATATTGTAAAAGCTTACGTTTTTTGCTGTAGCAAAATGTGCTTTTTCTCAAAATACTAAGTAATATTTGAAGTAAAATATATATATACAGAATAGATTTTTAAGAAAGCCTGTCCAAAAAAAAAAAAAAAAGCAGAAAATTATAAGTTAATACAGTATATAAATATATGTAGCACATTACAATAAAGAATGTGACATACATGTAAGTATGCCACTACATTTTCAGTTAAATGTCCATCGGCCAAATTCCAGAGGACCATTAAGGAGAGTAAACAATAAAAAGAATCCTGAATTAAGAAGACAGAAGATAGCAATTGACTTTACATTTAAATTTTTGAAGATCAAACTTGACTGGAAACCAAGAAACCAGAAGAGAGTTCTACAAATGAGAAGTGCAAGAGAAGAAAATTTTAGCATAGAACTTATGGTTACATCTACCAATTTCAACTGTGAAATGATGTGGCCTCACCATCAGTGTAATACTGTGCTTAAGTTGTAAAAGTTTAGGTACCAAAGAGGAAAGCTTATCAGAACGATTGCCATGGAAATATTTCTAGAAAACTCACAAGGAAGCTATATTACATAGCTGAGATGCCATATCAGGACCAATAACATTGCAGATCTTTCTTTGTATTTCTAGAATATCTAAATATATAGCAGAAGCACCAGACCAGATGTGGCAGAAATATTAAGTGCATGGAGGAATGCTAGATTTATAAATGTGTAAGACAGATTCTGGAAATGTTAGATTTTGCTAGTGACCAGAGACATTGAGTGCTCATCATTGTGAACTGACAGTCGACTGCCCTTAAAGTCTGCATGCCACTATGTTCAACTCAAAGAATTTCTGCCAAAAGCCTGGAGAATCTTTTGTCTTGAAAATAGATGCAGAACTGTCATTTTCAGGAAAATATGTGATGTACCTGTACTAAACTGTTCTGGGTAAGATGATAAACTACATCCAACAGCAAGGCCTCTGATCAGGAGGTTTTGAGGAGCGTGGAATCACCTTTTAACTGCTGATGTTCCCAGGTCCACCCAGGCCTAGTGTGGTAGATCCTGTTAAGGTCCTAGCTATGGGCAAATAGTTGACCCACAAACTGAAGTCAAGACACTATGAAAGTGTAAAAGTAGGTTTTAATACCAGCGAAACATTTTTGTAAAAGCTTATTACCAGCAAAACATTTTTGAAAAAAATATTACTAGCAATAAAAATCTTGTTGGCATTGAATAACTCATTGAGAATGATATGCCATAAACCAAAAAAAACAAATATTGATATGTCTTAATAGTTAACCACTTGGTATTTGGGATATTTTTGTGTTATATCAGTGAAATATCTTGTCAATTGCTCCAAAACTATCATTGCATTCATCATCATCATCTACAAATTTTTTTTTTTTTCTTAGTTCACTGCTCAAATAAAATGATCCAGGTTAAATTGTTCACAAAATATCTAGTCAACTGATCCCAAGTGATTAACTAGGTGCTGTAAGCTTAAATGTGTGAGTGGTGTAATGGATAATGGCTCAGGTGTTGATAATCAGAGAGTTGAGTTCCTGAGTTCCTGTACGATCACTGAAGTTAAGTAACATCGAGCCAGGTCAGTACCTAGATGGGTAACTGCTTGGGAATGCCAAGTGCTGTTAGCTTGGATGTGTGGGTGGTGTAATGGATAATGGCTTGGAATGGTTTATCAAAGAGCCAACTACCAGTTTCAGTTGGGTTTGTTATATTTACTTATGCACAAATACCTTTGTGAAGGGTATTTTGTGCTCCAGCTATGAGACTTGTATCAGTAAACCATAATTGCCTCAAAAAAAAAAAAAAATATTACAATCTAAAAAAATATTTCCTGGCTTTAACTAACCTGCAAAGGATTGATAAGCCATTGAAAATGAATCAATCAATATAATTGTCATTTGAAAATAAGCTGAATAAAAAAAAAAAAAAAAAAATATCTTACTGAACTGAAAACTGACTACAGTCTCCAATCTTTATTTTTGAAATGTGATCTAAAAATGTTTCAGTTTTTAGAAAAAAAATGAAAACAGCTGTTATGGATATATGACTTTTTTCTTGCTTATTGTTTTTATAGAGATTATCACAAATTCACAAATTTGACAAATTTTCTCATCTTTGTCATTGTTATCACAACACTTGAACTAAAGCCGCATTTGGCTTACTTTCAAGTAAATAATTCATATATTGATAGGGGATTTCATTGTTAAGTGCATTGGGTAAAGAATGCTGCTTACATGATTATGATAAAAGACCAGTATCTAGTCTGAGGCAATGTGGATACCTATTGTTATATAGTGCACTGTAGATTGTGTAAAGTTGTGAACATTTCAATAAACGAAGGAATGCATATAAAAAAGCTTCAGTGGAAACGGGGTTATCTTATAACAGAACTTTTGTTCTTTCCTGACTTTAGTGTTCAAGTGTGTTCTCAGGATATTGAGAAGTGGTGGGCAAAAGGTATGAGGAATATATTCCTAGCTGAACATGTCTGCAGAACTGTCCAGGTAAATATTGGTGTGGATTCGTCCCTCAGCTTTTTGCTATGCATGCTGAGAAGAACTGTTTCCTATTGGTAATGTTCTACTTTTTTTCTGGATCTTTCTGGCATTCACTGGTTTTTATCTCTGCTACACTCTGTATTTCTTGCAGTCTGCTGGTGCATTGTGCTTGCTAAGTTATACAGGGTATATCAAAAATACTTTTATAAACTTTGGGGTGGGTTTCTCATACCAAAACAAGAACAAAAGTCCATATAAAATTTTAGAGAAAGTTTACACTAGATGGTGCTGTGTTCTCATGTAGACTTGGTTACATTTGTCATTTGTGTACATTTGTGGCTAGTCTGTCTTCAATGTTTAATGTGTGTAGTAGTGAGTTAATAGAGAAGTATTCAATTTTACAATGGCAGGATATTCATGTCATGAACAGGCAGATATGATTTTTACACACAGCTGTGCACATGGTAACGGACACAGGGCTGTATGCCTGTATCATATTTTGTTTCCAGACCAAATGATACCGGATCATCCAACTTTGCTACTGTTTATCATCATGTTGCTGAGACAGGATCTGTGACACCACAAACTACGATCAAAGAAGACATAGACCTGCTCATATGCCTGGCCATGAAGAATACATTCTACAGGCTGTCAGAGACAATCCAAGTATCAGTACACTTCAAGCAGATTTGTCATGTCATACATGTCATAGAACTGCATGGAGGGTACTTCAAGAGAAGCTCCTGTATCTATCATTTGCAACATGTACAGAGTCTCTCGTTCTCTGATCATAAACAACTGGACATAAAATTATTTGTGTGTGTGTATATATATATATATATATATATATATATATATATATATATATATATATGCACATGTGTAATTGGCATACATGTAAGAATTAAATATTACAGGGGGACAGCAGAACTTTAGAAATATCAAAGTGGGGCATGGCCCAGAATTTGTTGGGAACCACTGCTGTAGAGTGTTGATGCTTTAGTTGGAGGGTATAAATAGTTGATAAAAATTTAGTTTAAAATAAATGTCAGAGATCCACATAAAATTTCTTAAAAGATGGTTTTGATGTTTAGACATTGTCATTGTTATAATTCAAAGTAGTTCCAGATTTGGGCATAAGTTAAACTGGCTTTGAGCCTTACAATCCAACAGTGTCTTGCGATAATTTATATTTGTTATACACTGTTTCATAGTGTCATGTTTCTTTTGGTTAAGTGCAAGATTACAAGCATCACGGCAGACAAAACTATACATACATTGCTATTTTCCTCTGTGAAGACATTGGACTTTATTTTTTTATAGATTGCTATAATGTGTAATTACCATTTCACTTGTTGAATAAAACCTAAGAAATAAATGGCCATTTCTCTCCAGTCATAAATTAGATTCTGTGAACTGTCATGCTTTTTTTGAAAAGGTAATTGACCTTCCAAGGATAGATAGTTCAGTCTACTTTACTATTTAATCCATAACTGGAGTGAGAAGAGATGGATTCCTGTTTTTCCAAAGGGCATTTGTGTGACAGTGAACGCAACATACTAATCTGGGATTTGAACCTGGCTCACCAATTCTACTTTCAACACCAATAACCACTGCACCCTCAGAATTTAGGTCTAAAAAAATTTCAGAATTTTTTTTTTTTAAATTCTGATGTAATTCTTTTTTTTTTTTTTTCTTTTTTTTTTCTTTTTTTTTTTTTTAAACAAGGGATCTCCAAGCTTTATATACTTTAGGAACCCTATTTTTTTTTTTTTTTATGAAAGATCCCTTCAGGGTATAGGTAATTATGATTCTCCACAACTTCCTTTCTTTTGCTGTTTTCAGCAATATCTGCTCCTTTATGAACACTCTTTGGGTTTTCAATATCCATTCCTCCATTTATATTCTTAAAATAAGATACCTACTACTTTACTCTGCTTATATTGTCTTTGATGCACTCTGAGAGACTTAAATTCTCCAAAACTTCCAACCGTCTCTTACTGATTGTTAACAACAGTTGATTTGTAGTTGTTATTCTCCTATACAATCACTCAAGTTAAGCAACATCACACCTGGTCAGTATTGTAATGGGAGACCGTTTGGGAATACCAGGTGCTAAAAGCTTGGACATGCAGGTGGTGTAATGGATTGTTAATCAGAGAGCCGAGTTCCAATTCCATTGGGGTCATTATATTCACTTTTGCACAAATATTCTTGGGAAAGGTATGAATCTACATCTTATCACCCCGGCTATGGGTTAATTAGTAAGACTTGTATCACTAAGCAATTATTCCCCCTAGCAAATTTGTATTCTTTAAAAATATTTTCTTGCTTTAAATAACCTGAAAAGGGTTGATAAACCGTAAAAAGCAAATCAATACTTAAAACTTATTCATTTGTCATATACTTTGTTATATTCTCAGTCATTTCTCATTTTTTGATGAAATTGTTCAGCATTCACTATCATATTAAAGGTTAGACATTTAATTGGATCTTGCAAATACAGGGAAAAAATTAGAAAAAAAGCTTACCCAATCATTACTAATAATCACTCCCCTCACCTCTCTGTCTTTCTCTCTCTCCCTCTCCACTTCTCTCTCTGCCTGCCTCTCCCCTATATCCTCTCTCTCCCTCTCTTTCTCCTCCTTTTTTAAAGGCTTATCAACCTCTTATGGGTTATTTAAAGCTGAAACATATTTTGGATTGTAAGAATAATTTTTTTTGGAGAAAGTGAATATTGCATTAACAATTTTTTGGGAGAATAAGTGATTTTTTCCCCCACCAGATACACATACTATTTAATCCATAGCTAGGGGGGAGTAGATGGCTTCATATCTTTCCCAAGGGTATTTACACGTAAGTGAATATAACACAACTGGAAAATTTTAAGTCTACTTTTTGATTTCTCATTCCATGCCACTATTTATTGCACCATCCATACACCTTCAACTTTTGTCCATAGAACCAATTCTAAATCTGCCACTGGATTTAAGGCAGTAAATATTGTATGTCGTTATTATTGCTTGTAAGTATAATTAAATACTTTCCCTTGTTTTTATTTTATTGTTGTTAGGCTTTTTTCTGCTTGTCAAAAAGGAAGTATTTATATAAACAAATTAGAGAAATTCTGAACTAAGTAGACATTCACAAGATTTGAATTAATCTCCCATTTTTACAGGAGCTTCCTATTTCATGAAGGAGAACATTACATTGAAGCAGGGCCTATTAAGTGGATTAGTACCTTCTTTTCCAGCATCTGAATTACTACAAACCATATGGTTGAATGCAACAAGTTAAATCATGACAGGGAAGCTTTACTTTTTTTTGTTTGTCCTCTCTTTCTGTCACTTGCTTTATCAGACATTTGTACCGTGAATTGATGAATTTAAATACAGTACTAGATTGGCAGCTAAGTCTCATCATTTTACAGTTTAAATTACCAGATGTAACTAAGTTCTATACTAACATTTTTTTTCTCTTATACTTCTCATTTGTAGAACTATCTTTTGGCTTCTTGCTTCCCAGTCAACTTCAAAAATTTATGATATGCCAATCATTATCTTCTGTCTTCCTGTTCTTTTATTGTTCTCTCTCCTTAATAATGTTTTTTATTTTCTCATATTCTTTTGCACTCACTAACCCCTTGCATCCTAAGTAAAATGATATTAAAATCACAAAAAATATAATTTGCTTTCATTACAATTGATTATGTGGAGTAACAGCCTCCATTGTTATTGCCTGAGGAGATACTTATGGAAGATTAGCTTGCCAAAATATTCACTCATTATCTTCTGTCAATCATATTTTTTGAATTAAGGATAAATTGTAACTCAAATTCATATTAATCATGATTATTATAGGTCTCCATACATCCAATTTTTTTATTTCCTTATTTAGTATAAATGAAACTTTTTTTATACTACACAAATGCTTTGAATGTATTCACTGAAAGTTTGCCCTGAATCTTCAAGTTTTTCAGATCATTTTTCACTTCAGCCTTGAAAATCTTTATTCACTGATTGACTTTTTAGTTTCTTTCATGTTTTCTGAAATAAAATCTCTTCTTGTAAATTTTTGTTACATCAAAATCTTATTATTATGACAGTCCATGGAACAGGTTCCTTGCAAGATTGAGAATGCAAAAACGGCTCTTTTCAGCCCTAAACCTGCAATATTCAAGTTTACCCCCACCATTTGGGGATGTGCCTCAGTTGCACCCAATTGTTGTTACTAATATTGATTTTTGGTTAGCGGACTTTAAGTTCCTAATGAATGGCAAAAATTCCCAGTAATGAAACACCTAGTCAGACAGGTTATACTGCTAGTCTAGGAATAAACTTGAAGCTCAAGCATCTGGAAAGCAATATAGTAGTCACAAAAACATCATACATACAAAAGGTTGACAAACTTTCCTCTCCCTACATTTAATGCTTTTCATTTCTTTATGTAATTGAAGAGGACCCTTAGTTGAAATAGAATGAATAAGAAATTATATTCACAGTTCAGAAACAACTCTTTTCTCAGCTGTATTAGTACCACTAGAAATTGCCTTCTGCATATTCAGACGTGTTTGATAACCCTCAAAAGTGACAACAGAAAATAGTTCAAACTGGTTAATGTGATAGCATGTTGGTGCATCACTTTTCTGTGTCAAGCTTAAGTATCATTGTCTCATCTCTGGAGGTGTACAGCTCAGCCTCTGCTGTATTTCAAGAGGACAAGAGCTGTTAATTCAGATTGAGTTAGTGATTAAAAGAGGCTATAAAATGTCCTTAACAAAGAGTGTAGTGGGAGACTGTAAACCATAAATAAAGAGGTTTCTATCTGATTTTTCTACATGGGACAGTTCTATAGTTGTTAACCAGAAAAACCAAATCATTTCCCTGCAATTCTACTCGTTCCAAGTTTTGATTGTTTTATTGTATTATAATTGAAGATATCCTAGACCAGTGGTTCCCAAACCTTTTTCGCTGAGCCACATTTTCAGAATTAAAATTTGCTTGTGCCTCACCAAATTTAATGTGACAAAAAGTACATTTAAAAATTTTAAAAAGTGTTAAAGGGAGATAACTGTGGATTCAAAGTCGGAACCTTATCATTGATAACTCTCTCCTCCAATTTGTGGAGCCTAGTCACTATATTCTTAATACTTGATATAATGCAAAAATATGACTTATAAAATCAGCCAATAATTATTTATACATGAACTCATGCATGCATTTACAAGTAATCCATAATAATATTTAAAAATTTAAAATTGTACTTAGTTTTGGCATATCAATTTTTTGAAACTGTTTCTTTCAATCATTCTGCCTCACCTGCTGAACATATCAAGTGCCCTATACCATTTGGGAACAACTCTCCTTGGCTTTTGTTTCAGTAAAGCAAGTGTTGCCTTGCCAGAAGCTTTATTTCTGATCAATACTTATTTACATTATTTACTGTCAGACTGATGTTTACATTGTTGTTGTTATCTCAAAGTTTCAACCATTGTGCTCTCTGGCTATCATCAGGTGACTGTCAGTCTGAGCAATGTTCAGAGAATTTTTACAGGGTTGGTAGACAGGGAATAAAATTCCAATAACCAAAAACACTTAAAAGAGTGATCAATACTAATTAGAACTAATAATATTTATTTATAAGATGACTACAAAAGTTGCAATTTTGTTTTGACACTTCTGATGTCTTATCAAGTGATGAAGACACCATAAATGTCAAAACAAAATTGCATATTTTGTAGTCATCTTATTACATGCATATGTTATAAATTTGAATAAATATTATATATATGATGATTTGCAAAATTCCCTTACTTTCCTTTGATTTTAGATAATTTGTACAGTTTTGATCTGTGTTCTGTTGCAAAACAAAATTTTGTCCAATGATGCGGCAACCAAAATGAATGTTTTTATGAACTTAGAGAAACAATTCAGGGTGGTCCCAAACTTTTGATCAGTAGTGTGTATATATAAACAGAACCTCCACTTTAGAGCCACTTTGCTTGTTTTCAATTTAAAACTTAACTTTTCTAAAAAAAAAAAAAAAAAAAAAAAATGAAAATATTTCCAAAGTAATAAGTCCTTTTTAAATATCAGATGAGGGTACGCAGCAAAAAGACATTTTCCTATAAAACTGTACTGATTTGCTTAACCAAATCTGAAACCTTTTTGAATTTCTTAAATGCTGTATTTTGTTCTTTTATCTTAATTTCACTTGCCTTACCAATTAGGCTACAGATACTTGCCAGCTTGCAGAAGCCTAGATTTAGCCATGTGGCTTTCATTCTTTTCCTCGAACACTCATTTCACTGCCATCATTCATTTCACTGCCATCATTCAGTTGTGGTATTTGTTGGTATATGGCCAAGTGGTTAGAACATTACAACCATGAGACCTGAGTTCAAATCTCACCATGCTCATTTTATTGAGATGATTTGATAATATCAGTGTGGGGAGATAATCCCAGCATCTGACCCTATTTGGAAGTGCCTGGAAACAATCTCATGGGTTGACCCAAGCTTTTCACTTAAAATTGGGTAGATGAAACTTTTTGGAATCCATTCCTAGTTGGCTTAGAAGGAAATCACAAGGGCTTGTTTGAATATTGTTCATGCCAGATTATGTGTTGTCTCCCAGAAACTGTAACTAAGGTCCTATCACAGCACATTATAAACTATAGGTGGGATCATTGGGTGTGGAAGAATTACAAATGTGCCTGAGAAGGCGTCTGCAGTGGGGATTAGTTGCTCATTTTAGCAGACTCCATAGCCTGACAGATGTCTACAATATTAAATTTGTTATTGGTTAAGGTATTGTCAATTATTAATTTCTGCCTAGTATTTGTTTTATTTTAATTTCATTTGTTTTTTTTGTTTTTTTATTGCAGCTACTCTTACCATTATTCTGCTGGTGTTTGGTAAGCAACATGATTTAAAAATAAAGAATTAACCTCCATTAGGATTTGATCCTTCACTTCTTTTTCCTTGAAGCCAATCGATGTGACACTAGGTCATGTTGATTTTTCACTTTCTTTAGAAAAATCAACTTTTCACTCAGTGCAAAAGCTGGGATTTGATGTGATAAGTACTGACACCAAAAATTAGATTCATGGCTTTTACCAATTTTTGAGCATTTAGTTTTAAAGATATGTATAGAAATATCCAATTTCCACAGTTTTTGCTCACAAACTAACTTCAAAATTTTAGTGTTTTAAGAATAAATCTAAATAAAGTTGATATTTTTTATATTAGATACATTGAATGAAAAATATATTTAAACTAGAATTCTGATTATAAATCACCACAAGCAAAATATGCAATTTTTTACTGTATTTGATGAGTAAAAAGTGTGTAAAAATTGTAAAAGATTACAAAAATAGCTATTCACTAAATAAGATCTTATGCCATTTGTTAGGTCATACTTAAACAAAACAAAAAATAGATAAGTGTATACAACACCATAATACTGCTAGGCACAAATTATAAGACAAAATGTTTTAAATTTGCATTGTTTATTGAAAATCGCACTAAAACTACTACACCATAAGTTACATCATATAGCTAAATAGTTCAGTATAATTTCCCTTTGAAGTAAATGAAAGTCTTATTTGATGGCACAATGATTTAATAATAATGTGCTTGTGCTTTGCTTCAGGAAATTATAACTTTTATAAGACTTTCACTGATCACTGGAATTAAATTCCGATGCTATGATTTTGAACCTAAATTTAATATTTAAACTTGTTTCCTCAAAAAACAGTAACAATTTGGGAAAAAATATCTTTGTGCCATTATTTATGATGTCAAACCCTAACTTTCATAGAGTGCAATATCATGTTCCCAAATCAACCTGCCCTAATATGGCAGCTGCCTTACCATTTAGACTACAAACCCATGAGTCAGAGCCATTCAGCTCTAACCATGTAGCTATTCTTTATCTTCCTCAACTGCATGAGAGGTCACTGTCTTTATTTACGTTTGTTAGTTGTATTAGTAGTAATATTATTTTTTGTTTTATTTCTGCGATGAAGCATTGTCAGTTATTGTTTATATTTTAACCAGTATGTCTTTCATCTTAATTTCAGCTTTTTATAACACTCAGACTGTCATTTAACTTGAAGAAAGATTAATATTAAACTAGGACCACTTCATCATTTTAATGTTATTTATGTAAATAAACTATTGTTGGTTGGTCTGTGTCTCTTAATTCAGAGGTTTTGGGGATGCTGTGACTTCTTTCATTGCATCTTAGATGGCAATGAGAATTAGTTGGCAATATCTGATGCCTTTCCAAATATAATGTGACATGGACTAATGAGTTACATAGTGCTATCAACAGGGAAGAATTTCTGGTCTGATAAAACTTGATCATCAGCTGTCAAGACGTTTAGTAAGGATATAAAATGAAAGGGAGAGGTGGAGTCATAACTTAAGAAGAGAAAAAAATTGCCATAAAAAAATCACTATTAACCCTCAGCCAAGGAAAGAATTCACCGGGCAATAAGGCAGAACTCTCAAAACTAGAGGAAAACATATGTGTGGTTTCAGAAAGTATTGCTGTTATTAATACACTGAGAAAGCAACATGGTCTGCTGAACTTAGCAACCAGTGAATAGACTGATATTATTTAAAAAGAAACCCGTCTTGGGTATGATGATAAACTACATTCATGTCCTGGGTAAGATGATAAACTATACCCAACAGCAAGGCTTCTGATCAGGAGGTTTTGAGGAGCGTGGAACCACCTTGTAATTGCTGGTGTTCCCAGGTTAGGGTTCCAGCTATGGGTAAATAGTTAACATCCAAACTGGGGTCAAAATATGAAAGTGTAAAAATAGGTTTTAATACCAGAAATACTTTGTAAAAAAAATTATTACTAGTAATGAATTTTTGAAAAAATTTATTACCAGCAATAATACATTTTTGAAAAAAAATATTAGCAACTATACATTTAAAGAAAAAAAATTACCAGCAATAAAAATCTTGTTGACATTAAATAACCCATTGAGGTTGATATGCTGTAAAACAAACCAAGCTATAAAGAAACTCTCTGTACCATATCCCTACCGGACAGAAAAAGGCTGGAGTGTACAACAGCTAAAACGTGAATATGGCAATAATGATGAGGACAACAGTCTGAACAATGTAAATAGTGTAAATAAATAAAAACAGTTCAAAGAAGAATTTGACCTCTTCTATGTGCAGTGCCCCTTCAGGATGTTGGCAATTATGGCCCTCCACAATTTTTTGTCCTTAATAGCTCTTAATAAATTTTGTCTTTTTGTTACCTCTCCTAAATCCTGTTCTGCCAACCAATTACATGTATTTCTTTCCTCTTGCTTTCAATATGTTCCTTGTGTATCAAATTTGTGTGCCTTAGAAATTCCAGTTTTCTCTCTCAAAGTTAAGTGTACATTTTGTTTCCATTTTCTCTAAAACTTCATTGTTCACATGTTTGGTCTCTGTGTTTTTTTTTTTTTTTTTTTTTTTTCAGTATCTTTCTGTAGAACAACATTTCTGTTGCTTCAAGCCTTTTTCATCTTTGAGGAGATTGTCCGGTATTCACTGCCATATAGGAAGACTGATACTACATAATAGTTCAGTACTCTTTTCTTTATTTTTAACAATATATTCTTGTTTCTTAATACTTTGCTTAGCCTTTGGAAGGCTGCTTTCACTATCCTAATGCTCCTTTAGTGTTGCACTTCTGATATTTAAATTGTTGCACTTACTTGACGGTGGTATCTCCAATTTGTAATTTGCATGTTGGGCGTTCCTTTTGCTGACAACCATGCATGCTGTCTTGTTCTAATTCATGTTTAGTCCTTCTTGCTTTCCTTCACTATCTTCTGTAGCAGTTCTTGTAGTTTCTTTTTTACGTCTTGCTATCAATACTGTGTCGTCTGCATATCTAATATTGTTAAGATTGTGACTACCAGTAAGGAATTATGTTAGGAATTCTAATTCTCTCAATCACCTCACCATATAGGTTGAACAAATCCGGTGAGAAGACACACCCTTGTTTTATGCCCCTTTCTATTTTTGTATATTTACTGAATTCATTTTCTATTTGTATGCAGCTGGTTTGCTGCCAGTAGATTAGATTAATCTGATGCTCTTCCCAAATATGTTCAGTCTGCCTATAGCACTTCCAACAGTTGTTTGTGATGTACATTATCAAATGCTTTTGTATAATCTATAAAACATAGGTATATATCCTTCTGCATTAGTAATGCTTTTTCTGATATCATGCTGAACATAAATATTGCATTCCTTGTTCAAGTGTCCTTAACGGACATGCATTGTTGTTTTCTTATTTCCCATTTCTCTTGTGAATCAGAATTTGGATAAGTTTTGTTTGACCTGGATCATGTTTATTTAGCATTTTGATTTGGTCATTATCAATGACTGTATGCCTGCCAGATCAAAATTTCCATTTCTGAAAAGAGCAAACTATTTATGAACAGTACTGTCAAGTATGGCATCATCTCTTTAATTCGCACATACTGTTTTTCTGTTTGTATAGTGTTTTTTTTTTTTTTCCTTTTTGGAAATCAAATGACAAAAATACATCTCCATTTTCATTTTTAAAGTGAAGAACCTTTAAAATTCAAAATCTGAACATGAATCATATAGAAAAACCCTGAAATATCACCTTTCTTAATATGTGTATATGTCCTAAATTTCAGTCACTTGTGAAATTAAATCACATGTTCAAACACCAATTATTGAAAAATGCTATTGATTTTCATTTCAAATAATATATATATATATATATATATATATATATATATATATATATATATATATATATATATGAGTGAACATTGAAGCCAACACTCAGAGGTGACACTGTTTCATGCTAAATGCAATCATCGGGTGGCTTGATGACTGCGTTAAGCATGAAACAGTCTATGACCTCTGAGTGTTGACTTCAATGTTCACTTTTATATTTACATATGCTTTATCACTGATATTGAGCACTTTATCTCATAAATATAACATACCTTAAAACTTTATTTCTTCACACACACACACACATATATATAAGAGACAAGAGGAAAAAATATTCTTAGCCAATGTGTTTGAATGACTTTATCAAGGCAATGTTAGATTTATTTTGTGGCATGTTTATATAAAAAAGCGAATATGTCATTGGTTTATCAAGGCTTTTAAATTTGAGAATGTTCATGAATGTTGATCAGCTGGTTCAAAACATGTGGAGGGCAAAAAGGTGTCATAATTCAAAGTCTGTCAAAAAATAAGAGATTAATATTCTTTAAGTTTTTTTAAATGAATATTGTTTAAATTGTGATTCATTTTAAAAGAAAATAAAAATTCTTGAATATTACTTGCTTACTTTTTGCCAGATTTTGAATTATGACACTTTGTGTCCTCCACATGTTATTGACTGACCTTTCAGCCACCTGATGGAACATTCATGAATGTTCTCAATTTAAAAGCCTTGATAAACCAATTACATCCTCACATTTCTATATAAACACAGGCAACTAAATAATTCCTACATAGCTTTGATAAAGTCCCTCAGAGGACAAAATACTTCAGCTAAGAATAGTTTTTCCTCTTGTCTCTTTTTATTCATTTTGTTCATTTACAGATACACTATCTGAAAATAATTTACACACACATATATATATATATATATATATATTGAATGACAAAATTCTATGCAATATGTTTCATCCTCTGTTTATATCTCTGAGATGAGATATTATGATTATTTACATTATTCAGACTGTTATCCTCATCTTCATTGCCATGTTCACAACATTTTGGCCATTGTCCTCAAGGATACATAGCCCAGCGGATAATGATGTTAGTTAGATCCAGTGACTAGACCCAAATAGTTGTGAGTTCAGTACCAGGCTACAGCAGTGGTGCTCCCAAAAACTTGGAGAGCTGAGTTAAAGGGAAATAACTGAAACATCTGGAAGAGGCATGGCATGTGGAACTAAAATAATCTACCCTGGTGGGTGAAATAAAGGGTTCGATTTGAAATTCCAATCACCTGAAGAAGGACGGAGTCTACAACGTCCAAAATGTGACTATGGCAGTGAAGATGAGGATAATGGTTCAAATAATGTAAATGATGTTTCATCATTTTAAAAGGACTTCTTCAGACTAAAGTAATGTGCTTATTGGTTAAATTATATACATGTAGGAGAGAGGAAATATAAATGAAAACTTCAGTTATAATTATGCACACCAAATGAAGATATAAGGATTCTATTTAGATTTTTGACATTTGACATGTCTAGAATCAACATCTTCACTGATTTCTTTTAGCTTACCAACACTTTTTTTGCTGTTGTTTTTAAATCTCCCACACTACTACAACAAAAGATTTGTTAAGAAATGTGAAATCTAAGAATCTTGATTTACTGTGGGAGACTTGGAAATCACTGTACTTTCTATACATTTTGCCTTTTAATTAAAGCAGCCTTTTTAAAGTCAAAATTATGGTCAATTCAATAGCTAATGTATTGAGCATGTTTTAGAAAAGATCCCTTGTGTTCATGCAATCTCTTCTTTAAATTCCTGGAAGTCTCACCCATGTATTTTTTTGTGACATTTATTACAGTCTATTGTGTAAATTCCTGTTTTAGGTTGTTTTGTATTAATTAAGCTGCTTATTTTTTTAAAAAGTACTTGTATCAAATTTTATATCAATTTTAGATAAAGTCTTTTCAATTGTGGTCATTCGTAGGTAATATTATGTACCTAATTTTAACAAACATATTTTTCATTCACCTATTTTTGTAAATTTAACAAGTTTTTCTCTTTGTATTAAGTATAAAATAATCATGATATTGGAGTAGCTTAAAAGTATTTTCTATGTTTTTTTCCTCAGTATCTGTCTAGGATAAAAAATGATGTAAATAGTGTATTTTTCCTCATACGAATATTGTGGGCTACAAAAAACAAATGCTTTTAAATAGAATCTGATAATTATTCTGGGGTTTATTTTATTATGTTGTGAATAGAAATTTGAAATCAGTTTTTTAGTAAATTTATGATAGACAGTTTTGGGTCATAATTACAGTTTAACATTGCGGAAAGAATGTATTGCGTGTTTGTAATTCATAAGTAAATTCAATTGCATGTTCAATGTTGTTTTGTTTATTTACAAGATAAGGTAATATTGTTTTGTGGGGATATATCAATAAGGCATCATATATATATATGTGTGTGTGTGTGAAATATGTTGATAGTTTAAGTAAAATACTTCTAAAAGGACGAGATTCAAGCAATTCTAAGAAAAAGCAAGCTAAAACTTTGCTTATAGATTTTTGCTTAAAGTAATTTCTTCTTTATCTTGGTAACTCTCCTGCCCAATGTGCTTAAATTGTGTGCCTGATACACAGAATAATAATCATTTGACAGTCCTATATAAAATATCATGTAATGCCAAATTCAATTCTCTTGGGCCATCACTCTCAAAAGGTGTATCATATTTATCTCATTTTTTTATTCCCTCTTACCACTACCACCATTTTTGCACACGCTTCAAACCAAACTTATTCCTACACCATTCTCAATGACTTTGTCTAAAAGACAAAAAATATTGTCCAAAAGAAAAACATTTCTCATTTTAACACAATGATAGTCAAAAATAGCAATGATTTGTCCAAGCACAATGCATGTTGAAATGAAGACATTCTTGGTTATATGGGTTATTAGTTCATGTTTCTGTCCTTATCAGAAAATATATTTGACTTATCCTTTATTCTCAAGTACTGAAACATTCTTGTAATTTTTATACTATTATTTTAGGACTTAAAATATCTACTTTCCAGGACAATTTTCTTAAGAGCCCATGGGTTCTTTGTATAGTCTTGTATTTCTTCATCATCATTGTCATCAGTCTCTTAATTGATTCAGTCATCAGGAGGAGTGAAAAAACAGACTTTGATTCTTCTTCCTCCTGATTCTTTCAGATAGCTTGGCAGCACCTATCTCCTCTCCAAGCTCTTTGACAGCCAGAGACTATGGAATTTGCCTTGGTCTGTACACTAAGCTTTCAGGTTATGAATTCAGAGTTGTCCTTCTCCTAGACTCATTGACACTCAAGGCTATAGGACCCAGTCTGTCCTGCTAGTTATCCATAGCTGGGAAAAGAGATGGATTCAGAACTTTCCCAAGGGTATTAGTACGTAAGTGAATGTAATGAACTTGACTCTTTGATTCCTCATTCTGAGCCACTATCCATTACTCCACTGTGCTGCCATTGTATTTCATAGTTTCCTATAACTGACTTGGTACTGACTAAAATAAAAATGTTGGATTTTTCCTTTATCAAATGTTGATTTTATTTATAATAAAGTGTCCTTTTCTCTTAAAAAAGAAAAAAGATTGGTCTAATGTCATGCAGTAATTAAAGATTAATTGCCAAGTGGACCATTCTAGCATTTGTGTGACCTTGGCTTTTTCTGTAAAGATTTGGCATCAACATCACAAAGCATTGCATAGGGAATTATTCTTTGTTAGATTACTTAGGTCATTAAAGTGCAAAGTCCACCAGATTCCACTTAGTAAGTTTTTTTGGCTTACTATCTCCTACCGACATGATTATGTAGGATTTGATTTAACCTGTTTAAGGACATTGTACAGAATCAACAAATCTAAAAAAAAGAAAAAATACTGTTAACTTTGTCAGATATACTGCTGTGTAATAAAGGCAATCTTTTCATGCAAAATATTAGTGGCTATAAAAGAACTTTCTTTCTGATTTTATGCATTAATGAGATTGAATGGTGTTAACCTTTATCTTCAAAATCTATTAGCTACACCCAAATGTTACTAAAGCTGGCATTAACATTGAATTTTATATATATATATATATATATATATATATATATGATTAGTAATGTTCTGTCAGTAAAACTTTCATTAATTCTTGACCATTGACAATCCCTTTCTTTTTACTTCTCCCATCAAAAGTTTATATAAGGATAAACAGAAAGCAAGACTGGATATGTTTTTAAAAATTTGATATTTAGTAAGAAAATGATTTATTTTGTTAATATTCCTTGGTTTAAATTATTACCAGAACATTGGAAATATTAAAAAAAAATTCTTGCCAACCATACAACTCTGTAGTTGTATATTGAACCTGCAGACATTCTGTTGATTGAGTGATTGATTTGTTTTTTTTTTATGTCTTATCAACCTTTTGTAGGTTATTTAAAGCCAGAACATATTTTTAGATTGTAAGATTTTTTTTAGAGATAATAATGATTTACTGATACGAGTCCTGCTAATTAATCCATAGATGGGAGGTGAAATTGTGGATTCATACCTTTCCCAAAGGTATCTGCATGTAACTGAATATAACAAACCTGAGTAAAATTGGAACTGTGCTCTCTGATTCAAAATTCTGAGCCATTATCCATTCTACCACCCACACATCCAAACTTATAGCACCTGGTATTCTTAAGCAGTCATGCCACTAGGTACTGACCAGACTCAACATTGCTTAACTTCAGTGATCAATGTTTCAATGTGATATGGTCTTAAGTTAACTCCCTGTTTTGCCACAGCCTCATTGCACTATTGCATAAGTGCAAGAGAAAGCCTATATAACTCGTCAACAGACAATAAGAACATTGGGTTAAATACTCCAACTTCTAGGTTTCAGGATTGTACCAAAGGATCTGAATAGCTTTTGATAGGATCCCTTAGTTTTGGACATGTGTGCATGTTGATCAGTAGATATGATCATTTTCAGTAATCCAGATATATTACTGGTGCATTCTATCTTCAGTAGATCAAGACTTAACAAAAGTCTTCATCTTAAGAAAGCCACTGGCCCAGACAAAGTCCTAGTGGTTGTCGTTATAAATATCAACCCAGAATTATCCCCAACCTTAGTGAAATTATTTAACTCCTTCCCAAGTCTGTGGAAAGTGTGAAACGTATGCCCAGTTTTCAAGAATGTAGGTGAACACTCATCCCCCTCTCAGTATGGCCCCATCAGTCCTCCCCACTGTCATCAGCAAGCTTTTTGAGGATATAATCAACAAGATTGTTGATCACCTAAATAGGAACAATCTCTTGAGTGTCAAGCAGTATGGATTTCAATCGGCCCAATCCACTGCTGATGATTTATCTACCATTACTCATAAAATCAGTGAGGCACAAGATGATAAATCTTGAGGACCATAGCATTAGGTATTTTGAAGGCCTTTGACAAGGTGTGGCACAAAGGATTGCTGCACAAGTTCTCTAGTTATGGAATCACTGGAAGAGTCTTCTCAATAATAGTCATTCCTAATGAGTAGGTCATTGAATGTTCTTGTTCATGGCCAGTCCTTCAGAGCTATAGCAATCAACACAGGCGTCCCCATCCCCCAGGGGTCATTTCTTGAACCAACCCTCTTTTTATTTTACATAAATGATCTGCCTAAGAGTATACTCTGATCATTTCAGCTATTTCCAAGGAAAGTGTTCAGGTGAATTACATTCTTTAGTTCAACCAGTTCTAACCTTCATGGCTAAGACCCACCAGGCTACACACATTCTAGTGAACCAACATCATTCCCTTTGTATTCCATTTGTGCCCTGCAAGTTCCACTTAAGCAGATTCTTCCCACAACCTGCTGCTTTGTAGAACCGATTCCTAAAAGAATGCTTTTCCAGTCATTACAGTCTTAACCTAGTCGTCTAGGGTTAACTGTTATCTTTCCTACATATCCTTTTACTCTTTAACCCTCTACCATGAGTGGCTCCTGGACCTTGTACAGAGTAAACATCACTATAAAAAAATTGTAACACATATTCAGGGTGTTGCAATTTTATTTTCTATCAGAGTGTATTTAAAAAAAATATTTTCTCTATATATTGAAGGCTAAATTTTTTCAGAAGTAATATGCAAGATATTGCTTACTCTTGCACTTGTTTACAAGGCTAAGTTAAATTTTCATGCATATATCAACTTGTCTAAGTTGATATTTTCTGATGTAATGATTTAAAATTGTAATTCAAATTAACTTTTTTTCCTTGCTTTGATATTTTCAAACATCTTGTTAGAATCTTTCTCATTCAGAACATCTCTTTAACTGTTAAGATGTTTGCAAAAGTTTCTCAAACCTAGAGGCTGAATATATCATAAAAATGTTTTGTTTTCATATAAAAGAAAACTTTTGCACATTCTTCTAAAAATCTGGATGAAATGTTTTTTTCATAACTCTTATTGATAACCAGCTTGTTTCTTTTTTTTTTTAAATTACATGACCTCTGTAAAGTCAACCTATTGTTTTATTGCAATACTCAGGACGTTCTTTTGTTCTATCATTGCTCATTGATGTGTGGGTGGTGCAATGGATAGAGTATTGAGAAATTGGAGAGATAGGTTCAAATCTCATTCAAGTTTGTTAGATTCATTATTTAGATTATTTGAACTATTATCCTCATCTTTGTTGCCATATTTATCACAATGTTTCAGCTGTTGTATGCTCAGGCCTTCTTCAGGTAGTTGTAATGTTGAACTGAACCCTTTATTTCACTTGCTGGGGTAGGCTGTTCTAGTTCCACGTATCACGTTTAATAGTTATCATTTATCTCCTGTTAATTCACTTCTCCATGTTCTCCACAGCCTTAACCAGGTATTGAACTCACAACTCTTTGGGTCCTTTCACTGGATCTAACCAACACCTTTATCCACTGTGCCATGTGTTCTTGAGTGTACAATGGCTGAAACATTGTCATAAATATGGCAAAAAAGATGAGGACAATAGTCTGAATAATGTGTACATAATACTTCAGCTCAGAAATATAGACAGATTTGTTAGATTCACTTACACATTTGGGAAAGGTATGAATACATCTCTTCTCCTGTCTGTGATTTGTTAAATAAGACTTTTTACACTATTTACATAGTTTTGACTGTCCTCATCTTTATTGCTCTATTCACAATGTTTCGGCCGTTGTACACTGACCTTCTTCAGGCGATATAAGTTGGAATTTTGAACTAAACCCTTTATTTTACATGCTATGTTTTTTTTTTTTTTTTTTTTTTTTTTTTTAGATCTTGCAGTTTCCATTAAGTCTCTTTCATAATGCAACTCCCCAAGTTTTTGTTCTCTCTGCTGTGGCCAGGTATTGAACTCTCAACTCTTTGTATTAAGTCACTCTTTGGATTACTTCAACCATTGCTTTTATCCACTTAGTCATGGATCACCTGAAGAAAGCCAGTGTGTACAATGGTTGAAACGTTGTGAATATGGCAGTAAAGGTGAGAACAACAATCCAAACTTTGTAAATAGTTACTGTAGTGACACTGGCAAATTAATATGCTTAATTTGCATAAGTGCAAGAGAAAGCGTATATAAATCGTCACTGAGAATAACGTGTGATGAAGACAAGCTTAGAGACTGACTAGTGCTAAACTTTGACTTCACATCAATGGCGTCGCAGATAGGATCGCATTTGTCTCTAGAAGATTCAGATTTCGTGGATGCATGGATTCACTGTTTTTCTGCCAGTGTGCGAAGTAAAAAGTTGAAAGACAACAAGGAGAAGGGAGGCGAAAATGAAATTACGGATTTATTTTTGGCTACAGCTGGATGCGAGGCAATAATGAAAGTCTCAACCATGGCATATGACACAAACTTGGAAGACCTGACTTTCAAAAAAATAAGTCAGATTATAAGGAGAAATATGAGACCCAAGAAAAGGTTAATAGTGGCAGAAAGAACAAAGTTCATGTCGATGAAACAAGAAATTGACGAACCAATTATAAAATATTTACACCGTCTACGAAATGCAAGTAGATATTGTGAATTTGAAAAACTCTGACAAGATGAACAGACTACTGAAGAAGACTTGACTCAATTAAGGTTAATTGAAGGTATGTTCAGTGCATCACACCGATATAAAATAATGGAACAACTACAAATAGGAAATATGTCTTTAAATAAATGTAATGACTTTATTCAGCAACAAGAATTAATACAGAAATACAACCATCATAAAAGTCAACCCAGCGAACAAATATTCGCTGATACGTACTTGTTAAAAAAGATAAGAAAATTTTCGTATTGTGGACATGAACACGTAATAAAAAGGGAAAAATGCCCAGCATTTGGAAAAACCTGTACAAATTGCTTAAAAAAGAACCACTTTTGAGCAGTATGCAAATTCAAAAAGAAAAACATTGAAAGAGTTGAAGAAAACGAAACCAATATGGAAGTCTTCACATTAAAAAGTAATATAGAAAAAATTGAACAAAAGAAAAAAGACATTATACTACAGGTTAAAATCAACAATTGCGATTTAGATATGCAAATTGATACTGGGAGTGAAGTAACGCTGATACTAAAAAATTTTTGGGAACACATTGGAAAGCCACCTTTACGAAAGAGCAGTTTACAACTCCACCAATTTGATGGGTCGGTCATAAAAACTTTAGGATACTTTGAAGGTTCCGTGGAGTTAGAAGATAAATTTGAAGTAATACCTATAATTGTCACAAGTTGTAAAAAGAACCACGGACTTTTTGGAAACGACGTGCTTAACATAAATTCTACCAAATTAATTAATGAGATAAAAATGGAAAAAACGGGAAAGTTAAACTATAAAGCGAGTTTAAAATTAAAAGAAAATGTCTCCCCTTCTTATTATGAGGCACGAAAATTACCAGTACATTTGTTGCCTTTAGTAGTAACAAAACTACAAAAATTAATAGAACAAGACCTTCATGAACATGTTCCCCCTGGGGGTAGCAAGTGAGCATCACCCATTTTAGTTTTGAGGAAGACAGATGGTGATTTACGTATTTGTGGAGATTACAAAATAGACGTAAATCACAAAGTTTGTTCAGATTCATATCCAATACTGAATGTTGAAGTTGCATTACATGCACTGGCAGGAATGAACGTTTTTACAAAAATAGATTTAAAAACAGCATGCCACCAAATACCAATAGACAATAACCTCAAAGAAGTAACCACGATAAATACGCCAATATGGTTACTAAGATGGAAAAGGATGCCATATGGAATAAAAACCGCAAGCGCCATATTTCAAAGGGTCATCGAACAGGTTTTAGAAAATATGAAAAGTATGATTTGTTCCCAAGACGATATATGCATAGGAGCTACTAATGTAAATGAATTAAAAAAGAAAACCAACATAATCTTGAATAGATTAAGAAATGCTGGAATGACAATAAATGAGAAAAAAATGCGTAATAATTGTAGTAAAATATCTTTTTTAGGTTATTTCATTTCAAAAGAAGGTATATCACCATATCAAGCCTTGGTAGAAAAAATACTACAAATAAAAAAGAACTGGAGTCTTTTTTGGGTTTGATTTTTTTACAGGCGATATTTACCAAAATTGATTGAACCGTTTACAAATTTAAGAAAAAAATGTTGAATTTATTTGGTCAGAGGAACAACAAAAAGCTTTTGATAGATTAAAAGTAATTATGGCAAAGAAACCAGTAGTGAAAATGTTTGATCCAAAAAAGGACATTACGTTAACCACAGATGCAAGCGAACATTCGATATAGGGAATATCATCACAAGAAGGACATCCGATAATGTATTTATCAAGAAGACTAACGAACACCAAATTTAATTATTCCAATATAGAGAAAGAAGCATTGGCTATTGTGTGGACAACTACTAGAGCCAGACAATTTTTAATTGGGGGAAAAAATTTTCTGTTAAGAAGTGATCATAGATCATTAGAGTGTATATCAGGTCATCCCATAAGTTCTGTCCGAATTTTGAATAAAGAAAACAAGTGACCAAATGTTACATTTAATTACAGATTCAATCAACAATGTATTTTCCCTGATTATCTATGACTTCCTTCCATCTATTAACAAACTTACTAATTCCATTACTGTAAAATTCTTTTGGCTTTGATTCGAAGAACTCACAAATGTCAGTTTTAATCTCTTCCTGTGTTACAAAAGCTGTTTCTTCCAAATGATTCTGTAAGCTATGAAACAAATGGTAGTCTGAAGGAGCAAGATCGGGAGAATAAGGTGGATGAGGAATTTTCTCCCAACCAAGTTCTTCGATCTTTTGTGACATGATTCTTGCTGTGTGGGGTCGCGCATTGTCCTGATGAAACATCACCCCTTTTCGATTCACTAGAGCAGGTTTTTTTTCCTCAAAGTTTGGGTCCTTCCCCTTTACCAAGCCACTGTCTACGATGCTTAACATTTCGATAAAAGATCCATTTTTCATCACCAGTCACAAGTCTATCCAAAAAAGTGAAACAAGTTGGCAAGAATGGAGAGAAGAGCAGATGTCAACTTGGGATTTGAGGTTGTTTTCAGAATATTCATGAGGCACCCATTTTCCAAGTTTAGGAACTTTTCCAAGTTGTTGAAGATGACAATGAACAGTTGTATGGTTTGAACTGAGAACCACTGCCAATTCCTCAACTGATAAAGCAGGATTTTCTTCAAGGGCTGCTTCAAGAAGCTTTTCATCAAACTCAACTGGACGTTCAGTTCGATCTTCATCTTCAAGGGTGAAATCTCCACCTCTGAATTTTGCAAACCATCTACTGCAAGTTTTTTCATTCACACATTCCTTTCCATAAACTGAGTGAATCTTTCTAGCCGCTTCGGCTGCTGAGTTTCCTTTCTTGAACTCATAAAGCATTGTGTGCCTCAAATGATTCTTGGGTACTTCCATGTTAGCAGGGTTTTAATCAAACAAAATTTAATTTTATTGTTCTCTGAAATAAAATTTGATCAGTTTAAATGCATCTAAACATAAAAATAATGTTCAGCTCCATTAGACATTATAAAATACTCTTTAAATTTTGTTCATTTTAACAAAAAGTTAAAATTTGGACAGAACTTATGGGATGACCCGAGGAAAGAATTACCCAAAGTCACGACATCGAGGATACTAAAATGGGCAATAAGATTAATGGCATTTGACTTTGATATAGAATATGTCAAAGGAAATTCAATTCCACATGTAGATGCACTATCAAAATTGCGATTTTACAAGGAGTCAAAAGACAAAACAGAAGAAGAATTTGAAGATGCATTCTTACATTGGATAGAGACTGATGTTTTGTCTTTAGATAGAATGGCTGCAGAAACTAGACAAAATCCAGTATTAAGTAGGATAATATTGAAAATAAGAAACTCATGGGGAAATTGTTCTAGGGCGGAAAGACCCTACAGAGAAATAAGACAGAAATTAACGATAGAACATGGAGTGATTTGTAATGGGAATCTGGTAGTTCCCCCAGAAACATGAAGAAAATTGGTAATAAAAAGTGTACATGATGATATACACTGTGGAGTAGTGGTCACGCAAAAAAGGTTAAAATTAGAAGCATGGTGGCTGGGATATTCAAGAGATGTCGAAGAATATATTAAAAGGTGCAAAAAATGTAAAGAATTAAGAAACTTTACACAGACTACATTCGTGGCCCAGAGATGTGGAGCCATGGAGTTGGGTGCATATGGATCATGTGTATATTACTGGAGTGGGACTCGTATTAATTCTAGTAGACTCTTTTTCAGGATGGCCTGAAATAATCTGGGTGCCAGACAAGAAAAGTTCTACAATAAAACAGATTCTAAGGGTCATATTTTCCAGAAACGGCATACCAAAAACCCTGGTATCTGACAACGCACCAGAATTTTGTGATGAAGATCTTAATTTATGGTTAGAAAAAATAGGATGTAAACCGTATAAGACACCCCCATATCACCCTCAGTCGAACGGGTTAGCAGAAAGAATGGTGCAGACTGTAAAAACGGGACTAAAAGCATGCTCTCAGCAAAAAGAAAATGTAGAAGTTTTTCTACCGAGGCTGCTTTTAAGCTATCACACAATACCACACACTGGAAGACTAGAAAGCCCATCAGCTTTAATGGGAAGACAAATTAGAGCTCCGCTAACGATGTTGTATTCTACAAATGAAAAATGTGGTACAAAAAAACAAAGAAGCAAATCCGGAAAGGGCAGAATTTATCATGCAAAAAGGCCACAATACAGCTATAATAAATAGAGAAAACGGCAACAGTGTATTAGCCCATGCAGATCAAATAAGGACCCAGGGTGAATATGAAGAGCAAAATGATGAAGAAATGTCTATGATTCCGTCTGTTAATGATTTATTAGAACAACCGTTACAGAATGAAACATCAGAAGATGAAATAATGCAGGATCAAGTGGGCCAGAATGAGTTTGAAAGTTCGGATGAAGATCAAATAATACAAGAAGATGCTTATGATTACAGCTTAGTGTGGGACAGCTAGGTCTCCCAGAAAAAGAAATACGGTAGAGAGAGAGAGAAGTAGAGCAAAGTAATGAAACTATCACAAGAAGTACAAGAAGTACTAGAGGTATAAAACTTATACGTTTCAGGAACACTGGCAAATTAATATGGCTAATTTGCATAAATGCAAGAGAAAGACTATATAACTCGTCACTGAGAATAACGTGGCGAAGACAAGCTTAGCGACTGACTAGTGCTTAACTTCGACTTCACATCAGTTACAATACCGCATCTCAGAAATATCGACAGTAAGACTTGTATCTGCAAAAATTATTTGTAACATTTACTCACAAATAAGAAATAGAATTATTCTTAAGTTCCAAAATATGTTTTTGTTTTAATTAACCTACAATGGGTTGATAAGTCATAAAAAACCAATCAATCAGTTGATCTATGATTGGTCAGTAAGCAGACTTCCAAGGATGAAAGTTCAACTCTTGGAAAAAAAATTCTTTATTTTTAGTCTATTTTAGTTAAACAACATAGAATTTAAACATGACCTTAGTGTGGCAATAAAAATCAACTGAAGGAAGATGAAAGAATGATTAAATAAAATATGAATGACAAAAGGACTTCATTTCTGTCTGAATTTCTGGGATGAGGAGTTATCATTATTTACACTATTTACATTTAGACTATTGCCCTTAACTTTTTTGTTATCACAATGTTTCAACCATTGTGCCCTCTGGCCTACTTCAGGTGTATGTCAACCTAGGTAACATAAATGGAATTCAGAACTGAAGCCTTTATTTAATGTACAGTGGTAGACTGTTCTTGTTCCATTGCTTATTTCTAAGGATGTCTTGTCTAGTTCTTATTTTTAGTACTGCTCAGTTATTGTTTTCCTGTTTTGACTGAGTCCTAGTACACACTGCCCAACCCAGAGATTGAACTCACAGTGACTATGTCACCAAATTTACAAACCAATGCTTTAATTCATTAGGCTAGTGTTCAAAAGGTGACCTAGCAATTGTGAATTTAATCCTCGGGCAGGGCAGTGTGAACTTGAACACTGTGAAAAGGATCTTACATGACTCATACAGAGTATGAGTGGGTATACAGAGCCAAATGAAATTAAGCTCTGTTTTTGTCATTTGAGCTGTGGATGTTGAAGTGACCACTTCGATTTTAGTTAAATAGTTTCAACAGAGTAGGACAAGTTTAAAAAAATGTTTTTATATTCAAAGTCCTTTGGATATGTAAAAAAAAAAAAAAAAAAGTTGTAAGAATCTTAAGTCATTAAATGGAACTAAAAGAAATTTTAAAAGAAGACATTTTTAAAATATTTATAAAAACAAAACATGTAAACGGGTGAAGAGAGAAATATAAACAGTTTTTTTTTGTTTTTTACTTCTTAATATAAGGAATTATCATTGTTATCCACTGATTTATTCAGAAATAGGGTCTTCCTTTTGTGTGTTAGAATCATGTTTTACCCATTGTACCGCTTGACCTTTCTTCAACTGTCAATTATGATATGTACCTGAAGAAGGCTGAAAGTATAATGGTTGAAATGTGATGAGAATACTAGTCGTCTGTGTATAATAATAAAAATAATTATTAT
The DNA here is from genome assembly GCA_963932145.1 of Acanthosepion lycidas. Lineage (NCBI taxonomy): Eukaryota > Metazoa > Mollusca > Cephalopoda > Sepiida > Sepiidae > Acanthosepion > Acanthosepion lycidas. The sequence goes on along the minus strand of OZ010602.1, from coordinate 7,439,554 downwards.
AAAGTGGTTTTTATTTTTTTTATTTTTTTTTTAAAGATATAAAAGAGACAGAAAAATGAGAACAATCATGCTAATGAAAATGTGTGCACACACACACACAATATGGAGAGTTTAAAAATAGTTTGAAGGCTAAAAATTTCAGAATATTGTTTGATGGAATTTCAAGTACAGATATTTAATGTGCTCTAATAATATCCCCACCCATGTATTTTTCCCTTATACATTTCTCATTGCAGGCTCTTGAGGCAGAGACTTATGAAATTTCAGAATGGTAGATCAAGTCCCATATATAAAGAATAGATCATTAAATCAATTGTTCAGGGTTAGTAATGTCACTGCCGTGAATTTTTTAAATATTCACATTGAGTAAATTAAGATGGTAAATATTACAGTCCATTTGTGCTGTTGGAAATGAAACAAGATAAAAAGCTGATAAAATTATTGGCAGATTTTTAATTAAGTAAAAAAACAAACAATAAATCAAGGTAAAAATCCAATAGGATTTTACAAGTAACATTTACAGTGAAACACTTCTGAGAGAATTAGAAGTCCTATCAGGATTCATTATTTTTAGAAAATTATTGGATGGAAAATGTGTCATCAAAATTCAAAGGTGCATTGGGATAGTAAAAGATGCCTTCCAAAAGCTAAGCAAAGTATTAAGAAACGGGAAAGTTTCATTAGAAATAAAGAAAACAATGTTGAATTGCTATATAATATCAATCCTGCTATATGGCAGTGAATGCTGTAGAATTTTCTCAAAGATGAAAAGGTAACTTGAAGTTTAAATGCCTAAAAAGAGAGGACAGGAAATGTGACACCGAAATCCAAAGGTGCATTGGAATAGCGAAAGATGCCTTCCAAAAGCTAAGCAAAGTATTAAGAAACATTAAAATTTCATTGGACACAAAAAAAAAGAGTATTTGAATGTTACACAATATAAGTCTTCCTATATGCCTTATCGCAGATGGAGAAGAGATTTGGGATAACAGAAATTTGGTTCTACAGGAGGATGCTGAGAATACCAGGAAACAAATGTGAGCAGCAACAAAGTTTTAGGGGAAATTTAAACAAAAAGAACATTTATGTATAGAATCAGAAAGAAATGACATTTCTAGGGCACATAATGAGGAAAGGAGACTTGGAAAATTTGATACTTACAGATTATATTGAAATCAAGAGGGACAAAGGAAAGAAGTGAATAACCCACCTAATGGGCTTGTTGGAGAGATAGCAAAACAAAAACAATACTTACTAAGAAATTTAAAGGACGGGAAATTGTGGTGGCCCTGATTGCCTACCTCCTGAAGGGATACAGCATATAGATGAACATTCTATTTAGATTCTCATTCTTTCACTTACCACTGATAGCCAAAAAAGGTTTGAACAGGCAGTTGAATGAATGGATCAAATTCAATATATTTGAGTCTTACAATCCAAGTTGGCCAAAGGAATGCAGTGGAACTGTTACACATAAGTCTTTATAACAGACTATCATGACAAGTGTGTGATTTGGGTGGTAGGTTTACATTCAAAAAACAAACATTTTGCTTTACTTGGAAATAATGTTCAGTTTTTGAAGCTTTTTGATTTTCATAATTTTATTTTTATGAATGTATTCAAAAGTAACACATTTCAAAAGTGAAATGTGATATTAATTTTAAAAAATTAATAAAAGAAATTAATTTACAAAAGAAAAGATATGCATAATGTAGACAAAGAAATGTTTGTTTGTGTATATGCATCTATGTACAAATGTGTATCATTAAATAACACGAGTCACATTTCTCATAACCTTGGAAAGTTTTTGCTTGCCTGTGTTTTCATGAAGTAAATATTTTTCTTGAACTTTTGTAACAAGTAGTTATGTTCACAAATTGAGCAAAGCATTTATTTTTAATTTTTGTTGTAACTGAACAAAATGGCTACCATTTATTATACAGTTTAGAGAGAACAGGAAACATTTCAAAAGCACACTTCTTAATGACTATTACAGGGATACCATCAGGTTCACATGCTTTGTGGGGTTCCAGACTAGAGATGGTAGCAGAAACCATAGAAGGGGTTATATGCATATCACTCAACAGAGAATCAGTTCTAGATAGAAAGTTAAGCAAGGATACACCAGATGAGTCAAGAGTAAAATTTAAGGAGAATTTACTGGTGAAAGATTCATCTTTATCATTAGAAGATATTAACACCTCAAATTGATTGAAGGGAGGAGGAAAACAAAAAAAAATTACTCTTATTTAACACTTTATTAAAGAGCTACTAGTAATCATGACAGCCAAAGTCGTTAGATGCAATATGGTGCCTCATTCTCTCAGCAAACAGAGACTAGCGCCTTTGGGGACATGATTACATTTATCATGTGCAGCCATGAATAGGTGCCTGTTTTTATGGGAACTGTCACACTGGTAAAGCCAGAAATATTGGTTCCTGTGTGCTATGACAGCAGGACATGCTGGTGTGTACCATGGAGAAGATTGAGGTTTCCCCTGATATTTTTGAGAAGGAATGAAAGCATCTATGTTGTCTTTGTCCCAAGAGGAAATCTCAATGGCACAATTCTCAATATGAAGGTTAAAAATCTCCCATCTTATCCCATCCCATCACATTGTGGAATAAAATATATAAATTTTTATATATCAAAAACAGTTTTGGAAGATGTATGACGAAATAGGAAGAGTTTTTGTGTGATGCGTTTCATCCTGTCTTTGTCAGACAGGGTTTGTTTAATGATTAAAGCACTTTGTAAACATTTTTGTCTTAAATTATTTTCTCTTTAGATTAGAGTAGAATTTTTTATGTCAAAACTGTGGTGTCTTGTTACAGTGAGCAACGAATGTGTTTAACGAATATGTGTTTTTTTTTTTTAAATGGCTCTTTTGTGTTCATATAATCTTTTATTTAAACTTTTGAGATTTCTGCAATATATTTCTTCTGGCAAATTTCTCCTTCAAGTTTTGGGTCATATTGTATTTAAGTGTTTTATTGTAATAGAGGTGTTATAATTTTGAATATATATATATATATATATATATATATATACACACCATCTTTGTTCCTCACTTGTTGAGATGCATTTGCATTGAAACAAAAATGCATCTTTGTCATGAGTACTTGTTTGTTCATATGTAACATCTTTATAATAAATAACTATTACTCTACTCTTGGTATTGAGCCCTTTTTAAATTAATGCTATGAACGTTTGAATTTATATTCTTTTCACTCTCATTACATTTGAATATATATATATATATATATATATATATATATATATATATATATATATATATTAGGTACCTCACACTTTTTCGCTGAAAAAACAGCACAGCATGATGAAAAAAGGCCCTAAACTGAATAAAATGTTTTATTATGTAAATGTTTATTATTAAGAGGAAAGACCATATATTTTTTTTAATCCTTTCTCACTCATTTGAAAATTTTGTTAAAAATCTTTCTTTTTTTCTTGTGTCAGCAGTTAGACAAAGATTACTGTATGTTTTTAAGCACCTTTCTTCCAGTAAAAACACATTGATTTGGAAATTCTTGCAAAAATCTTGCGTTGTTGGATTTTAATGTAGCTTTTAGGACTTATTCACAGATGAATGAAATTATTTTTGGATTTTTTTTTTGTTTTAGAAGATCTTGGTAAAAATACATTTTTTTTTTTTTTTTTTTTTTTTATAACATATGTTACCCCTCACTTACTTAATTTCATGAGGAATTAAATTTTCATCCAAAAATTTGTTTTATTAGTTAAAAGCAGGACTCTTAGGAGAATATAAATCATCAACTTTTTTCTTTTTTTTTTTTTTTTGAACTGTTACTCATTTCCCAAAAATCTGCTCCAAATTGTAAAATAAAAAATGCAATAAGACTGACATTATTTAATTAGAAAAGGAAAAGCTTTTACTTGCTTTTATAAAAAAGACTTATTAAGGAAACTATTGTCTTAATAAAAAATTTTTTTTGATGAATAATTAATCTTTTTACAAGAAGTGTTTTCATTCATTATTTTAAATTATAGTAAATATTCTAACTGATAAAATTTCAAATCTTTTAAAATTCTGCATTATTTTAGTTTGTATTAGGGGATATTGTTATTAAGTGAAAACTTTATTTACTAATCAAAAATTGAAAAGCTTAATACAAATCATTATGTGCAAAGATTTTTAAGATAATTTAAAATTTTTTTATGTGTATAAAGTATTTGAAAGTATGGCTGAATATACATGACATTATCAGAAAATAAGAGCGATTACTATATATGGTAAATTTAAAATCAGCATTAAGGCAGTCTTAAAATTAGATTATGAAGTGGATTTTCCAACTTTTTTAAGATTACTGAGTACTTAATTAAAAGGTGCTCATGTCATTTTCTTAAATTATGTTTTACACATCATCTCTGTAGAAAAACAAAGCTGCCATCTCTTTTTCATAACTTGTCAAAGATATAAACATGGCTACTGTTGGTTAAAACACAGTTACTGTTTGTTTTTAAAGTGAATTTCTGTGATATTTTAAACCTCAAAGTAAATAATATTTATATCAAATCAGATTAATATTCCTCAAAGTTTCAGAAAAGATTTTTTAATAAAGAGATTACATTGCAATGAAAGACTACTAAAAAAAAAAAAGAGATGCTAATCAGTTATTTTAGAGAGGAAAAAAAAACCCTTCCAGTCAATTTAAATTAGTTTTTGAAATACAACAAAGTATATTGCATATTGGAAATTTAATCTATTAGCTTGAAATTAAAACTAAAATTAAAAGCCTCAAGAAAGATTTTTCATTTATAAAAATTAATTTTAAAGCTTAGGTGTCATTTTTTTTTTTTTTCTAATTTTTGTGTAGGTACCTATAAATAAATAAATAAATATACACCTTATCTCATCCTGCACACTCTTTGTGTGTATGTATGTATGTATGTATGTGTGTGTGTGTATATATATATATATATATATATATATATCTATATCAGAGAAAGAATACAGTTTGTCACTTAACTGACTGATGTTACCTTCAGCATCCTGACCCCAGAGTTTCATAGGCAGACCTGTCCGTCCATTCCTCAAGGGGGCTATCTGCAATTGACTGCTTATATTTTTTTTTTTTTTTTTTTTTTTTGAATTAAGTTTTTTTTATGCACTTATCATTGGTGCAATTTTTTTTTTTGTAATGTTTGCAATTGCGTGTGCATTCATGTGATAGTGGCCATGCACCCGTCTGTGTGGATGTGAATACACACACACACATACATACATACATACATATATATATATATATATATATATATATATATAATAGTTTTAAGGCATGGTATATTTATTGGTAAATGTGGTGATTATCAGGCAAAGAGTGCATGTAAATAAAAAGTTAAATGTTGAAATACCTTGGCATGATCATCCGAGATGATCATGCCAAGTCATATTAAAGATGAAAATACTTGAAAGCAGCAGTTGAACCAATATTAATTCTACCTGCATATATTATAGTCACTTTCAGACTTTCTCATTTGCTTGCTGTCTTCAGTAAAAAAAGGCAGCAGAATTATCACCTTGGAAACTGCTTATTAACCCTGCCAAAAAAATATCTGCCACATTCAGCCATTTATAATTTCTCTTTGGAAATATTTTAATCATAGAATGCAGGAAGTGGGGAGGAAAAAAAAAGAATCAAAGAGCTATTTATGTATCTTCTTAGCCTGGAAGTCTTTAGATCACATAATGGTTAATAACTGTAGAAATATTTTTTCTACAGCATGTGTGTGTGTACTTTATTAATGCTACTAAAATGGATATACTGAAATTGTATATAAAAAAAACAGACAGGAAGAAGCAGACTAAGAATAATAAAATAAATCACTTTAAAGTGAAATGAAAAAATACCAACAATATATAAGAAAATAACAAAAAAGTGGCTAACTTGTTTTTTGATCCTCACTCTTCAGAGCCAACTGAGGACAAATATATAAACTGTTTGCTGAACATTTTAAAAATCCAACAAATTAAGAACTAAAAGGGAATCATCAAGAGGAAAAAAAATATCTCGCACTCCAATTACATTAAAACCCAGCAGACATTCCATCTACAGAGGGAAAACTGACCAGACTTAATATACAAGGTGGCCCTCCCCCCAAAAATTAACGTAATTTCAAATGTGAATATCTGAGTAACTACCTGTCACAGGCAAACAAAATTAGATAGGCTTCATGTTAAACAACAAATTTATTTATCAAAATTCAAACAAGATATTCAAGGTGATGTAGATTTTATAACTGATTTCACAAAGCTACACAAATGTTCAATATGCATATCCCCCGTGACACAACACATCAAGTCAGTAGTCCAGCTCCTGCCAAACAAGCTGTAGCATGCCTTGCATAACATTTTCCAGCATCTAGGTGATTCTCAGTCTAAGCTCCTCTAGAATTGTAGGAAGAGTGGGTCTATAGACCAGTCCTTTCACATAGCCCCATAGAAAAAAAAATCACAATGTGTCAAGTCAGGTGAATGTGGTGGCCATTTTAACAGTACATTGTCATTATCAATGGCAAGCCCAATCCATCTTGCTAATAAATTCTCATTGAGATGTCCACACAGTAAACTTAGTTTTTTTTTTACACATTTTGCTAAAATTTGAGATCATTTGAGTGAGAATTGATTGTTATTAGACTACAAAATTATATCAATTTTTGGTGGACTCCCTGTATTCATTTATGTACTAATACCCTTGGGAAAGGTATGAATCCCCTTCTTCTCCCCCCCAGCTATGGGTATGTAGCAGGACAGACTGGGTTCTATATTCTTTGGGTGGCAACCAATCTAGAAGAAAGTAATTCTGAATTCAAAATTATGTATTGGCTGTCTGTCCTGCTACATGCCAATAATAATGCAAATAATAATACTATACATTTTTAATATACATCTTATTAGGTACACTAAGAGATTAACAATAACTTATAATAGAACAATTATAACACTATGCTGTAATATAAGGTATGTAATGGATAAGATTTATTGTTACCAAGGATTTTAGCAATATTAGCATACATTTTTTTTCCTTTACACTATTTACATCATTTGAACAGTTGTCTTCATATTTATTGCAATATTCACAATGTTTCAACTGTTGTATGCTTCGGCCTTCTTCAGATGATGTATGTTAAAATTTTAAACTGATTTTTTTATTTAGTCCAAGGACACATGACCCAGTTTATAAAAGCTTTAGTTGAGTAATCCAAAAAGTGACTTGACCCAAAGAGTTATGAAGGAACAAAAACTCGAACAGTTGAGTTACTAAAGGGAATTAACTGAAATTGAGATATCCAAAAAAAGGCATGGCACATGGAACTAGAACAATCTACTCCCATGGACTAAAAGGATTTGGTGTGAAATATAATAATGTAATGCAATATTTATCATTTACGAATTATAAAGAAATAAATCTGAAAACAATTTTTTTGTTTTTTATTCATAAATTTATAAACATTTACTAATTTCCACATCTGTCTATATTTATGGCATGAGGTATTGTAACTATTTTACATTGTTTCGACTGTTGTCCTTATCTTTATTGTTGCATTCATGACATTTCGTTCTGTGCTCCAGTCTTCTTCAGAATATTCAGGTATTGTAACTATTTTACATTGTTTCGACTGTTGTCCTTATCTTTATTGTTGCATTCATGACATTTCGTTCTGTGCTCCAGTCTTCTTCAGAATATTCAGGTATTGTAACTATTTTACATTGTTTCGACTGTTGTCCTTATCTTTATTGTTGCATTCATGACATTTCGTTCTGTGCTCCAGTCTTCTTCAGAATATTCAGGTATTGTAACTATTTTACATTGTTTCGACTGTTGTCCTTATCTTTATTGTTGCATTCATGACATTTCGTTCTGTGCTTCAGTCTTCTTCAGAATATTCAGGTATTGTAACTATTTTACATTGTTTCGACTGTTGTCCTTATCTTTATTGTTGCATTCATGACATTTCGTTCTGTGCTCCAGTCTTCTTCAGAATATTCAGGTATTGTAACTATTTTACATTGTTTCGACTGTTGTCCTTATCTTTATTGTTGCATTCATGACATTTCGTTCTGTGCTCCAGTCTTCTTCAGAATATTCAGGTATTGTAACTATTTTACATTGTTTCGACTGTTGTCCTCATCTTTATTGTAATAGTCTTGACATTTTGACTGTTGTACACTCTGACCTTCTTTAGCTGATATGTTGAAATTTTTGAAATGAACCCTTTATTTAGTTCAAGGACATACGGCCCAGTGTATAAAAGCATTGGTTATGTAATTCAAAAAGTGACTTGACCCAAAGAGTTGTGAGTGAACAAAAACTTGGAGAGTTGAGTTACTAAAGGGAAATAACTGAAACTGACATACCCAGAAAAGACATGGCATGTAAAATTAGAACGATCTACCTCGTGGACTAAAAGGTTTTGGTTTGAAATTCCAGTGTATATCACCTGAAGAAGGCCAGAGTGTACAATGGCTGAAATGTTGTGAATATGGCAATAAAGAAGACAATCTGAACGATGTAAACCGTATAATTCATTACAATATCTGATTTCAGAAAAATCATCAAGCTGAGAATAAATGTCTAGTGTTAGTGTTCTTGCTCATTGGAGTCATTCTGAAGTAAAATATAGTGTAGGAACATTTAGCTTAAATTGCCAACCAAAATTCCCACATGTTACATGTATTCTTTGCTGGAAATGGTCAAAAAACCTGGTCTGTGATTTTAGCTCTCTTTTACAGAGGGCTAGGTAGCTTATGCAAGTTTTTATTTGACCAATTGTGGACATCTGTGTATATAAGATCTTGCCTTTTAAGAGAAAGAAGTTGGTTATGCTTCTATCTCCGTTTGACATGTTAATTGATTCTTTTGTGACCTGCAGTTCTGGGATTTGCAACTTTTGGGACCTGCATATAACTTTCTGCTCCATAAAATTACTAATATGACAGACAACAATACTGAAGGAATTATGTAGCAGATAAATCAAAAGGGAACCTTGTAACAGTCATTAATCGGTATAAAATAAAATTGTATGTGTGATAAAGAACCATCTATAAATATCCTCTTCTTCCTTATCTTGGTTCTTTTATCAAATCATTTCTGTAGTTTAAAACGTATAAATTCTCTCATTCTGAGATACAAATATTTTCATGGTTGCCCTTAACTAGTTTTCTTTAGCTTTTTTGTTCTAGTACACTCGCTGAAGTTAAACAACGTAGAGTATAGTCCTTACCTACATGGGTGACTGCTTGGGAATACCAGATCCTGTAAACTTGGATGTGCAGGTGGTGTAATAATGGCATGAAATTAGAAATCAGAGAGCCAAGTTCCAAGTTGGATTTTTTATATTCACTTATATGCAAATACCATTGGGAAAGGTATAAATCCATGTGCCCCCTCATGGGTTAATTAGTAGGACTTGTATCAGTAATGTGATTGAAGAGAAAAATAAAATTTACTACCCTATGCAGTGGAGGGGGGGAACTCTTAATTCTTTCAGTCAACCAGTTTGAGATGTCAGCTTTTAATAGGACATCTCACACCTATTGACTGGAATAAAATAACCCAGTGGAGTTCTATAAAAGCTAATGCTTTTTCTCTGTGAGCAGTTTTTAGGCTGTGGACTGGAGAACCTTTGTCTCTCAGGATTTAATCCCACTTGTTTGATGGCTGAGAGAGTCAAGTGAAGAAAAAAAAAAAACTTAATGATTTACTTGTGGTTTAAATTATCTCCCAAAAATTCTTACAGCCTAAAAAAATAAATTTTTCTGGCTTTAAATAACCTGAATTTTTTTTTTTTTTTATGTTTTATCAATCAATCTTTATCTATAAAGTTGGAATAAAGACTAGTTTTCAATAAGAGAAACTAGCATCTCATATCTGCAGAGAGCTCTTTCCTCACTGATAATGCTTGAAACCAGTAAAACTTTTATAGTCAAGCAAGGCTTGAGGAAGATCAACAAAGAATTGAAGAACATGAGTCAAAATTTATGACGGAAACTACATTATTTCAAAAGGTATTCTAAATTATATTACTAACTGCTTGAAAAACTAGCAATATTGTAAATTGGTGGTAATTGATTGATTCTTTTGGGTTTATCAACTCTTTGAAGGTTATTCAAATCCAGGAAATATTCTTAGATTGTAAGAATTTTTATTTTTATTTGTTTTTAATTTTATTTTTATATTTTTTAGGTAATACTGATTTAGTGATACAAGTCGTACTAATTAACCAATAGCTGGGGAGAGAAGAGGTGGATTCACACCTAATCAAGAAGAAATTATAATGTGGATATAAAGTGGGGGATCATTCTATATTACAATCAATGTATAAAATAATCCCTCACTTTGTAGCCACGGTAATTTCTATGCATTTATATTCCAGAAAAATGTAAATATATCTAAAAGACATGCATTTGTTTTCTATGGCTTATCAACCCTTTGCAGGTTATTTAAAGCCAGAAAATATTTAACTTTTTTTTTTTTTTTTAAGGTAATGATTTATTGATAGAAGTCCCCGAATTAATTCATAGCTGGGAGTAAAGGTGGATTCATACCTTTCACAAGGGTATTTGTACATGAATGACAACCCTAACCAGAATTGGAACTTGGCTTTCCGATTAACAATTCATTGCACCATTTTTCTGTTTCTCAGCACTTTGCTTAGTTTTTGGAAGGCATTTTTAGTTAGCCCAATTTTATGTTCTGATATTGGTGTTGCATTTTCTAACCTCTGTTTAAACACTTGTTTATATCTCCAATTTGTAGCTTGCATTTTGGGCTTTTCTCATGCTGTAATCTCTTTTTGTAACTTTTTGTTTTGTATATTTTATTTGAGATATTTCTTCTATTGGACTATTAGCCTTCTACCTCTTTTTGGCACAGGTTCTAGAGGTACTAATTAGCTCAGAAGTGGTTAAGCATTTCACCTCACAGTGCCTTCTTTCAGACAAGCAATATGGCTTTTACTTCTCTAGTTCAACCACTAATGCGTCAATGGTTATTGCTGAAAGAGTTTGTGAAACTTCAGATAAGAATCAAGACTCTCAGGTTGTTGCTTTGGATATCTCAAAGACATTTGACAGGGTTTGACATGCTGGTTTTCTTCACAAACTTATGGTATTTCTGGATTAATTTTTGATCTAATTCAATCTTTCTTATTAAATCACAAAATGAATGTTGTCTTGAATGGCCACTTATCTAGATCTTTTTGCATTAATATGGGAGTCCCTCAGAGCTCTATCTTTGAACCTACATTGTTCCTAATTTTCATCAATAACTTTTTTCATGTTTAATATTTAGTTTTTAGTTTAATTTGGTCAGTTGTTTATACATGACAATGATAACAAAACACAAACACATATCAACCTCAGTGTTTGATTTGGCTAAGTTTTTACATATGACAGTAATAATGAATGTTCCAGCACAACCCTTTAACCTAGAAGAATCATTCACCTGGGCTCATGTATAGCAATTATAAAGAACTGCCACCACCCTGAATCTTGATGGATTATTGCATGGGTTTTTACACAGGCTTTTGCAAATGATAATAAAAAAAAAAACTCCCACTCACTGAACCTTGTTATAAAAGCAATTCAGGCATGTTATATATTTTTCTTTAAATTCTTTCTTTGGATCATTAATATTTGCTATGAATATAAATGTTTTATAGGTTTTTTTTTTTTTTTTTTTTTTTTTTTTTTTTATTGATATCTGTAAACTTTGTACTGGGCAATAGATAATTTCCGTTTGCATTTGATATGCCGTATTATTCATGATCAGTGAGAATCACTTTACCTTGAATATCTTGGGACTTGAATCCATTTATTAAATCACTGATGCCAAGAGCAAAAAAAAAAAAAAAAAAAACTTTGAGAAAGATAACAATAAATAGGATAAAAAAAGAAAGTAACTCCACCTGAAGCACAACTATTTTTTTTCTTTCCTCATATTTAAATTGCTGATTTTTATCCTTTCTCTAGCATTGTTTCTTTAATGTTCTTGGTGTGATTAGATGAAGATTATAATGAGGATTAAAATTGAAAAAAAAAATTTCTTGTTATTCCAAGAATACTTGAACAAGCATCATCTCAAAATTCATTTTTTTATAGTTTCTTTTGATATACTTGTAGTCAATCATTTGGGGTGAGCAGAGTCAATGCTGATTGGAACCCCCAATTACCTCCAGTTGGGCTTTGTACCTTTGTTAAATGATTAAATGTATTCTATCCTTGGTTTGTATTCTACTCAATGGAAACTGGAGTCTACCAGAAGTGTTTTCAATTGGGAACCATACTTAATAAGGCTCACTGTGGGAGTAACAAAAAGATGTAGTTCTGAAATGATTACCCCCCCCACACACACACACACACAGAATTTTATATATTAAGAAATAGTTCAAGAAGAATAAAAAAAAAAAAACACCCCAAGATGAACGTTGTTAATATAAAACTTATGTGCTTATTCAATGTGTAACAAAAAATATTAATACACATGACCAATAAAGGAAGATAACTGCTATACTTTCAGTTAATCTCTTTGAACTACAAAAAGCAGGATTTATATATTTTTAAAAATGTACCTGTTATGATAGGTATTCTCTCTGACAGATGTAGTCTTGTCAAGTGAAGATAACTCTCCCATAGATATAGTCATACTGCTTTTTATACAGTACCTAATTTACATATAACTACAGTACCACTGTCTTAGATTCTAAGAGAGACTGTTTTAAGAAAATAAGTTTTAGGAAGGATATTAGATATATTTGGGAAATATCAGACAGGAAAATTGTTTGCATGTTGCTTTAAATATTTGAAGATCTTTTTTTAAATCAGTTTCTTATATTTGATGAAAAATAATCTATAAAAAGAAGAGAAGCATCAATAAGATGTTGATAATAAAATTAGAGCCTAAGTTCGTTTGTTGTATTCTTGTAGAAGAACTTAAGTTAAGAAACTTGCTCAAGCATCAAACCAGCATGAAATAATTTGGATACAAATAAAACCGTAAAAATCAGAAAATATTTTGTGTCCAACACTATCCTGGTTCAAATTTGCTGACCATTGGTATATTACCCACCATTTCTTTTCTGTTTGATAAACTATTTTCTGTTTGATAAACTATTTTCTGTTAAAAAACAAATGAAAAAGAAAACCCTGTACACTTGAATGTAGCTGTTGGATAGATTTTCTACAACGTTATGATAGCAACATTAATAGTGAGTTTCATAGAAAAAACTGAAGCTATTAAAGTGAAATGTCATTGTAAAACTTATTTTTCATGCACATTGAGTAAACATATATTAATATACATAATCAATAAAGGGAGATAACACTTATAATTTCAATTGTTTGAGTTATAAAATGGCAGGATTTCCTAAATAATAATAATAAAAAAAAAAACAGTATCACCATCTTAGATAGACTGTGTCTTGAGAAGTTTTACTGAAAGATATTATATAAATTTGGAAAACATGAGAGGAGAAAATTGCACTTTGTGGATTTTTTTGATTTTTTTTAAATTACTGTTTCTTATATTTTATGAAAAAAATTTATAAAAAAAAAGAAGCGTCGGTAAGATGTTGATAATACAATCAGTGCCTAAGTTCGTTTGTTGTATTCTTGTAGAAGAACTTAAGTTAAGAAACTTGCCCAAGCATCAAACCAGACTGAAATAACTTGGATACAAATAAAGTCAGGAAATATAGTAAATATTGATTTTTAACTTTTCTTGGTCAATCTAACTTTCAATGCTTTTGTGTCTGACACCCTCCTGGTTCAAAAATATCAAAGATGGATGTTAATGCTTAATAAATAAGTGGAAAACAAAATTTATTGACCTTTCATTTCTTTATTAAAATTATTAGAATAATCTATGCATATCCAAATATCTTGATGGTTAATGCCTGGCAGTTGATCTCTCTTTTGGAGCTCAATAGGGAAAAGATTGGCTGATATCATTCAATACATTCAAAACTAAACTCATAACATTTCATCACCACTGAGCAGATCCCAAACCTGCACCAATCCTAATGAGTGGTCATCATTCCTCAAATGCCTACTAGGTCTAAATCTCTATCCTGGCCACAAATAGAATGCATATATTCAATGCCATCACAAAAGATGCTGGAAGAATAGTCCATATGCAGCTATGTGGATGATGAATTATTCTCCACCATGCATTCCTTATCCCACATGAAAAATCACCAGCCCTCCAATACTATATTGCTTTTACTATAGCAGATGTTCAGATAAGCTCCATTTCTTAGTTTCACCAGCTCAGACCTTCGCAGCAAGGCCCCACCATGTCATCATCACACTGGCAGACCATCTGCATTCTTTTTGTCTTCCTTTTGATAAAAACAGCTTGAAAATATGTTTTAATTCTGGCAAAAAAGACAGGTCGGAGTTAAAATGTATTTCCTAAATAAAATCACACATTAAGGGATTGAACAGGGATTTAGGTTTACTCAGAGAATATAGTTTTCACAGGAAGCTCTCGAATCAACAACAACATTCCTCAGAAGAGTGAGTCCAACTTCTTTGTTTATTCCTCGTCTTGTTGAAAAAGAACACAGGCCTGTCTGATAATTCCTACTGTAAAATCTTTCTCTTTGTGCTTAAATTTAGTCAAAACACCTACTAATATATAATAAATATCTTCAATCTGATTGACAATATTATTATCATTTTGGTGTCTTTTTATTGCTCAGATTTTATTAACCAACCCATTAAATCTATTGATCTATGGTTCATTTTAATTGTACATTTTTTATGACTTCAAAAGTTAGTTTTTAGTGAATACTCATATTTGAAATAGACCCCCCACCTTTTTTTAAAAATTAAAACAGTGGGTATTATGCCTATCAGTCTGAATATGCAATAAATCTTAAAGAAAATGTGCTCTCCATCAAGAATGAAACCTGAATCCCCTTTCTAGGAGAAACCACCAATTAATCTTGTGTGCTTTACCACTTGGCTATGATGAACATTACAGTTCAGACAGACTCTATTTTCACTTTTAAGAAAAGCACACTTTCTCACTTTGATATTTTTCTCAAAAGTTCATATCTACTAGGTTTTGTAACCCAAAGTCTAATATAATACCAATTTGTAATTGGTAGGGATTATTCCAAAGAGGACATTGTGTGTATGTGTATAATATATATATATATATATATATATATATATATATATATATATATATATATATATATATATAGGTCATTAGATGACCCATGTCCTTTCTGCATACATGAGAAACTATATATTACTAAGTTTATAAAAAATAAAAATTTACTGAATCAGAGAAATGAAATAGCTATTTTTTGCCATCATTGTCAAAAATTTTCCTTAAATAATATTTAAAAATAAATTAAAAAATAAAATCTGGTAATATACATACATGTATCTGATAAAAAAAAAAAAATTCTAAATAATGTAAGTAATTCTATTACATTTACTTGTTTTTAAAAAGAAATATAGTCTATTAGTAATTAAGAGTAAAAATATTTAAAAATTGTAGTTTAATAAAATGTATTTTAACACAAACACACATAAAAAAATCTTTGAGTATACAGGAAAAAAAATGACGAAAAACTTTTTGCCATTAATAAAAAAAAAAACCCAGACGACATGCATTTAATGGATTTCAGAATTTGTTGAAAAATAAACTCCTACCCTCCCTAAACTTAACCTCTTTTTTGAACGTAACTCATAATTGATACAATAGTCAATAAAAATGAACATGCTACAGCCCCTGTCTAAATGATTGGATTCCTCTGTATCCTTGGAAACAGTAAATTATGAATTTATGTGTGTTTAAAACTCAATAAATTTAAAAATAATTATTCCAGTACTTGCTTAAAGATGAAGCGGAACTAATTCGTTTAACACTTCGATGACATTGTTCCACAATGCCATTGCTGGAGGGAACATGCGCACAACGAAAATCAAATCGGACTCTCCTCTCACTTAGAAAGTCCTCGAAGCTCTTGCTGCGAAATGACGTCTCATTGTCAATGAGCATTTCAGTCGGCACTCCACACTCGCAGAACAGGCCTTCCAGGAGGCTGATGATGCTTTTTGCATCTTGTCACCTCAGACAATGCCAAATTGAAAACTGCGTGGGCCCGCAGTCAATGAGGGACAGAAAGTATCGGCCTTGGTGGTGGGTCACATCCATTCCCACTCGAAACCAAGTGTCACTCACATCCAATCTCCCCCTTGGCCAACGCGTGGGTGGAGGGTCAATCGACTGACACTTCTTGCAATTTCTCACCGCAGCTCTAACCGACGCTTTAGAAACTTTGGGGTCGACCTGTCTGACGAAGTACAACGTTCGCCTTATTTCATGGTGGCCACTTTGGTGATGGATGGACCTTATCCAGTCAGAGTTGTGCTTGTCCAGCGACACGGTGCTTGCACAGCACGAAGGTTCAACTGTCTTGACAAGGTCAGGTGATCGCTGTGGTACTCTCGTTAGGCTATCTGCTCGGTTATGTTCCGACTTCACCAGGACTACATCCACAGACAGTTTATATTCTTGGACCAAGCTTGTGAGTGTATCAAGCCGCCGTCTGATTAGCATCTCACTTGACGCTTTGCTAGCCTTCCCCGTGAGGGTGTCCGTGACCCATCTGTGTACACAGGCAGAGTCAGTGTGAAGATGCAGTATATTCACTTTCCACATTAATGCCATGTTTACACCTTTTACCATCGCATCAAGCTCCGCCAAATTTATGTGCTGTGTATCCCTTTCCCTTTGTAACCAGCTCACATCCTCCACAGCAACTCCATTGTGCTCCAATAATACTCCGGTGGCTAAAGAGCTTGCGTCGACCTAAACATCGAGCTTGTGACCATTAACACACCACTTTCTTCGCACAGGGTCTTTTTGACGTACTCTTGTGACGACTTCTATCATTATCGCTAAAGGGACATCTATCACCTTGTCATCCTAACCCTTTGTTATGTCTGCCGCTCTCCTCTTAATAAATGCTGCAGCCACCCTAAGCCATTTCACCACTGGGAAGTGCCTGACCAACTTTCCACAAAATGAGAACACACTACGTCGGGTAAGAATACGTGGCACGCCCGTTCCCATATTAGAATGTTGTCTTTTCCCCGAACTGCTAAGCCAAGCACTCTCGCTCCGTTCTGCAGCCACTCCAGTTCTTTGCTTGCCAGTCCAAAGTTAGCCAAATGTTGCATCATCCTGGTTGTGGAAGATATGTCTTCGCTGATAAAGACATCATCCATGTATGCCGATGTTGCCTACTGGATCGCGTCATCCTGCGAGAGTGTAGCCTCAACAATAGCACGCATGATAGATGGTGCTACATTGAGACCGAAAACCCATGCGCGATAAGCAGTACCTTTTTCCTTCAAAAATAACGATCTGGTACGGCCACAAATATTTGTGTACACGCACTTGTAAATAGGCCCTTCGGAGATCCAGTGACAACCTATTGGAGCCTTTCTTTCTCCACTCTCTCAACTTTTGTGCACAGATGTCGGTTTGTGCTGTGTAGGCATTGACGTATCTGTTCAACTCACAAAAGTCCAGCACCGAGCGTACCTTAGACTTATTCTGTTGAAAAATGGCCATCAATGGAATCCAGTCTTTTGGGGGACCAATTTCCTCCTCGGGATAGGGAAGCAGTTATCTGTTGCTTAGCCACGTTTCCAGCTTACGACAGTACTCTTGTCGAATTTGAGCAGACATGGGATACTCGGGCCCTTTATTCGTAAGTCCATCGGGTGGCTGATTGCTTGACCACTTCCACGCTGCTGTCCAAACCCTGGTTTGCTCATGGAACTCAGCGCTGAAGTCTGGTTCCTATATTCTGATCATGGCACAAGCACACGGCTGTGTCCTTGAGAAAATAGCACCACCGAACTGGTCTAGACGAACTCCACCCAGCATTTTGATTACATCCATTCCAATTAGCATGTCGAAACCTAACAGTGGACTGTCCACAACCGCAGCATCAACTTTCACAGGGCCCACGTTATCTACTGCCAGCATGATAGTCCCAACACCATTACTGGAGGGTTTCACCATTGACTGTTAGGACATCCGATGCTTGCCAACTCCAGGGGTTGCATACTGATCCATTCACGAGGGACTGAGAACATCCAGAATCCAGCAGTGCTGTGCTCTTTTTGCCATTAATGACAACTTCAATCACTGGCAACACCTCTTTTAATTTGAATGGGGAGAGAGTGGCGCTGACATCTCACTCCTGTTTCCATTTCCCAGACAGTTTTTTTTACTTAGTGCCCTGTTTTGTTGCAGAGATAACAGCGCATGACCGATCTTTCTTTCCAGTTTCTAGCACTGCCGTGTTGCATACAATCTCTAGCCAGATGGTTCGGGCCCCCACACCTGAAACAGCTGATATCACTCTGGCTAGTTTTGCAAAGGGTCGGTGCATGTGAGGCCTGCTTCGGTTGCCCTGCAGTGGCTAAATGTTCGTCCCTGGTATCCACCAATATGGTGCGATCTCTTTCAAGTAGCTCTCCTAAAGTTAGGGTTTCCATCTTGGTAGATGAACAAAGGAGCCCCCTTGACGTGACTTGGTAACCTATTAATGAAGGCGCTCTTCATCCCAAATTCTGGCAGCATTTTGCCTACCAGCCGTGCCAGCCATTGCAAATCTGTTAGAAAATTGTCCACAGTCTCTTCTGGATGGAGGTGGCGCGTAGTAAATCGTTTGAAAGCTACGAATGAGTCCGTTCCGTAGGTTTTCACAAGGGCACGCTTAATCTCCTCAATGTTACTCTGTTGTTCTTTTGATAGTTGCCGATATGTCTCCCGGGCCGCACCTTTCAGTCGTAGTGGTAAGACCTGCTCTACCTTGGTTATTTCGCAAAGCTCACAGGTTAATTCCACGTCTTCCAACCATTCCATTATTGTGATGTCCGTTGCTGCACCGCTGAATTCGGGAATTAGTCAAATGTCAAATTGCCTCGACACCATAGTTCTAATACTGACGAAATAGCTTGAAAGAAAAGAGTTGGTTTTAAGTTTGACACTGCCATCCCAAGTATGAGGAGGAAGATAGATTCCTATAGTCTTTCTTAGTCTCTGACGATACGCACACCCGAACCGTACGACCAACTCAAGAACAAAAGAAAAAGAAGGGAACCCCCCCCCCCACCTGCGAGATTGCTCATTTTATATCGGTTCTAACTGGACAAAATTTGCATACGTTACACGTCCATGACTCATAAATAACACCCGCCAAGGATGCTTGTGCTTTTATTGTTTAACTTCCTGCACTCTGCAGGCGAAACACGTTTGTGCTTCTTTCAGATTCTAAGGTAGGCCATTTTTTTTTCTCCTTGTTCGTCCAGCATTTCATTTAGCCAGGGACTGTTGCTACATTTGCGTAAGCGTGTACTGCTTACATATCACGCATACCACTCGTTGCCTCTTAGAATGGCGAACTGTAGTCAGTTCAGCAGAACCCACAGACTACTGCCTTTCAGTTTCGCTAGGATTTTTATTAGTTTTATTGTAAAGGCTGTCATTGTGTGCCTTACCGTGTCTATTTTTAGAAAGGTAAAAATGCAACTGAAATGCAAAAAAAAAAAGGAGTAGAGGTTTATCACTTATTTCCTGTTTTAGGATAGGGTTTCCTTCAAAATTCTTTGCATTCTTTTTCACTCCCAGCCCCTTGTGTCTTAGTGGTATTATTGCCTTGCTTGGTGTAAATTGATTAAAAAATATCAGTAAAAAGGAAATTCCCCTTGAACAACTTCTCAAAACTTGCTACTTTGTGGAACAGACTCCTGTGAGGATGCTTTCTCGACCACTACAATCTTAAACTCTTCAAGTTTAGGGTTAACTGTTACCTTTCCCACATATCCTCATAAACTGCACTTCTTACATCTCACTTTTACTTCTAATACAACAACCTTCTTCAGTAAGCCTCTAACTTGAGTGGTTCCTGGGCCTTGTATGAATGTGCCAAAAGTGGCTTGTAAGTTTTATTATTATTATTGGGAACTTTTTATTCTGCTATCATATTAAGCAGACATTTTAAGATAAGCATTTGCTGTAGAAATCTCTGAATGAATAAATGTTTTATTTCCTAGGAGATTGCTAGAGGAATGTAAGCAGTTCTTCACTGAGAAAGATAAAAAGTTCTTGGAGTATAAAATTAGGAAGCTACCTGAAAGATTGCAGAAACTAATTGGACAGAATGTCAAATGTATTGCACAATAAACTTTATATCAAAAATAGGTCTTTTATTTCTGCTTTATGAAAGATTAAAAATGGCTACCAGTGAATAAATCCTTTCTGTTTTAAAGAAGACAATCCTCCGTTAGACCCAATAGATAGATGCTAGAAATTCACAAAGATTTTTACCAAATAACAAAAACCACATCACTTGAAGACTGAACAGCAACAACAAAAATGGATAGCACAAGTAACTAAAATGGAAAAATAATATAATCAAGCCATTAACTATACACACTGTCAAAAACAAAAGGTTTGGAAGGAAACTCTCATTAGTACTAGAAAAAGCAGTAACCGTGAACTTGAGATGTCTAATTTCATGAACAACTTTTAATAAAAAATTTTATCAGTTTCAACCAATAATAATGCTGTTTTTTAAATGAATGGCAACTGTTTCCTGCATGGAAATGGCTGATTTCACCATTATTATATTTGATATGGGAGATAGACAAGATACTTGAAATATCCAAATAAAGCATTACAAATCATTTGCACCATTTTGATTATGTTAGTCTCTTTGGTGTGTGGCTTCCACATAAGTGAAATAAACCTACTCAGTCATATTTTTGTGTGGAATTTGAAACCTAAACATAAGGAAAACATTGTTTTTTTTCCAAACAAAATGATGCTGTGTAAATGATGAGATTGGAAGAGACTCTTTAAATATAAGCTCTTTCTGGAGAACTAAATGATTTGCAGAAGTTCTACTTCTAATGGGATTGATAAAAGGTAACAATTGAAGAAAAGTGTCTGCCCAGAACTATTTAAGAAAAAGGAGATGTAATATTCCAACAAGATAATGCTTGGCACCATGTTTCTTTGATGAATGCACAAAAACTTTTACAACGTGATTGGGAAGTTTTCTCACATCTGTCATATTCACATGATCTTGCATCATTCCAAACTTTATAGAATTCTTTTAATGAAAAGAGTTTTCCTTGGAGACTGCAAAAGCACATAGAAAACTTCTTTGCTGGAAAATGTAAAAATTCTCAGAGGATGGAATTATGAAGTTGAGTAAAAGATTGCCAAAGATAAATATTTTGTTCTGTGAAATTAACATAAAAAATAGAGAAATTTTTGTTTATTTTTGCTTGATAATCATTTTTGGTTATGTTGTGTGCGGCCTTCAGTAAAACCAGAATGAAGCAGAGATTTTATTTTTTAATTGCTTGTCCAAAAAAAATATTAAAATTAAATTTTTCTTAATGTACTACAATGAACAGATAAATGTAGATGCAAGCTACGAGTGTATTTAATAAACAAACAGCAATGATACCTGACATTGTATGGGCCAAATTTGCTTTCTTTGTCCAACTCTGCTGCCATTTAATTCATTGAGAGATTTTTGCTTCCTCCAACTATTAGGTTGGTGTAAAAATAATGTCGTTTTCTCACATAGTAACATATGTGAGAAAACGACATTATTTTTGCACCAACCTAATATAAATGCAAACAAAACAACCATCAATAGCCACATGGTTTAAAGTGCTAGATTTATGTTCAATTCTTTTGAAGACTACATTTCTTTCTTTAATAAGTTTTCTTGACTATTCTGGCCAATAAAAAATATTAAATAACTATACTGCTTAATAAACGGAACATTTAGTCAAATATGGGTAACCACTGAAAATAAGTAATATCAATAAAATCCATCACTTCTGTAGAAATACTAATATCTAATGACAAAAATCGGAATAGATTTAGAAATGATGTCAGGACAATAATGATATCAATATTTGTGTCCAAATTTTGAAGGGTTATGGCTGCTTGTTTTTTTTTTTTTATAGAGCAACAAGATAAATTATTGTCCAATCTAAATAATCAAAAAAAATTGTTTCATTCCATATTTAATTTTCTGGACAATATTTTGTCCATAAATAGGACCAATTCAGTTTTGATCCAAATTTATGGCAAAAATAGATTTTTGAAACTATTTCTAGTATTATCCTGTAATTTGAGCAGCAGTCAATAAGAATTACATAAAATATTCCATTTTCTTTGATTTGCCTGTAGGCCAATAGAGTTCATTTATTTATAAACCTGTCCCTCAGGGTCAAAATATAATATTTGTGCACTGTGCGAACATTTTGACACAAAAGCAACATGTTTTGTTTTTCATACATACAGTTAGATTTTAGAAAAATATCTGGGGATAAATTGGAGCCAATCATAAAGGAATTTTTTTCTTTCTCTTTGAAAACTTTTTTCTAAATAGCACTAAATTTTAAATAAAATCTACAGTACTTCTCTCAAAAATTAATTGATTCAATATCTGTCTTGTAAGTATTGTATAAAAATACTTGCATTCTTGTTCCAAGATTGTTTTATGTATAAAGAAAAAATACATACCTGTGAAATATTTAAATATTTACTAAAATAAGATTAGTCTGACACAAGGCCAAACACAAAGAAATAGAACTTGAAGAATTTCAAGTGGCATGGGTATGCTTAAATTGCTAATCAGTAGTTGGTCTCAAGCATCAGTCACTGGTAGGTGAGATAATTGCATATTTCTCTATTATACAGGTCTCTCTCTCTCTCTTTCTCTCTCTCACATTGAGGTCAACACTGAGTGGTGACAGTCTGTTTCATGCTTGTAGGTAATCTTCAGACCTGAAGATTGTGTTCAAGCATGAAAGACTGTTGACACTCTGTTGACCTCAGTTTTTTATATTTATACATACTCTATCCCTGATATAGCTCTTTTACTCTCTCTCTCTATCTACATATATATATATATATATATATATATATATATAAAAGTGTGGATATAAACCAAATAATTAGATATTATCAACTGTATATATGCATACACAGATAAGCGAATAAATATTTACTTAACATAAGGTGTAAACAAAACAGTGTTTCTATGTAGTTAAAGCTAAGAAGTATATATTAATAAATATACATATATCTATGTTTGTAGTGCAACTTAAACTTTAATTTGTACTACAAACGTAGATATATGTATATTTATTAATATAGTCATCCACAAACAGACTGTTTTGCTGTATCACAGCTCATTAGTGTGGCTAGACATGTAATTACTTCAAGCTGGGATCAAAATTTGACTGATTTGGCATCAATCAGAAACTCTCGCCCCTAGACAATCAGTTGGTGAAAATGGTAAAAAAGAGCTTGTTTTTTGGCAGTCCTTTAAATGACTTACGAGAGTAGTCAGAAGCACTTTGGTTGCTGAAAACATAATCCAATAATCATGAAACCATATTAATGTATCAATCATTAAATAATAAAACAATCAGAATGCAAGTAGTATTAGAGAAGATCATCCTAAAATACCATACTCATAGGAAGGAAAGACCTAAAATACTTGAAGAAAAGAAACAACCCACAGTAAATAAAATATCCTTCACCACAGGAAACAGTATTTTGAAATGCATATAAAATAATTATAATACACATAAAATATCTATATGTTCATTTCTGGTATTGTCAAGCTCTTTGAAAGTGTTCTACACATGCTATCACTTATATGACATACTCATGTCCTATTTAAATTTGAAATGTAAAATTTAAAAAACAGTGTCAGGATATAGTTAATAAACTGTCTATGATAGTGACACCATTTAGTTCCTGATAATAACCAAAAGAGTTAAAAGTACTCAAACAAAAATATGAATTTTGGACAGTTTATCCATCATTTTGATTTGCAAGGCAACTATTCAAAAACTGGAAAAAATTGAATAAAAAAAATGAAGCAGACAGACCTTGTCAGTTGAACTTAATGCCACTTTTTAAAACTGTCTAAATACATATATAAAAATGTTGCTATTGTTGTATAGCCCCCCTCATGCTGGGAGATCTTGGTCATCAGCACCAATTTACTTGCATGTTGTATGTCTTCTCTCTCATCTTCTCCTGGCTGGGGGTTGATACTGATTTTGGATGCGGAGGTGAAAAGATGACAAATACAGGTAATTTTAACTTAGCTATTTTATTAACATCAACATATACATCTCTAACCATCCAGTGGGGTTGCTTTCCCTCCACGGGGGAGCAATTCCAGACACTAAAGAGACCACATCTACATTGCTTGACGGTTCAGAAACAACTTAACCAAAAACCCTTTCTCTATCATTCTCACACTCGTTCAGCCAATCAAAATCAATTTCCTTGTTTTGTTTTCCATCCGACTCCAAAGGTCAACCTAAGGAAATCTGAGCAGAGATACAATTCCCCCTAAAAGTAATAGTCTACTAAACTATTTTTTCAAGACTATGATCTATTTGTGTAACACTCTGTAACAACCTCTGAGTAAAAAGGAAACAATAACAAAGTATTATTTTGTCAGATTGTGAAAAGAAATGTGTTTCTGAGATTGCCTGGTTCTATGAAAGAAAGGGAAGGAAAAAAAAGAGGAAGGAGAAAGAAAGGGAAGGAAAAAAAAAGAGGAAGGAAAAAAAAGAGGAAGGAGAAAGAAAGGGAAGGAAAAAAAAGAGGAAGGAGAAAGAAAGGGAAGGAAAAAAAGGAAGGAGAAAGAAAGGGAGGGAAAAAAAGAGGAAGGAGAAGGAAAGAAAAAGAATTTAATCTGCATAAAAGATTGTCTATTTTTCTTATTTTTTGTTTCAAAACTCAAAATGTTAAAATTTTAAATAATTTTTTTTTATCCAAATAAATCCAAATAAAATATTCTTTCAGACAATATCCCCTCACTCCACTTGATTTTTATAAAACAGATCACTTGAACAAAGTGAAAAGTTTGATAATTTAATAAAAGGGAGACAGAAGTGAACTCTTCATGTGCAGAAGTTGTTTTAGGATTCTGACAGAAAAAGATTTAAAAACATTTTTCTTGACTTATTGTATTTCAATTTTAGGAAATGTATAAACAGAGAATTTCAAATTACCAGGCAAAGAATCACAAGAGATTTGGAGAATAAAAATGGAAGACTTGATAAGTGTCTAGCACAGTATATATTTTTCAAAGACATTTTTTCATGAAAGCAACTCTTCTTGGTCTGCTATCTGCCTAGCAGAGGAAAAATCACAAATTCTAAGATCTACAAGCCTTATTGCCATCAGGCTACCTTGATAAGCAAATAAACTATTGTTGTAAAGGGTTGCGACAGTAATGCCATCTGAAATCTTCCTTGCATCAACCTGAAAGCTTTCCACGTACCTAATTTTATGCCAAGACCGACAGCAATGGGAGTGTAGGTGAGGTTAGGAAATGGCAAGTGGCTATACACGCAACAGCAATCCTCTTTATAAGCTTGGCATTTTCATCATAGATGGAAAGTAAATACGAGGCAACAAAGATGTAGTTCTACAGAAAGATGTTCAGAACATCCTAGATGGAGAAGGAAAATTTTCTTAGCAGTTCAGAACTCTTTGCTTTTATGTAATATATATGCTCCTATATATGGCAGTGAATACTAGACAATTTCCTTACAGATGAAGAGACTTGAAGCAACTGGTTCTACAGAAGGATGCTGGGAATACCACAGACAAAGCAACAATGACATTTTAACAAAATTAGAAACCAAAAGGACACTTATACTTAGAATCAGAGAAACACAGTTCAAACTTTGGGAATTTGACAATGACAAGACATTGAAAGCAAAAGGGACAGAAGGAAGCAATGAATACCGTACTAATGAACTTGTGTAAATAGATGGCGGAACACACTAGAAGGGATAGTAAAAAGACAAACATTTCTCAGAGCTAAAAACGATAGTGAATATCAAAGGTTTCCTTATAGGGAAATGGCTAATATTAGCATATCTCAAAGTATACATAGTTTGGTTGATTTTGTTTAGTGGCATATCAACCTATATGGGTTATTCAATGGCATAATCTAAATATTTTGTATGCAATCTTTTTATTTTTTATTTTCTTGAGATAATAATGGTTTTATTGATACAAGTCTTACTAATTAACCTATATCCAGGGAGAAGAGGTGGATTCATACCTTTCCGAAGGGTATTTGTTTATAAGTGAATATAAAAAATCCAACTGGAATTGGAACTCAGCTCTTTGATTAACAATTCCAAGCCATTATCAATTACACCACTTGCACATCCAAGCTTACAGCACTTGATATTCCCAAGCGGTTACCCATCTAGGTACTGACAAGGCTTGATATTGCTTAACTTTGGTGATTGTACAAGAACCAGTTTTTCAACGTGATATGGCTGTAAGCTGTCAATGCATAGAAGAAGACTTGAGAATTTATTGGTATGTTTTGTTTGTTGTATTGTGTTATTCTACAACACGTGACTAGTAATCAACTTCTGACTGTCTCTTACTTTACTATAGATTTTATATCTCTTCTAGTTAACATATAAAAATAGGTACAATTCTATTTACCAATCCACTAAACTGGAAAAAATTATAAAGGGTTTGGGCATCAGACAGACAATTGCACTTTCACACTTTCTTTGAATAAATTAAGAGTAGAGAAAAAGAAAAAAAAATGCTCAAATCCTGTCGCAATGAAATTAAAACTTGATACTTTCCAGCCATTAACTTTTGATTTTTTTCTTTTGCATTTCTTCATGAATTTTATTCATCTCTGTGATAGCTGTTGTAATAGAATACACTTGTAAAAGTTTACATATTTCAGTTAATGAGAAAAGACAGCTTGTTTTCAGGTAGACTGATTGGGAAAAGATGGAGAAAAAGTACTCTGCATTATTCCATGTATTTTTGAAACTATTGTCTTCCTCTTTGTAGTATTCAATTCATTTGACCTTTGTGGCCAAATATTCCTGTCTTTATAATGGCTTCATCATTTTCCATTTTCTTTCCTCTTTTCATCTCATCAACTAGAGGCCTATGGCCACATCACGTTGAAACATTGGTTCCTGTACAATTACTGAAGTTAATCAACATCAAGTCTGGTCTGTACCTAGATTAGTGATTGCTTGGGAATGCCAGGTGCTGTAAGCTTGGATGTGAGGGTAGTGTAATGGATAATGGCTTGGAATTGTTAATTGGATAACTGAGTTTCTAATTCCAGCTGAATTTGTTATATTCACTTATGTGCAAATACCTTTGGGAATAGTATGAATTCACCTCTTCTCCCCCAGTTATGGGTTAATTATCCCTAAAGCATCATTAGCTACAATAAATAAATAAAATAAAATTTCCATAAAAAATATTTAGATTTCAGCTTTAAATAGCCCATAGAGATGTTGATATACCACTAAACAAAATCAACCAAACAGTCTTTACAATGGCTTCATCATTTTCAATTTTCTTTCCTCTTTTCATCACATCAACGAGAGGCTTACGGCCACATCATATTGAAACATCAATTCCCATATGATCACTAAAGTTAAGCAATGTCTACTCTGGTCAGTACCTAGATGGGAGACCACTTTGAAATACCAGGTGCTGTAAGCTTGGATGTGTGGGTAGTGTAATGGATAAAGGTTTTTAATTGTTTATCAGATAGCTGAGTTACTAATTCACATTGTTCATTGCCAGGTTTCGTTATATACACTTATGCACAGGTATGAATTTATTTCTTCTCCCCCCAGTTATGGTTTAATTAGTAAAATTTGTATTACTAAAAACCATTAATGTCTCAAAAAAATTCTTACAATGTAAAAATATCCTGGCTTTAAATAACCTGCACTGGGTTGATAAGCTGTAGAAAATGAATTCACTCGATCAATCATCAACTAGAATATGACATATGTCTATATTTCTGGGACGAGCTATTGTAACTATTTACCCTATTTACATTATTGTCCTCATTTTTATTGTCACATTCACACCATTTTGGCCTTCTTCAGGTGATATTTGTTGGAATTTTGAACCAAACACTTTATTTAATCCACGGAGGTTGTTTTAATTCCACATGCCATGCCTTTCGATATCTCAGTTTTAGTTAATTTACCTTGATAAGTTTTTGTTCTCTCCACTGAGCCCAGGGATTGAACTCCCAACTCTTTTAGGATCAATCAACAAATGGTTTATTGACTGGGTTATGTGTCCTTTGGGATGTGCGTGAGTGAATTTCTGGGACTTATAAATCTAATGTCTCGGTAATCATTTTCTACCAGAGCTCATATTACAACTCCCCCTCCCAATCATTTCTTATTGTTGTTTTTCACTAGCTCTTTGTTTAACTGGTTCCCATATTGTATTCATGTCTATGCTTGGATGGCTTAGGAGATTTTTGTGGCCTGGCATATATGCTGATTCCTTAAGTTTTCATATTTTTTAGTGATGCTCTCTGTCTATTATTTCAACCTCATCCCACAGAAGGGGGTGATCTGTCCATATGTGGTCAGTCATGCCTGATTTTTTTGTTTTCCCTTACAGTCTTCCTATAGTCTTAAGAGGTTGGTATGTTTCTCCTTTATGTTTCTTGCCACAGCTTCACTGGGTGGAGAACACATAGCTCATGTTCTCCTCTGTGGGTGGCCTTATTCAGAAAAGACATCCTGAAAATTGTACTGATATCATAAGGATCTTTTTGTATCTTTTTTTGAGAAGCCCTTCACATTGGGTAGACAGACCATGGTTGTTTTCTGAGTGTTATTATCATGTTGTACCTTTTTATCTCAGTTTGTCTGCTGTCATGTTCCCAGGGTAGTTATGTTGTAGAATATTGCTTATACTGACCATTTTTGTTTATATCTCTCTGGATTACCACTTATGACTTTGTCTCAGTGTTGTAGTCAGTGAATGATGCCTTTCTTTACACTATATAGGCGGTGGGAGTCATGGTACTGTCCAGTGAATGTTGGCTTGTGGTATACAGAAGTCTTGAACCTATGCTCTCTTTGAGATATTAGTACAGCCTAAACATTGTGAATGTGACAATAAAGATGAAGACAATAGTTTGAACAATGTAAATAGTTACAATATCTCATCTCAGAAATATAGACAGATGGTGAAGGATCGGTACGGTCACAATGTACCAAAAATATGGAGACAGAAAAGCCCCATCAGAAGCTGGCACGAATATCCCTTCAGGCTTGGCACCAAGATTCTGATCAATTCCAAGAGAGCCTGTCTGGTCACAGAAAAATAGGATATGCCCTTGTTCGAGAAAGAATCCAGCACAACTGTTGGATAAAACATCAGTTGCAATCCAATACCTCTCAGAGGTTCAAGGCCACCATCAACAGAATCACTGATGAAGAAGACTGGAACATGACTTGACCCCAAAATTTAACTAAAAGTGGGACATCCAAAAGCATGGTACATGGAATTAGAGCAATCTACCACCATGGACTAAAAGAGTTCACTTCAAAATTCCAACAAATATTATCTGAAGAAGGCTGGAATGTACAACGGCTGAAACATCATAAATATGACAATAATGAGGACAACAGTTCAAACAATGTAAAAGATGTAAATAGAATACCACAACAGAGCAGAATCACAGGACTAAGTGTTAAGATCTTGCATTAGTTTTTTTTAAAGTGAAAATGGTCAAATTTACAATCTGCTTTATTGTAGGAAATGTTACTTATTAAGTCATTGTGCTATGGCCAATGAACCAAGATTTTGAATGCTGATTTTCAAGACTGAGATGCGTTTGGAGCCAGTATTGATGGGGGAACCTTGGCAGAAAGCTCAGATGAAAGCATACTCCATACACTTTTTTTACCCTCCATCATTTTTGCCTTGTGTCTCAGCTAAGTAAATACCCCTAAATATAAAGCAGTCATTTCCCATGCAAAACTACTTTCTCTATTCTTTAATTTTCTTGTCGTCAAATAACATATATAAAACTCAAAACTTTGGAGATTGTTTTTGTATCTTGCTATTTTCTCATCTAGATCAGATGAAATTATCTTGGGAGGCCAAATATGAGAGGTTTGGAATTGCATGAGCGACTAAGTCATGTTTTATTTGCGGAAAAGATTACATTTTAACATCTGCATCCAAATCGGATTGTTGGGTGTGGATAATCTCCTTTGCAAGAATCATCATCTTCCTCACAGTAATGAAGCTGAAAGCCAATCCACACTTCACACAAGGAAGAGCTACCTAGCCCCAAGAGCCTGTACTATGATTAAAATTCTACTTCATATTGAAATTTTTTTTGGCCAGGTGAAAATGAATTGCAAGGAATGCTTCCACTTTCTGATAATTTGACTTTTGTAATTTTGATTCATTATTATATAAAATGTCTTTACAATTGAACTCTTTGTTACCAAAACATTTTTTCTGATCAGTTCTCCAGCCTCCTTTGATGTCACAGTATATTATTCTGTGGTCAGCTATGTGGCTGCAAGTCTGTTGTTTTACCACCACCTTCTTTGTATGACTGGTAATAGTTATAGTAGCTGATAAAGAGTGTTTGGTATCTGTTCTTATTGTTTAGTCATGGACCAAGTCAATTGCATCATCACATTTGTTTTCAAAGCTTTCTTAGGACCAATATACTAAAGTTGGACCATCACAGCCGCTTGCTGAAAATCAAATTAGCTTTTAAACAGGAGAGACTTTCCTTCGCTTGATGTTAAAAAGAACAATGCATTATTCTGAATTGCCTTTCATAGATAAATTTTATTGACTATTTGTTAGTGAAGGAGAGAAAGAATTAATTGAGGGAGAGAGAAGAACTTCCAATTCCTAGAAACTCTGTGTTCACTTGAAGTGAGCCCTGATAAAATAAAAAAAAATATATAAACGAAACAATTAAAACTAAAATAAGACATTTGTGTTTTCCTTTAAAATGCTTATCATCTTCTCTCACTCTCTCTAAACTTCTCTCTATGTAGTTCTCTCTCAAGTAATGAGAACACAACCCTTAAATAAAAAAAAAACAAAAAAGAAGAAAAGACTGAACCTGGACGAAAAACAGTGGAAGTTTGCTGGACCAGAGTCTAGACATTTGTGACTAAAAACTACTTGGCTCCATGCATAACTTCTGCTATAAAAAAAGAAAGGAATGTCAGAAAAATAAAATAATTTTGGTCAATCAAATAATTATCACAAAGAGACTTAGCTGAAACCAGGTTTGTGCCAGTATTCTGTGAGCCATTTTCAAAAAGGCTCTAAATTGACAGTTGATAGGCAAATGAGGAGAAGGGACTGCCAAAGAAACCGGAACAAGAGAATTGAGTGCCTGAGAAGAGAAAGTAGTGTGTTGTATATTTTCTATTTGTTTTATACAGATATTGCACACCAGAATGCTTTCTCGGTGATTTCTATTCTGGGGTCATAAACAATTTCGGGCCTCCATAACATCAAACTTTTTCTCTTATAGGTACAGCCAAAAGTGATAATTTCTTGACTAGCATTCTGAGAGAGAGAGAGAGAGCACATTGAATGCTTGATGTAATAAAATGGTGGTTAGATATATATTAAAAACATATAATTGTTCATTATTGCACAATGCAATAAGGAACAATGATATGAATATTTAATATATACTTACATACATGCATATATTAGTTATATACATACATACACTTTAGTTTACCTATGATGTCAATAATGATGTAACATCAAGTAATTTTTCAGTTGCACTGGTTATATTTTCTGCATAGCTTTAACCATAAGCTTGAAATTCCATAAAAAAATGTAAACACCCAGGATATGAGTTCAAATCTCAATAGAAGCTTTAATTTTAATTTCTTGCTATTTTAGTATCAGGTGGTATTTGCAATAAAAAAAATAGCAAAAAGGTTGAGAAACCTCATTCCAAAAGAGACTACTATTTCTCTTTCTTGGCATTGATGTAGCCAAATAAGTAGATCGTTATTTTGGGGGTTGGTTAGGGGAATTTTTACCATATTTCTTATATAGGAATAAAGTATCACTGCTGACACTTGTGTTTGAATGTAGATCGCAAGTGAACAAACACAGGCAATCTCATTATTCAATTAGGTAGATCATGTGACCATATTGGAAACGCTTATATACAGGAAGTCAGGTGATGTCTAGACATGTATTTTGCTATTCTTGTCTATCCCCTCTTACTGTGTTTGCTATTCTCCTCTACTTCCTATTACTATTTGAACTGCTATTTTTTCACTGTATGAAGTACTATTACTACAAGTATTATTCTAAGACGTCTGACACTCTTATTGTTCAATGTCATATTATAATTGGTATCTGCGATTACAAAGTTCAATGTTGGCATTGATGAAGTATCAAGCAAGTATATGTTGACATCATAACAGTGGCAACAAAGAGTCGATTTGATGACAACAATATTGCTTGTTTGAAAGTAATTTATTTTTACTACTATATTTGAAGACACAAAGAACCCCCTATTTTTCCCTTGAAAATGTTTCCTATTAACATATCCCTCAGATTAAATGCAAAGTTGTGCTTATCTAGTTGGTTCATATTTACTTAGTAGTAATAGTAGTTGGTGTAACCAGGACTAAGGAAATGGAAACTCTATTTCAGGTATTATTCAGACATGGAAGTACCATGTTAGCCATATTGTTGTGTGATTAAAAAGCAGATGTATAACTTCTGCTGGCAGAGAAGTAACTAGATTGAACTGTGTTGTTGTTATTATTACAGACCCCCTTACCTAGTTGTGTCAGTAGTCTATGCTACCTGTCTAGATAAACATGTTGATTGCCAAAGGTCAATTACAAAATCTGTGTTCAAATGCCAACTTTAAAATAGCCAACATGATAAAAAAAAATTTCCGAGTTGAATTATAGCTTGGACCAAAATCTTAATAATGTTTTCCCAGTCAAAGTATCAATATGAATAAACTTGTTTGTGCCTGCAAATGAAAAATGTATCAGAAAATGCCAAGCATGAGATGACTCGTTAGCATCATAACAAAAATTGCCAACCATGAGATAAGTCACAGTTAATGGTTGTGTTAAATCCATAATAATAAATGTTAAATACATGTAATATTTGGGGAATTTGAACAGGTAACCTAAACTAGATATTATATTGAACTGACCTGCTGACCCTTTCTAGCCACTATCAAAGATCATGCAGGATCAAAGAGACAACTTCAGAGTAGATGAGGGTAATTAAGTAAGTACTTTTTCTTGCCCATAATGTTTCTACATCATATATCAAGTCACAAATAGGAGAAATCTTGTGATTTGTCAAGCAAGATTGAGGAGATACTTGCCATCCTCCATTATTCCTTTGCCCTGTTGGTAGGGCCAAGAAAATATTTATAGGCCCAAATATAAATGACGAATATTTACCTTTCCCTGTAAAAAGAAAGTTCTCATAGACGTTTTTTTTAATCATTTCACTCCAAGCAAGGCAATAAAGCCACTAAGATCCAAGAGGTTACTGATTGTTAAAAAGAAAAACTACTATTAAGGAGAGAGGACAATAACAGAAGAATTAAGAAGACAAAAGATAACGATTGATATTGCATTTAAATTTTTCAAGATCAAAGTTGACTGTGAAGCCAGAAGCTGGAAGAGAGTGAGGAGTGTGAGAGAAGAAACTGTTAGCATAGAACTTGGGGTTACATCTAGCCCATCCACTATTACCCCCTGAACTGGTCCTTGTTCTCTCCAAGTTCTACAATAAATGCTCTACTGTTTCTTGCTTTCCAGATTATTGAAAATTCCCTTCTGTAGTTCTGGATTTTAAGAACTCTGGAGAACCATCTGATCCTTCAAACTATCAATCTGTTAGCCTCTTTGCCAAAATGCCAGAGGCTCTAATCAACTCAGAATTGGTTATGCATGTTACCGCAAAGAGTATTCTTTCAGACAAGTATTATGGCTTTTACATTAAGTCAAATGCCAATGTATTGATGGTTATTACTGAAAGAGTCTGTCAAACTTTAGATAAGACTAGTGAAGCTCATGGTTTGGCATGCTGGTCTTCATCACAAGTAGAAGAGTTATGGTGTTCTTGGTTGTTTCTTTGATTTGATTCAATCTTTCTTATCAAACTATGTAATTAAAGATGTGTTGAATGGCCACTCTTGTAGATCTTTTTGCAGTAATGCAGGCATTCTCCAGGGCTCTATTCTTGGCTGTACTTTGTTCCTTATTTTCATTGGCAACCTTTCTGATGTTCTCAGTTCCTGACTCGGTATCTATGCTGATGACACAACTATATCCTCCTGTCTTAATAGTAAATCTGATAGGTTTGATAAAATCAAATTGGCAGATGACCTTAAAAAAATGACCTGCAATTTGTTGGGAACTGATGTGGATTGTTAATTTTAATGCCACTAAAATAAAACTGCTCTTTATTAATCATTTAAAGAACCTATTTTGCCTTCCATCAGCATGGCTGATGCTAACCTCCAAGACAGTGACTCACTGCATCTTCTTGGTCTCAGATTTTCCATTCAGTGGAATGATTATATTGAATAAATTGCTAAGCTTGCTGCTAGGAAAGTTGGTTCATGCTAAATAAGTTTTCTTACAAGAGTCTATTTTGTACATTTATAAGTTTACCATTTGTCTGTACATAGAATATTGGTGCCACATCTGGTCTGGCACATCTACTTTGTATTGGTAACATTATCTGTTCTGACCTGACATCTTGGTTTCTGCCACTTTCCCATGACGGTAATGTAGCTTCCTTTTGCCTCATCTATAAATATTTTCAGTAATTTTTTCTGATGAGCTTTCTTTGTTGATACTTTGACTTTATGAATTTCAGTGTTGTACTAGAGTGGCAGTTAGGTTTCATAATTTTACTGTTGAAAATGCTAGTTCTATGCTGATAGTTTCTTATTTTGCATTTTTTAATTGGGGAACTCTCTTCCAGCTTCCTGTTTTGCTGTTAACTTTGATATTCAAAAATTTAAATGCAATGTCACTGGTAATGTTCTGTCTCCTTGATTCATGTTCTTTTATTGTCCTCTTTGTTCCTTTCATTCTCAGTAAACCTTTGCATATTTGTTGCTTTATCATCTTGTTTGAAGTGAAACAAACAAAAAAAAACTGTTCATATACTTGAATATAACTGACCAATATTTATTAACATTAATACATTTGTTGCGGACACTGTTACAATTATACACAATGCGTGTCCACTTCTAATAATGGGCCACAACAAAAGAAACATGAAATTAAAAAATATATATTGTATATATTTAGGCAGCATATCATCATTAAAACAGGTTTGGTTAATTTTTAACTTTGAAATCTAGAATACCGCA
The DNA here is from genome assembly GCA_963932145.1 of Acanthosepion lycidas. Classification (NCBI taxonomy): domain Eukaryota; kingdom Metazoa; phylum Mollusca; class Cephalopoda; order Sepiida; family Sepiidae; genus Acanthosepion; species Acanthosepion lycidas. The sequence goes on along the minus strand of OZ010602.1, from coordinate 7,404,210 downwards.
TAAGCAGTAAAAATGAACAGTTGAAATGCCTTGAATTTACAGAAACACATATACATACTCACAGATAACTTAACCCCCTGAAGATAATCTCAGATGAGATTGAAAGTACTTGGGAAAATAAAAACTATTTGAAAGAAAATTTTGGTATGTTTCTTAATCAATTTTCTAAGGCTACCAAGAAATTAATCTGTGAACTTGAAAGGATTGCAACGAAAACTAATCAACATGATATTTATTTAACCAAACCTGTTTGAAAATATATATGTGAATAGAATATCAAATATAGATCGAGTATGGATAGGAATCTGCCAAGATGATATGATAATAAGTAGGAAACAGATTTCAATCTAACATGTTTCACTTTATTAAGCTTCGTCAGAGATCAAGATAGAAATGATAAAAAAAAATTTTTTTTTTAATTTTTCATTTTTATCTTGATCATTGATGAAGCTTAATAAAGTGAAACATATTAGATTGAAACCTTTTTACAACTGGTTCTTTATTTTATCATATATATATATATATATATATATACAAGTATATGATTGGTGTATATGGAATGAATTCCAATAACCAACAATTACTATTCTTAAAAGAGTGCTCAATACAAAGTAGAGCAGATATAATTATTTATTTTTAAAGAAAAAAAATTTATAACATAAATATGTTATAAAATCACTACAAAAATAGCCATTTTGTTTCAACACCCTCGGTGTCTTATCAAGTGATGACGTTGAATGTAAAATAAATGGTTTTAAAAGTTTCAAATTAATTAATAATCCTACGCAAGGGGAAAACGTTGTTACAAAGGCTAGATGGACCAATCAAAACACAAGTACAGGAAAATTCAAAAAGCTCGATAACGAAGTCATGTTATAATATCTATTCAGATGTTTAGTATTAAAAAATAATTTATTCCAACGAATAATTACTAAATTATATGATATAATTTAATATTAAAATTTAAAACTGCTAATTACAAAATCAAAATTTAACATTTATTCGCTATCAAGTTTACAACTATAAAAATTACTGAGGAGAAAAGAAGAAATATATATGTTATTCAATTTATTTTTCCATTGAAGTTACATTAGCTATATTTAATATCCGGTCTTTTTACAATGTATACATTTTAATCCTCATGGTGTGTAAATGGGGTCCTAAACTCACGTGTAAAACAAACGCAGTCAGATTCTAATACATAAGCACCAAGACATATACACACACAAAAAAGGGACAAGACAGAGAACATCTCCACGGTCTGTCATGAAAAAAAAAGGGGGGGGAATGGGAGAAGGGAAACCAACACACACATACATACATACATAATTAAAAGTGGATGCACTTTCCATACACATAGATACATATAAATACATGCACACACATCCACAGACATTGACCCAGACAGTTGGATACCCCAACCGATAAATATTTAAGACAGAAAATGTCATTGCATGAATGTTAACAACCTATTGAAATCTAACTTAAGCGAGTAAATATACAAAGATAAAAATGATTAAAATTAATATTATTTAATATATTAAAATAGTGTATGTAAAAAAAAAACAAAAAAAAAAACGGACATTAAAGTCAACACCCATCGGTAACTACGATGTCCACCTCATATACATATAAGTATATACACACACACACACATAAATACGCATACAAACATATATATATATATATATACACATATATACATACATACACACACATATATACACATATATACATACATACACACACATATATACACATATATACATACATACACACACATATATACATATATATACATATATATACATACATACACACACATATATACATATATATATACATATACACATACATACACACATACTCACACATATACATAAATATACATACATACATACACACCGAAATATCTACACATATATACATAAACATATACATACGTATACATTTCCATGGTATCAAGTACACATACATACACATATACATTTATGTACCCACAAATATACACACAAATATGTGTACACATACTTACAAATAAATACATGTGTGTGTATATGTATGTATGTATGTGTATGTATATATATGTATATATATATGTGTGTGTGTGTGTGTGCTTACTTATGTAGGTTTGCAGTTGTATATATGTATGTTGACACCTACTGTATATGAAATTGTTTATGTGTACGTGTAGGTAGGGAAACTTGGGTATGTCATTACGGCCACATGGGTTAGTATATATATGTGTGTATATATGTTTATATTTGTGTATTGCTGTGTATATATGTATTTATTTGTAAGTAAGTGTACACATATTTGTGTGTATATTTGTGGGTACATATATGTATATGTATGTGTATGTGTACTTGATACCATGGAAATGTATAAGTATGTATATGTTTATGTATATATATGTAGATATTTCGGTGTGTATGTATGTATGTGTGTATGTATATTTATGTAATGTGTGAGTATGTGTGTATGTATGTATATTTATGTATATGTGTGAGTATGTGTGTATGTATGTATATTTATGTATATGTGTGAGTATGTGTGTATGTATGTGTATATGTATATATGTGTGTGTATGTATGTATATATGTGTATATATATATGTTTGTATGCGTATTTATGTGTGTGTATGTGTGTGTGTGTGTGTGTGTGTATGCGTATATACTTATATGTATATGAGGTGGACATCGTAGTTACCGATGGGTGTTGACTTTAATGTCCGTTTTTTTTTTGTTTTTTTTTTTTTTACATACACTATTTTAATATATTAAATAATATTAATTTTAATCATTTTTATCTTTGTATATTTACTCGCTTAAGTTAGATTTCAATAGGTTGTTAACATTCATGCAATGACATTTTCTGTCTTAAATATTTATCAGTTGGGGTATCCAACTGTCTGGGTCAATGTCTGTGGATGTGTGTGCATGTATTTATATGTATCTATGTGTATGGAAAGTGCATCCACTTTTAATTATGTATGTATGTATGTATGTGTGTGTTGGTTTCCCTTCTCCCATTCCCCCCCCTTTCTTTTTTCATGACAGACCGTGGAGATGTTCTCTGTCTTGTCCCTTTTTTGTGTGTGTATATGTCTTGGTGCTTATGTATTAGAATCTGACTGCGTTTGTTTTACGCGTGAGTTTAGGACCCCATTTACACACCATGAGGATTAAAATGTATACATTGTAAAAAGACCGGATATTAAATATAGCTAATGTAACTCAATGAAAAAATAAATTGAATAACATATATATTTCTTCTTTTCTCCTCAGTAATTTTATAGTTGTAAACTTGATAGCGAATAAATGTTAAATTTTGATTTTGTAATTAGCAGTTTTAAATTTTAATATTAAATTTTATCATATAATTTAGTAATTATTCGTTGGAATGAATTATTTTTTAATACTAAACATCTGAATAGATATTATAACATGACTTTGTTATCGAGCTTTTTGAATTTTCCTGTACTTGTGTTTTGATTGGTCCATCTAGCCTTTGTAACAACGTTTTCCCCTTGCGTAGGATTATTAATTAATTTGAAACTTTTAAAACCATTTATTTTACATTCAACGTCATCACTTGATAAGACACCGAGGGTGTTGAAACAAAATGGCTATTTTTGTAGTGATTTTATAACATATTTATGTTATAAATTTTTTTTTTTCTTTAAAAATAAATAATTATATATATATATATATATATATATGTGTGTGTGTGTGTGTCATCCGATTATTTATTTATAAATATATATATATATATATATAAAATAGAGATATTTATTCAAATAGTACATACATATTCATTTGACTTTTCCACACTGTTGTTGATCAAAAAGCCACTTGGTACATTTTTATTACACCAGGGTCAGTAGTCAAAACAGAGATAGTTTCTAAATTGTCTGCCAAAGTGGAAGAGAAGCAGGGCTGTCAGTGGACTTGTTACATGCTGGTTACAACAATGCTGTGAAAGTGAGATCTGGATTGGCCATTTCCTTCATTTTCTTAAAAGGAGCCATTACACATTACATTACACATTAATACAACAGAGGTTGACATAACATAAAATCAATCAACCAACCCAACTCAATTATCCCTTCGGAGTTGTTTTCTCTCTGAATATAAAAGTGCATCTTACATCTGAGAAATATATTTTCATTTCTTTAGACTGTCTTTTTTTTGTTGTTAATTAATTTTAAGATTAATTCAAAATCTGAAAAGGATTTTTCTTTTTAATTTGACCAGTAATAAATTTTTAGAATTTGGTTAGAAAAAAAAGTGGAGATAAATTTGGGGAATATAACAAGAATTTCTTGATGTACAAGATATTTGCCATCATCTTTCCTTGCACTCCATTCTACAGTAGACCTTAAATACTAAAATGATTTTTTTTCTGTTTTTTTTCTCAAGTTGTTTTTCATAACTTTTCATACTGAAACCTGAACTGAATTTCTTAATGCAAAACCTTGTTCATTAGATAGAATTAATCAATGCTTGTTGTCCATATTTCTTTGTATTAATAAAAGAATTTTGATAAAGATCATTCATTAGTTTGGTATTTTTTCTTTTCTTTCTGTCAAGGCTAAATACAAAATTTGCTTTTATACTCAACACAAAATTCTAACCTGTATCCCTTGATCCTAAAAGATCTTGTAATTCTTATAACAAAAAAGAAAATCACCTATCTCAAAGAAGGGTTTGTGTTTTGTGTGTGTTCTGCTGAAGGAAAAATAAAGAAAATTAACAAAAAGCTGCCACTTTAAGTAACAGAAGAACTATGTTAATGTTCTTTCCTTCCTGACTGGCGTGGCCAATCAGAAAAATTACTCTGGGAGTAAAAGCTGTTGATTTGATTAATGAGAGAAGAACAATTTTGGAGCTTGGTGAGCAAAAGTGTGTTTCCTCTTTTGTGAGTGGAAGGCTGGATTTTTTTACTCTGTTTTTGGTATTAATTTTCCTGCTGGACTGTTTAAGGCCGCTTTGCTTTTTTGGATGCAGATTTGCGATTGAACTTCTTGTTGGCCCCCAATTTTTTTTTTTTACTGATCCCATTGGTTAATACTCTCACAAGCTATTTTGGCATTACATTGTCTCTAGCAAGATAGCAGAAAGACCGTTTGGCATAAAAATGATACCCAAATTCAATGGTGATAAGACTGGACAGCCTGTGGTTGAGTGGATAGAGAATGCAGAACTGGTCTGTGAGTTATGTGCAATCACAAAGAGCGAACAAATTCTTCCACTGTTTGAAAGATGGGGCCCTTGCCATGTATAGGCACTTAAACAAAAAGTTGACATTGAGCAAATCAAGTGTACTTTGCTAACCCTATTTAAAACCTACCCGTTCATGGCCTATGACCAATTCCAGATGTGGGGACTGCACCCTGTTGAGATATTAGACATATTTCTGGCGGAATTAAAAAAGCTTGCTGTACTGATTACACTACTATCTGAACAATGGCTGACCTGTGCGTATGTGTCTGGATTGCTTAGCCATGTTAAACAGATACTTTGAGCATCATCCAGAATGGAGAACATGATGCTTAACCAGTTATTGAGTAGAGCTTGTGATATCATGATCAACAAAAAGGAGGCTGAGGAGCCAGTTGCCACAGCCAATTGAAATCAAAGATGATCCAACCTCAGCCATCTGTTGCTATGGTGATGTCACCTGCTATCTGTGTTCTGGGCCAAATCATTTTACCAAAGACTGCTGCTATCAACATGAGATGTGCAACAATTTGGCGTGAACTACAATGTTTTAAATGTTATAAATTAGATCACATTGTCTCCGGGGAATGGAATGGGGGTTGCGACATCAGCACTGGCGTCTTTCCTGCACAGAGCGTGAAAGAGGTGCTCCCTGTGATTAAGGTACTGATCAATCTGTCATCAGTGGAGTGGACAAAAGATGGACATGCTAACAGCCGATGGAAAGGCTCTCAGGAGCTTAGGAGTCACAAGAATAAAACTCAGTGTCAACAATGGAGACCCTATCAATAGGCCTAACTTTAGTTCAACTAAAGCATGAAGGAATGGACAGCACTTTGGAAATGGTTAGAAAATAACCCACCAGAGAAGCTCCAGGACTGGGTGTTAAAGTACTCAGTGCTTGAACATGTCAGTCAGGAATACTAGCTTGAACTGCAGGGGTGGCTGGATAATGGATGGCTGACCCTGTATTCTGAAGAAGAGCTTGGTCCTTCAAGAGACCTCATCCTGTTAATGGCTGTGATGCAGAGAAACAAAAGAAAGATGTTCTCCGTACTAGATTATTGGGGGCTTAATGAACATGCATACACAGCTCATGCTGATGTTTGTGCACAAAGATTTTGCAAAGGAAAGGATCCAATGTCTCTGTGCTTCATCTCTGAAAGGCCTACTTATAGGTACACATGTACCGATTACTGTGGCCATTTCAGACAGTGATCTTTAAGAGATGAAGTTACTGCCTCACATGAATGAAAATTGGGCTCAATATGGTTCCAATCATCATGAAAGTCATTGTAGATGGTGTGTTATCTAAGGATGAGACAAATTACCAAGCAACATCAGCTTACATTGATGACATCTACACTAGTGCAACCATCGTAACCGCTGCACAGGTGAGACAGCATCTTGCCAAATTTAGATTTGAGTGTAAAAACCCAAAATAACTGGAGGATGGTGCTCGTGTGCTTTGCTTGCAAGTTTGGGGGAGCATAATGTTTCACTGGAAAAATGGAATAGACACCACCGACTGCAATGGAAACCACTCTCTAACTCTGACTGACTGTGATCCCACCTGTTTCACTATTTGGTGATGCCTGCATCGACAGGATTCCGCAAGTGTGATTAACCACTTGGAGATGTTATTTTTTGAATGTGAACCTCTGGAAGAACTCCACTGACAACACTGCATTCTGCAGTGGACTCTTTAAAGACTTTTTGAATCCGATTTTCTTGCACATACTTCCCATCAGAAAATGGTATAATCAAGCAATGTCATCGCACTGTCAAGAGAATTGCTGTCAGGAAGCAGTGTTCTATAATGGAAGCAGTATATTGGCACAATGTCACCCCTAAAGATGATCGCCCTGTCAGCTGGGGCTGCAGAATACGCTGACTGCACCTCTGCAGAGGGGTAAGACTCGCCCAATGGGGCGTCCTGGGTATGACGATAAACTGCATATGCATCCAGGGTAAGGCAATAAACTATGTCCAACTGCAAGGCCTCTGATAAGGAGGTTTTCAGGAGTGTGGAACAACCTCTTAATTGCTGGTGTTCCCAGGTCCACCCTGACTTGGGGTGGTAGTACTTGTTAGGGTCCCAGCTATGGGCAAATAGTTAACCCCAAAACTGAAGTAAAAAGCATTATAAAAGTGTAAAAATAGGTTTTAATACCAGAAATACTTTGAAAAAAATTATTACCAGAAATTAATTTTTGTAAAAAAAAAAATTACCAGTAATATATGTGATTGTACTCAAAAATATGAGTAATTGAAAAATAGTTCAAATATATATGTATACATACACACCTTTTTTACCAAACTATTGCTATGTATCTATTTCAAAAATTTTGTTGGCATTAAATGACCCACTGAGGTTGATATGCCATAAAACAAAACATCCAAATCCAACCTAAAGATGATATATCACCTTCAACTGCTTGATGATTTACCAGTACAAAGTCCAGCTAAGCGGTATTGATGCAACGTAGTCAACTGAATGAGTAAAAGAGCAAATGGCATACAACCTGGGCTACTGTGTGTGGGTAAAATCTCCATATAGCCAGTGTACACCTCTATATCAGGTCGGGCATATCAGTGGAATCAGAAGCTCGCACACTATACTGTCTGATGGAATGCCAAGACACATAAAAGACTTGTATCCCTGTGTAGGTTTGGACACTTTGGTGAGTGACACTAGTAGTAACTGACACTAGTAGTAAGTGCTCAGGAAGTGACAGGATAGTCCCCATCGGAGGTAGGGCCAGTACCTCTTCAGACGGGGAAAGACTTTGTGCATGAGGTTGTTAAACCAGAGGATCCCTCAGGAGACGAGTCTTCTGAACATAGCATTTAATCCCCTCTAGTAATCATCCTGATCTGGAGAAGCTCAAGATTAAAGAGGCCTGCCCCCATGTTTCATTTGTGTGAAAGGGGAAGTCCAACAAAAGAGAAAACCATATACCTTGAAAAAGTGTTTGTGCATGGTCTGCCAAAGGAAAAATAAAGAAAATTAACAAAAAGCTGCCACTTTAAGTATCAGAAGAATTATGCTAATGTTCTTTCCTGGCATAGCCAATCAGAAAAATTGCTCTGGGATTAAAAGCTGTTGCTTTGATTAATGAAGGGAGAGTGATTTGTGAGCTTGGTGAGTGAGAGTGCATTTCTTCTGTTGTGAGTGGAAGGTTGGATTTTTGACCCTCGTTTTCGGTATTAATTTGCCTGCTGGACTGTTTATGACTGGTTTGCTTTTTTGAACTTTTTGAGCATGGATTTGCGATTGAACTTTTTTTTTTTTTTTTTTTTTTTTTTTTTTGCTCATCCCATTGGTTTATACTCTAACAGTTCTCAAGAATATTTGATACCATCCTCTACAACTGATGGAATTTTATAAAAATTTAAAAAACTGCAATAATTTAAATTTCTTTGAGGTTTTAATTTTAAGAAAATGACTTCAATCATCTTAAAGAACAAACTTTTGGTTTCATTTGTTTTACGTTATATCAACTTCAATGGGTTATTTAATGCCGACAAGACTTTTATTGCTGGTAATTTTTTATTTTTCCAAAAATTCATTGCTGGTATTAAAACCCATTTTGACACCCACACAGTGCCTTGACCCCATTTGGGGTTAAATATTTGCTCATAGCTGCGACCCTCACAGGTATTACCACCCCGGGACAGAGTAGTCCTGGGAGAACCAACAATTAAGAGGCAGCTCCATGCTCCTCAAAACCTCCTGAAAACCTTTGCTGTTGGATGTAGTTGATCATCTTACCCAGGACAAAACAAACTTTTGTGCTTTTATCTTACAATTAAAACTGTAAAGAAGTGAACATATGTACAAATTTGAATCTATACTCATTTTTCTTTATAATTTGTTCACATTCACCTGGTATACTTTTTATACATATACACCATGTCAGATTTATTATACAAGTTAATAATTTCACAATAAAATATTGGTAAAATTTAAGAATATACATAAATGATAAATGTCCCATAGGAACGTGTGTTTATTAGAAATACTTACAATAACTTTGAAGATTTTAATATATAACTCGATGGTTTCCATTATCTTGTCAACAGATATAATGGTATAGTTATTGATATCTAATTTCTGATTTCAGATATATGAAACGGATGTGAATTGTTAGAAATCTATAACCTCAAGAGAGAATCGTTATTTAATTTATTTGTTTTTATGGATTATCGACTCTTTGCATATTATTCAAAGCCAGAAAATATTTCTAGATTGTAAGAAATTTTTGGTGATAATAATGATTTACTGATACAAGTCTCACTAATCAGTCCATAATGGGGGAGGGGAAGAGCTGGATTCATAACTTTCCTAAGGATTATTTGCACGTAGGTGAATATACAGAACCAGACTGAAATTGGAGCTTGGTTCTCTGATCTCCAAATCCGAGCTGTTTCTATTATATCATTCACATATCCAAGCTTACAGCAGGTAGTATTCCTGAGTGATCACCCATCCAACTACTGCCCAGGCTCAATGTTGCTTAATTTTGTTGATCATACAAAAAGCAGTGCTTCAACATATAGCTATAAGCCATAATATTTTGTGTAATGAAAAGACAATGTTGGAAACTATAAAAAAAAAAAAAAAAATTGAACAAAGATGATAGAACAATTAAAAAGGAATTTGAAAACAGCAACATCAAAAGAAAAAAAAAACTAGCTTTCAGAAAGTCCTGCATTATTTACATTATTTGGACTGTTATCTTCCAAGTTTTGGTTTGCCACTGCTGTGACCTGGTATTGAACTCACAACTCTTTGGGTCTAGTCACTGGATCCAACCAACATCTTTATCCACTGGGACATGTGTCCTTGAGGACTTGGAGAGTTAAAGGGAAATAACTGAGACATCCAGAAGAGGCATGGCACATGGAACTAGAACAATCTACCCTGGTGGATGAAATAAAGGGTTCCGTTCCAAATTCAAATCACCTGAAGAAGACTGGAGAGTACAACAGCCAATATTTTGTGAATATGGCAATGAAGATGAGGATAACAGTTCGAACAATGTAAATAATGCAAGTAATCATAATACCTCATCTCTGAGATATAGACAGATATTTTAGAAAAAATAAGAGTAAAAGGCAAGAATAGTTGATTGACCAGCAAGAAAATATTTAAAGTTCATTTTGCAAATATAAATAGGGAAAACAAAAGGCATGAAAGCAACAAAACTACTACCTTTAAGTAAAACGTCATAAAGAGAAGAGAGTACATGAAAACCAATTTCTCAGAAGTAATATTTTCGTTATGAATGTAGGACTACATCGGATGGACCTTGTGGCCTGCCTAAAGGTTGTGTCTTTCATGGAAATAGTCAACCAACATGACAATACGAGGGAGGCAGGGTAATGTTTTGAGTTGGTATTGTAAGCAGGCAAATTATAGGCTCCTTTCAGAAGTGATAATGATTCAACATTAATGCAGAGAATTATTTTAAGTTCTTAGACAAAATTTTTTGTCATGGTATAGATCATAACTGGGAAGCTAAAAGCTTAAGAGTCTATTCATACGAGACCATGCCATTTTATTAGGTTGGTGCAAAAATAATGACGTAATAATGTTGTTTTTTGACGTATTTTTTAACGTCAAAAAACGACATTATTACGTCATTATTTTTGCACCAACCTAATACATTTTGCCTAGCTGCCTATTGCCTGCCTTGCTAAAAATGTTTCAGACACATCAAATTAATAGATTAACTTCCCAGCACCTCTAGATATTAAACTTGTGGTTCATCATAAAAAGAAATATATGTGAAATGGAAAACAATATTCAAGCAAAGCAAAAAAAAGACTAAATCAGTGAATGGAAATTATAGAATGATTGATTTTTTTTATGGCTTATCAATCCTTTGCAGGTTATTTAATGCCAGAAAATATTTTTTTAAATTGTAAGGAAAAACTTATTTTTAAGATAATGTTGATTTAGTGATACAAGTCTTAATTTCCATATATACTCAAGAATAGGCAGCACTTTTTTTTCACCAAAATTTCAGTAAAAATCAGAGGTGTGATCAATTCACTAGACATCATAGAGAATCTGAAGTAGACTGTGGTGTATTAGTAGTACAGGCAAGTACCATGGACTCATGCATAAGTGAGAGCAAGGGAGAAAATTAATTTTTCCCTACATTTTGATTCTAGGCAATTGGTTCTTCAAACAGTATTGCATTATACATTGAATAAAAACACTCACTCTGCATTGCTTATAGTCACCATTTATTATCTGATTTATGATGAAAGACTATCATTTTCAAGTGATTTTAGGACTAAAGTAGGTATGTTCATGAGATCGCTAAAAAAAGCGCATAGTCTGATGAAAAAGACGTCGAACTCGACGAAAACAAAATTTTATCGCCAAAATGTTTATGTTACTATTAAGAGTAAAGAACAAAGTAATTTTTAATTATTTTTAAAAAATTTTCTGTCTTTATTACAACATTCTAACTTTCCATTGAAAAAATTGTTTCTCGTCATCACCGGAAGTTCCGTAAAAATAACATTGCGAATTTTTTGTCCATTTTTTTCTTATGGCACACATTAATTTTGAAAATCTTGCAAAAATAGAAATAATTGTCAGATTTTAATGAAACTTCCAGAAACTATTCAGGAATGATGGAAATTGTTATAAATATGTTATTTTTTTTAAAAGTCATTATAAAAATATATTTTTTATATATATATATTACACCCCCATAAATAAATTAATAAAAAACTATAAAAGTTTATGGACGAAGCACGCAGGTCATTATAGTTACAAACACAAGGCTTTGAGGAAAGTAAATCATGTTTTATTTTTTTTTAAATCCGACCTCGTAAACCTAAATTCAGCTCTGAATTGTAACATACAAAACCCAATAAAACAAAGATACTATTTAATTTTAAATGCTTTTAGTTGCTTTTATCAATATGCATAATATTGTCTGAAGGCAAAAAACTTTTTCGATGAAAAATGAATTTTTAAATGAATTGTTATTTAATAAATTATTTTATTATTTTTACATAAAGTTACTAAAAGTTGTTGAATATTCTAAAATTAATTGTACCGTTGAATCCTGTATATAATGCTTTTTTTAGGGGCCTGTATCTGTCCAGATTATAAATAGAACAAGGGTTTTACAGTCGACAAAACACCATTGAGAGTAATCTTACTGTTCTTTACCCTATGTGAGGGAAAAAAAAAGGTTAAATCAAATGTACGGGGGCCCGGAAGAAACATGATACAATAAAAACATCACGTGACTTGATTTGTACGGCAGTGTTATCGGCCTTTACTAACGAGGTAAATAAGTTGTTAACGTAAAGATAAATTGTCACTTATGACCTTCTGTACTATAAATTTCCGCACGTAATATGTCAATGCGTGATGAAAAACAGGCACTTGTCATTTGTCACTCAACACCGCAGTTCAGACCGGCTATTTTGAAAAAACATGTTTTCATCACAGAAAATAAGCAATCTTTGTTTTAAAATATATTAAATAAACTTTATAATTTCTAATTTTTTAAAAATTATTTAAAAAAACATCATAATTGATTTTTTAAATAAATTTTAAACGGCAACATTCACTTTTGTAAACAAAAGTTAAAAAAACGGGAGTTTATCGATTTTCTGTCAGTTTTTCCAATTCAAAAAAATTGAAGATTTTTAACGAAAATTTTGGACGTGCTAGAAATTATTAAAAAATCTAAAAAAATATTCAAAAAATACTTTGATCATTCCTCTTGATAATAACATTAACATTTAGATGATAAAAAATTATTTTAATCAAGTTTAAGGCCTTTTTTATGCATGGTATGCTATTTTTTTAGCGATCTCATGAACATACCTAGTCTAAAGCAATTACTGGTATCCAAATTTTCATCTAAACAGCAGACTTGATAAGTAAATACCACGCAATTACTACCAATCCCTTTCCTTTGACAACCCCAAACTAAGAGTGCGACTTTTTTTTTTACAGGTGTGACCTATACGTGAATATATACAGTAACCCATAGATGGGGGAGAAAAAGTGAATTCATAACTTTTTCAAGGATATTTGTGCATAAGTTAATGCAAGTTATCCAATGGGAATTGGAACTTGGTTCTCCAATTGAAAATTTCGAGCCATTTTCTATTACACCATTCAAATTTGCAGCACCTGGTATTCTCAAGTAGTCATCCATCTATGGACTGACCAGGCTCAATGTTGCTTTGGTGATCATAGGAAGTTAGAAAGTCAAGAAGCTCATATTAAGTTGTAAAGTAAATAAAAATTTGGCAAGGTATATGGTATATTTTTATCAAATATGTTACTCTGGTCTATAACTTCTGGATTTATTTATAGATAAAAAGTTATGTTGCATTTGCATAACAAAACAGAAACACCACCAAACCAAGTAATTATCATTTTTTTAATAGGGATATTATAAGCTCAAACATGACATCTTGTTCATATAAACATACCCTTAAAATTTTACTAACATTGATTGGGTAATACCTATTTGATTGTGAAAACATTGATTTGCATAATAAAATGCAGAGTGTGATGGTTAAATTGTCACCACATGCATGTTTGTTTTTGATTTTTTTTTTTTTTTTTTTTTTTTTTTTTCATCTGTATAGTATAGTAGAGTCAGTTCGGCACTGTCTGTGAGAAAAGAGCAGAAATTCTCTCCACCATAAATTTGGAAACTGCTTGCTGTACATCTTATTATTTGTGCTGGAAGATCCAATATGAACATTTCAGAGTGTTTGAGTGTCGATATGAGGACAGTGCAGAAGATTCGGAAAGAGTTGGATGAGTCTAATGCTGATTACGAAGGTATGGCAGTACAAAAACTCACTCTGATTATTCTGATAAGAAAAAAAATCTCAAATTTGTTGGTGAGAGCCTAAGACTCAACATGAACAACGACATCAAGTGCCTTGAGGAGGTTGTGCTACTCTGGGTCAAGAAGATGGCTGCTGGAAGACCCTATGTCTCTGACTCTGTACCATGCCTCACAAGTGGGAGAACCCATTCATAGTTGTCAGATAATTTCTGCAACCACATCACCCCTTACATCTTGCTACCTAACTCCCCAAACTGCAATCCCCTTTATTATTATGTGTGGGGTGCACCCTGTATAATAATATTTATAACTGATTTTCTCAATGTGTGCGCAGGCATCTGTTCTTAGAACATGAAGGAGTAAATAAAATTGAAGCACACTTCTTTCTTACTTTGAGCTAAAAAAAAAAAATGCAAGAATTATGAGTTCACTCAGACCCATTATGTTTTGGTTCCGTTTTCTTTCTTTTTTTTTTTTTCTTTTTTTCTTAATGCTTCTACACATTTTCTTTTCAAAATTAAAAGAGATCTGAATTTTGTGTTAATCTGGAATGCTTTCTTTTTCCATTTCATTTGCTTTTGATCTTTCTCTTTTCCTCTTCTGATCTTTCTCTATCTCTTTTCCTCGTGATTCCCTCTCCCTCTCCCTCTCTCTTTCTCTCTTCTGATTCCCTCTCTCTTTCTCTCTTCTGATTCCCTCTCTCTTTCTCTCTTCTGATTCCCTCTCTCTTTCTCTCTTCTGATTCCCTCTCTCTTTCTCTCTTCTGATTCCCTCTCTCTTTCTCTCTTCTGATTCCCTCTCTCTTTCTCTCTTCTGATTCCCTCTCTCTTTCTCTCTCTCTTCTTGTCTCTTCCCATGTCCAATTTTCCTTTTATGTCTGTCTGCATTTTATTGAGAGTTTTTAATTCTCTCTCCTTTTTCTTTTGATCTCTTATTTGATGCTATATCAGATTTTCCATTTCTTTCTTTTTTAAGTATAAAAATATTTTCCTTGTCTTTTCAAGTTGAAATATTTGGTAATGTTAGTTCTTCACACTGACAGAATGATAAAATTCTTTGCTAATATATTAATTCAAGCAATAGCTGTTAAAATAACCTCATGCTGACAAGTCTCACCTTGGCTAATAAGCTAAACAATCATGAGAAATCACATTCAAGAAAGCCAAATTTTATGATAAATGTTTACTAAATGGCCAAATAAATACAACAAAGTTTAGAGACATGTACATTAAATGGATTCCAATTTAGAAAGAAGTTGAAGCAGATTTATTGTCTAAAAAGAAAAAAAAAATATCTCAAACTTCTACTTGCCTATAATTGAAATTGGTTTGCGAGCAAACCGTACACGTCCACGAAGTCCCATATATTTGCTCCGACATCCTGCTGACCACAACCTGATGCCATACTCCAGACCAAAAAACACAACAAGTACTATTTCCTGAAATTAAAAAAAAAAATCTTTTTTGATTCAAATTGTTTATGAAACAGTTGATGTTCCTGTGGAAAATTTTTTTTTTAAATTTTAATTTCAATACGTTTCTTTAGTGTTTTAAATGCACTTGAAATACATGGCAAATGTTTTTCATTAAAAATGCATAAGATGCATTTTATGATGAGAACTTTTGAAAATTATTAACACAATGTCTTAATGAAAAATACATAAGACTTCTGGTGCAATAAAGAAGCTTTTATTGAAAATTTGTTCAGGAAATGGTTTTTCAAAGAAAACTATTGGAAGCATATATTTAAAAATTCATTACAATTTCCTATAGAAATCTATTATAAGCAGTATCCTGTATAAAATGCACAGGATGCAATCATAATTACATTCTTGTGGATTAGAGTACATATTTTATTTACGAAGAAATGTTCAATATCAATAAAATATAACATTTTATTTCTCAGCATGTTGACTCAACTGAGAATAAATCAGACAGCCTCAAGATAGAAAAATAAAAAAACTTTTAAAAAAGTTGCAAATAGATAAAGGTGAAACAAAACTTGTAGAAATTTATAAAAATTTAACAAAAAATGTTTATTTAATGTTTAAAATTTCAATATAACTTGAATGACTAAAAAGTATTCAGTTAAAAAGAAAAAAACAACTTGAAATTAAAGACATCTTGATCAATTGCTTTTCCTAGAGTTGAAATGTTATTTGAAAGCAAACAACACCAAATTAACAAAGAGCACCTCCCCAACTTCAGTATTGTCAGCAGACTAAATTTTCTTGGGATTTGTATAATGGTATTTGCCAAATTTGAAGAAGAGACTTTAGGTGTAATGCCATTCATGACAAAATTGTGATGAGTTTTGTGACAATGTTCTCTGATCCTACACCTGTGATGACACCCAAGATTGAGTGTATTTGCATATACACCCAACTCACTATGTGCACACTATTGTCTTCTCATCCATGATCACTTTCAACAAAAAAAAATGACAATTATTTTTTCAAAATTCTCTGGTTGGCAAATAGCAACAATACAATTTCTCAGTTAAACATGGGATGCTTCCTTCAGCTTCGAGAGGTGGGCTGCTATCTTCCTAACTTCACTGGCCTCGGTGACTCCTGATTCCTCACTACCTGTCCTTCTGTTACTGGCTGCTGGGCAGCTCCAACTTCTCTAGTCACCTACCTACTTCTCTCATAGCTGGACCCACTATCCTCCTGACTTCCTGCCTCTTTCTGCATGTATGATAATCCTGGGGTCCCACCTCCTCCATGTACATGTCTTTCCAAAAGATTTGGGACCACCCCAAAGCCACATAGGTGGTCAAATTTTCAAAGGACTATTTTTATGACTATCTAAAATCATTTATAAAATTTTGGTTTCCCAATTCAAAGGTGAACTGGAGGCATGAATCCTGAAATACTAACCCCTAAGTTCACTCAAGATAGACTGGAGACAAAATTGCTATGAAATTCCAATAGCTGAGTGGACTTAAATTCCTTCCATTTATCTCCTTAACTTCAAAAGATGTGTGAGGAATCATAATGTTACAGAGGCAGCAGAAATGTGTTTCTGCAGAAAGATGCTGAGAATATCATGGACTTGAACATGTGAGCAATGAGGAAGTTTTTAAGGAAAATGATCGCTCACATCCCAAAAGGATACAGCACATAGAAGAAGTACTCTATATTATCTGCCCTCTAGGATCAGAACTAAAACATTGCCTACAAGTAAATAGGTCTTATTAACCCAAATGCCCAGTTACAATTACTGGCTTGTAAAATCTTACCTTCATACCTAATAACATACCAAACTAAATAAAAATGGCATCTTGAAAATTTGTTCTTACTGTAAATCTTAGCAACCTGAATAGAATGATCTTCTTTTTTTTCCTTTGACAAGAATTTCAACATTTTCACTTAAAAGGAAGATGACTTACAGCTTCTTTTAGGCATGTCAGAAAAAAAGCTCTAACACTAAGATTTCTAAATTTAGTTATGTATTTGTTGAGATTGGCAAAGCCCTAAGGGCCTACTTGTTACTATCAATTAAAAAAAAAAAGTTTATAACATTTTATATATTGGGGCAGAGTGTCTGGGTAGTGGTTAACATATATTTTGACATTGAATCTTCTGACCTTCTGCAAAAAATCAGTTTTGGACACTGCTAAAGAATTTGAATTTTCTTTCTTTTTTTTTTTTTTGCTTTTTTTTTTTTTTTTTTTTTTTTTTTAGTTTCAGGAAAGTTTCTGATGCAAGCTTTTTTTTTGTTTTTGCTTTTTTGTCCCCCCCCTACATTTTCCAGTTAAAAACTTATAGCTTTAACGTATTTCTGTGTGAGAAGACATATATGGAAAGCTTCTCACCATCTGATATACAACTGGGAACAATTTCAACATGAAATAAATTTGTAAAATAAATATGGAAAATATAAGAAAATCTTTCAAAGTTATATTTCACACACGCATGGATTTTTATTAATCTGACAGATTATTTATTACTTTAAATGTTATGTTTAGTAGATGCCCATATTTGAGTAGACGTTCTGTTTATTTATGAAACAGTATATTTATTTATTTTTGTCTACAGGCCTGAATATTCGAGTAATCTTATTAAAAGAAAATTTACACACTCTGGCTCTGCATCATTTTGGGCAGAGGAACTACCATTAAATTCATTATACACTGATCAACAAAGAACTAATCAGTCAGGCAAGGCCAAAATTGTACCTTTAAGTGAAACTTCTCTTGTCATAGATCTCACAAAATTTTACATATCTGCTCAGTTTTGTATCCAAACGTAAACAAAGAGAATCTTTAAATAATGGTTCCCTATTAATCCAACAGATTTATCACTTTAAATGTTATTTTTAGTGGATACTTGTATTTGAGTAAACGCTCCATTTATTTATTTAAACATATTTTCATCTACCTGCCTGAATGTTCAAGAAATCTTATTAAAGAAAAAATTTGAGTGCACTGGATTTAATGGTACCTTTCTATCTTTGTCAGAGGGATTCGGGTCCACTTCCTGTCAGAGCATAAATTTTTCTTTAATAAGATTTCTTTAACATTCAGGCTGGTAGATGAAAATAAATATATTGTTTAATAAATAAACGGAGTGTCTACTTAAATACGACTATCTACTAAAATGAACATTTAAAGTGATAAGCATACATATTGATTCTTGACTCTTTTATCATCATTTTCAGTTTATTCTTATAAGGTTATTCAGTCAGGTATGTGCTATGTGTGATACACACTTAGGCATGATAGCAAATCTTCTTGGCACAAATGTAAAACTAAGCTTTCATTTTTATTCTTCTACTACAAGAATTTACTGTATTATATATCTAATCAATTTCTGTATGTTGGTGTATATGTTACCCAATGCAGCAAAAAATGGCACATTGTATCAGTTATTGATATATGTTATCAATAATTATGCTTTGTCCTGGGTATGATGATAAACTAAATCCAGCAACAAGGCCTCTGATCAGCAAACTTAGAGGTGTTGAAGAGCATGTAACCACCTTTTCATTGCTGTTGGGTCCCAACTATGGGCAGATAGTAAACTCTCAAACAAAAATTACTAACAATACATTAAAAAAAATATCAAATGGTAAATTTTGTACACCATTTACATTATTTGGACTATTGTCCTCACCTTTGTTGTCCTATTTATCACAACATTTTGGCTGTTGTATGCTTCTTTAGGTGGTTGCAATGTCGAACTGAACCCTTTATTTTGCTTGCTGCGGTAGACTGTTCTAGTTCCATGTGCCATGTCTAAAGGATGTCAGTTATCAGTTATCTCGTGTTAATTCACCACTCCAAGTTCTCCACTGCCATAACCAGGTATTGAACTCACACTCTTTGGGTCCTGTCACTGGAGCTAACCAACGCCTTTAACCAATGTGCCATGTGTCCTTAAGGATGCATGGCACAGTGGAGAGGTGAATTAATAAGTAATAACAAATGACATCCATTAAACATAGCATGTGTAACTAGAACAATCTACCCCAGTGAGTGAAATAAAGGGTTCAGTTCGACATTCCAACCACCTGAAGAAGGCCGGAGCATAAAACGGCCAAAATATTGTGATAAATAGGTCAACAAAGATGAGAACAATAGTCCGAATAATGTGAACAGTGTACATAGTACCTCATCTCAGAAATATAGACAGATAAATTTTATCATCTACAAACTACCGTTTTGTGAAAGATTCAATGTTTATTTTAAATACAGCTGTATTTTTTGACTTCAGGAAATGAATATATAATTTGGTCAATAGTACATATGCTAATCTTATATTGCATGTATGACATGACCCTCTTAAAATTAGCTTCAAAATTAGGTCTTCAAAAGTGGCATGATATGCAAGTATATACAGTATATAACTAGAAAAGAGACATGTTTGCCCTGAAAGTAAAAAATTCTGCAAAATATCCATAGTTGAAAGCATAAATTATGTTCTAAATATTTAGATTTCAGCAATAACCCATAGAGCTTGATATGCTACTACACAAAATGAGCAAAAATGAATTTTTCTGGTAGAATGTGCCACTTTTGGTGGAATTAAAATGCTCTATTTTAAATGCTAATTACAGATTTTTTTTTTTTTTCTTAAAAAAATAGGAATAAGTCAAAAAGAATACTGGGTTTTTTGAATATGAACCATTGAGAATAATTATAAATTATATAAAGAGTGACTTGTCATTTTGTTAGAATTACTAAAGTGAATGAAATGGATTCAACTTGAATTCAAACTCAGCTCTCCAATTCCTCAATCCAAACCGCTATCCATTACCATGCCTCTTGGTGAAGGTACTATTGTAAATTTCTGTATAAGAGTGAGTTTTATTTTGGTATATAAAATCCAATTTATTGAACTATAAAGAATGATGCTAATATGTATGGTTGGGAAAATGTTTTGTTTTTCTTTTCATGCTATTTTTAAATTTAATTTTTTTTTTTTTTTTTTTTTTTAACTAAGAAATCAGATCTTGTAAATCAAGGTAAACATAATAATACTAAAATTATTTCTGTCTGAATTTCTGGGATGAGGAGTTAACATTAATTATAGATAGATTATGAACAAGACAAGATATCTCTAGACATCATGTCCTGGGTAAGATGATAAACTACATCCAACAGCAAGATCTCTGATCAGGAGGTTATGAGGAGAGTGGAACCACCTCTTAGTTGCTGGTGTTCTTGGGTCCACCCTGACCCAGTGTGGTAACACCTGGTAGGGTCCAAGCTATGGGCAAATAGTTAACTGGGGTCAAAACACTATGAAAGTGTAAAAATAGGTTTTTATACCAGTAATGCATTTTTGTAAAATTTATTACCAGCAGTGAGTTTTTGAAGAAAAAAATAATTACCAGCAATACATTATTACCAGCAATAAAAATCTTGTTGGCATAAAATAACCTATTGAGGTTGATATGCTGAAAAACAAACCAAAAAAACTATACATCAACTGCAGAATATTAACAATCTAGCCTAATAGATAAAACAATGGATTCAATTAAAAATTCCTTGGAGGTTAACCTGATCAGCACTCACTTGAAGAAGGCCAAAGGGTACAATAGCTGAAACATTGTGAAAATAACTACAAAAACAATGACATCAGGCCAACTGTAAATAATACTAAAACTGTTTTAAAACATTGTTCTTTGGATTTTCCAAATTCTGCTTCACGAATGAAGGATCCTTGCTTGGCAGATTTTTTTTTTTGTTTTTTGTTCTTAACATCAAAAAGAGTAACAAGAGAGAAAATATTAGGCTTGTTAAAACATTTTATTCTGCCTGGTTTATCCACTGTACAATAAAACTACAACTTTGCAGTTGTCTTGTCAGTGTCACTTGCTAATTGGTAGTCAATTATTTGTACAAAAGCTAGAAAAAGCTTGGAGGACATAATTCAATCAATATTAAAGCACTTTTTCAAAACCTGAATTTCTTAATCCCAACCTTATCTGATTGGCCAAACTAGTTACTTTGTTTACAATTGAATCTAATTATGCTAACTGGCCAAAGAAATATATATGTTTGCAGTGAAGTTATAACACAAACTTCCATGTGCTGATCAATACTCATTTTCTTTTTTCTCTTTTTTAAGATAAAACTCTTTTTCTAAATAAGAATTTGGGAAGCAAAGTTCTGATCATGAAAGTCTAAACACTTGGACCACCATGCCTCATAAACAAGAAAGTCTAGACACAAGGCATCTGGTCACTTCGGATAAAGTTTTGCCTTTCATCTAAATTTTCACAGCTGAATTTCTGAACAGTTTGATTACTCAAATCTATGTTGCATGTTTTTCAAGCAGCTAAAAACGTTTTTTTGGAATAGTGAAGAGATTAAACTTAAAAGCCAACAAAACACACCTGCGGCTAATTAAAGCCAACAGCTATTTGGCCAGCTATTTTTTTCTGTCATAAAACTACTCACTTTGCTTGAACACAAGTTAGATTCAGTGTTGAAGTCCTGAGCATTTTAAAGTGCATTAATTCATTTTATTTGATTAACCCTTTTTTTTTTCCTATGACTCATTTTGACTATTTTTACATTCCTAACCTATTTATTTCATGACAAAAACGTCTCTGGGTGCTATGAAGCAATTGATTGCTAAATATTTCTAAATGAACTAAACCCTATAGTGTCACAAAATGCTTAAACCTTTAGCATTCAACATGCTCAAATATGCCCCATAAATCTTGGCTCCGAATCTTCAACCCACTGTAATCTGCCCCATGTGTACCATGCCATAATAATGCAGAAAGTCATGCAAACAGCAAGACTTTGAGAACTGATATTTATGGAGTGGAATGGAGTTTGTTGAAGGGTTAAGGAATAAAGAAAAATTCTGTAGTTCAAGTTATTTATCATGGGATTTCAGCTGGAATCTCCAGGGATTGATCCAAGATGAAGGAATATGTTTACTATCACTGTTTCCTGTTGAAATGGATTATCATAATTCTTTGATGTGATGTTGAAGAGAGAAGAGGAAAAGAAAATGCAAATAGGGAATTCATGAGAGTTTCAGATTCTAAACCATCATCACAACTTGTTTATTATATGTTATCAGCATAGAATTTTGCCATTCTTACGAAGAAGTCATTAGAGAATGCTGTCAAGCAGTTATAAAAACTGGACACTAGCATCTAGTAGAAGTAACTTCAGTATAACCTTGTTCCCAAACATGGGGATAGCTTTCTCCTTAATGACTGAACTTGCACACACACGCACACAATTCCTAACTTGTGATGTCTTCTTTCTTTTGCATGCATGTTTCTGTATATTTTCTCTCTCTTGTTACTCAATTATATAAAAACAAAACTGTTATATAGGAATAAAGTATCATTGCCAACACTGGAGTTTGAACATAGATTGCCAGTGAGCAAACACAGGCAATCCTATTTTGAATAAGTAGATCATGTGATGATAAAGAAAACCTATAAATAGGAAGTAGCATGACGACTAGCTGATCACTATTTCTACTCTATCCTCTATTACTATATGGATTGCTATTCTCTATACTATTCACTATACTGATCATTACACAGATTACTATTCGATGGTTACTTTTGAGTGAGTATTATCAACCAAGTACTATTAGTGTGAGTTATTTGAAGGTGTCTGACACCAGTATTGTTCAACAGCGATACTA
>OZ010602.1:7176006-7373506 GCA_963932145.1 Acanthosepion lycidas | reverse complement strand
TACAGTAGAGGGAACATTTGTAATAGGTTTTTTATGAATTATTTTATGTTTGATATGTTCCATTAAGAGCTACAGTAGAGGGAACATTTGTAATAGAGGAAAAAAAATACTCCAAAGATGAAACAAATATGTTGGAAAAGTCTTCCATGACAAATGGGAGAAATATGCAATGCACAAAAATATAGAAGGATCTAAAATATTAAAATTTCAAGTGACATCAGCACTGTCCAGGGTTAACAGGAGCAAAGCAGCCGGACTTGATGGGATTATAATAAAAATACTAACAAGATTGGACTTTTTGTCAAGATTACGGAAATAATAAATTTAGATTTAAACAAAACGGACGTCATGTTATACTTTAGATACCTTTCGACCAACACTTTTTCAATGGTATACATTGGCAAATTGGAAAAACAAACACGCACTCAATTTAATGAATGAGGAAGGAAAGTTAGAACGCAATTAAAAAAAAAAAAAGAAATTTTAATTACAAACAATTAAAATTCAAAAGGGGGTGAAATATCAAACTCCACAAGAGTATAAAAAAGAAAAACGACACTCGCAGTCCCTCCAACAAGCATAAGGAACGTACGAAATGCTTCTTCTGTCTGCACAGGCTGGGCTGATGAAATTTTATAAATACAGCCTCCAGGACTTGGAGATGGTATACCTAGCAAGCACTGCGTAATATTGAGAACCAAATGTCTTCATAATCAGTAACACAAACATGGCTGTCAAGTAAATGCTGTCCAATGGCTGCATCATGGACTGCCTGAGTAGATCTTCTTATAGATTGGCTCTGACTACTAGAACACAGGCGGGAACATGCCGTGTAACCTGCGTCTCCAACCTCAGATTGGTTCATCCTATGTACACTGCATCACATCGGCATTTAAAGTTGTAAACAACTAAATTTTTCTGAAAATAGGACAACCTATCTTTACTAAAGGACGGAAACACAGATCTTGTTTGAAAAACTGTGTGCAACTTAACTGCATTGTAACAAGACGAAATAGACGCTGAAACCCTGACAAATAATAATTGACATTTGCTGCCAAGTCAAGGTAACTTTAAATAAATAGGGCAACACCTGGGTCCAAACACCACTGGTTAATTGAAATGCTTGATTTTGCAATCAATTAAATATACAAAGGTGATCATATACTGGAAGGCCTTAGATACATTTTCTTAAGAAACCAGCTACAAATGAATAGGAGCTCCATTGGACAGTCAGTCTTATGAGCGAAATAATGAAACTTATCTGATTTCTGATGAATAGTGCATGATAGAATTAGATTGGAACTATGACAAAAACAGTACAGTTTCATTAAAGGCACTGCAACAAGGAATGCAATATTTATGCTCAAAATGATATTCGAAAGAATGAAACATATTCAGAAGGATGTATATTTATGTTTTATAGATTATGAAAAATTCTTTGATAAACTATGTTGCAAAGAACTATTGGAACTGCTAGGTAACCATGGCATATTTTAGAACAGTATTAGAATAATCCAGACCCTGTGCAAAGTGTTTGCATTTGGATAGAAAATGAGTTCAGTAAATATACAAAAATAGGAAGAGGTGTAAGACAAGTATTTGTCTTCTCACTAGACCTATTCAACCTATAGAATGAAGTGATTCTGTGAAGTCTGCCAGGATTCATTATTGGCTGTCACAATCTTAGCAATATAATTTAGATAGATGACACAGTGTAGATAGTAGATGCAGAAAGGAAAGGAGGTCTAAGACAATGATGTGTCTTCTCACCAGACTTATTCAATGTATACAGTGAGATGATCCTGAGAGAATTATAAGTTTTACTAGGATTTATTATTGGCAGACATAATCTTAAAAACACAAGATATGCAGAAAGGCCAAAAAAAAGCACCATGGTGCAATTCACTCTGCAAGAAATTTGGAAATGTCATGCTGTACTTGGCATTCAAGCTGGGAGCTTCAATACGAACATTTCAGAGTGTTTGGGTGTCAATCTGAGGACAGTACAGGGGATTCGGAAAGGGCTGAATGAGTCTAATGAGAAAGGAGTAAATATCAGTTGTAAAAAGACTGAATGGTTGTTAGCAAGAGGAATTTCCAAAGATGAGAACTACAAATTGGAGATACCAAAATCAAGCAAGTATGAAAATTCTATCTGAGAAATGTTTTAATAGAGGACAGAAAATGTGAAAACAAAATCAGAAGGTTTATATGAATAGTGAAAAATAGCTTTCAAAAGCTAAGCAAGGTATTAAGAAACAGCTAAACTTCATTAGAAGCAAATAAAACAATGCTGAAATATTTTAATATTGGTCTTCTTATATTGCAGTGAATTGTAGATAAAGAAAAGACTTGAGGCAACAGAAATATCCTTCTACAGAAGGATGCTGCAATTATCATGGATGAAGCAAGTGAGTAATGAGGAAGTTTAAAGAAAAATGGAAGCAAAAAGATACTTAGAATCAGAAAGTTGAAATTTCTCAGACATATAACGAGGAAAGAGAGCTTGGAGAATTTTCCACTCAAAGTGACATGAATATAAGAGGAAGAGAGGAATAAATAGAATATGGAGTGGGAATAATGGTGAAAAGACAAATATTTACTAAGACCTATAAAGGATAGGAAGCTGGAGAGAGACATAATTGCCCATGTCCTGTAGGAACACAGCATATAGAAGAAGAATTTCCTATTAAGGTAGAAATTACAGTTACAAGAAGCAATTCCAAAAGTGAAATTATGAAAGCTAGATGTCAGTCTAGTACTACGTTTAAATTAATGAAGGTACCAAAGAATAATTGTCATGAAAATATTTATGGAAAAAGCAAAGGGAAACCACATTACAATGATGGAAAAGGGCCTGCTATCAGGTCAGGACTGATAACATTGCAGATTCTAATTTGGATTTTTCAAGAATCTCTAGATATACAAGGTGCGATGGATAAATTGTCGTCTAAATTATGCAAAAATGAAAATAACACTGACATTTCATTTTAACAGATATATTTATCAAAATGACACAGAAATATCTTGAAATAGTGAAGAGTAAATGTATTCAATAAAATAAACATTGGCTTCAAACATGGCGTCCAGATGACTTTGGAATCTCCTGCAACACTTCTAGACAGTCTACTTGTTTAAGTTGGTGAATGCTTCCATAATCCTTGCCTTCAGTTCATCTTTGGTATTAGGAGTTTTGTTGGTCTCTCAATCAACTGCACTCCACACATAATCAATGGGATTGCAGTCTGGGGAGTTAAGTGGCCAGATGTAAGGGGTGATCTGGTTGCAGAAATTGTCTGACTGTCATGACTGGATTCTCCTCCTTGTGTGGCATGGTGCAGATTCCTGTTGCCAGACATCATAGGGTCTTCCAGCAGCCACCTTCTTGACCCAGGGCAGCACTACTTCCTCAAGGCACTTTATGTAGGCCTTTGTGTTGAGTCTGAGGCTCTCACCAACAAATTTAGGAGTTCTTTTCTTATCAGAATGATCAGTCAGCTTTCCAAGCTGACATAGCTTTGTAATCACCATTAGACTCATCTAACTCTTTCTGAATCCTATGTACTATCCTCAGATTGACATCTAAACACACTGAAATATTTGTATTGGAGTTCTCATATTCTAAGTACAGCATGCTGTTTCCAAATTTCTGGCTGTGAATTGTGTCATGGTGCTCGTTTTCTCACAGATGGTGTATAACTGACCTTACTATACTATCCAGTTGGCAAAAACAAACCACAGATACACATGAAAATAAAAATATAAAATGGCAACAATTTACCCATTGCACACTGTATAATAGAAACACCAGTTCAGATGTGGCAACAATATTCAATGTATGGATGAATGGTAGACTTACAAATGTGCAAAGTAGATTCTGCATGAAAAATTGTCTAGAACAACATAGTGAACTGACTTCCCTGTCAGTAAATGTAAACTTAGCAATTGGTTCAATAATTATCATTCCACTGGAAAACATGAGACCAAGAGGACACATTGAGTTGCTTTCCTGGAGGTTAGCATCAGCCATACTGATGGAAAGCAAAAAAAATATTCTTTATGACACTGACATTTAGTGGAGAGCAGTTTGATTTTGAAGGCATTAAAATTAACAAGCTATTTCTTGCCCCAGTTAACAACAGATTGATAGCCATTTTTTTTGGATTGCCTGCCAATATGATTTTATTGAACATATCAGACTTGCTGTTAAGACAGTAGTAAATAATTGTATCATCAGCATAGATTGATGACATCTGGAAGTTGAAAATAAAAAAAATAAACATTGACTTTAATGTTAAAAATTACCTACAATTTTATTGTATAAAGTGGCAAAAAGCCTTCACAATTAGTATTGATGTTTTGTGATTTGAATTTCTCATTAATTTTTTGAAAATTCATGCATCATAAAAATTTCAAATCATTAAAGGTTGGTTGAAACCCATCTGAAAGAGAATTCGGAATCTTACAAACCCTGCTGCTTTATACAGTACTTTAGACTCTGATATCGCCCAAATAATTATAATAGGTACCTCCACTTTTTCGCTGAAAAACAGCATAGCATGATGAAAAAGGCCCTAAACTTAATAAAAACAAAGTTTTATCATCAAAATGTTTATTATTAAGAGGAAAGAAAAATGCATTTTTTGATTATTTTTTTAATCTTTTCTAGCACATTTGAAATTTTGGTTAAAAATCTTTTGTTTACATCAGCAGCCAGCATAATGATTATCATTTATGTTTTTGTGTTATTTTTTCTCAGGTAAAAAAACACATTGATTTGAAAATTATTGCAAAAAATCTAATAATTATCAGATTTTAATGAAACTGTCTGAACATATTTACAGATTAATGAAATTATCTTTCTAATTTTTTTTTTTTTTTTGTGTTTTATAAAATCTTGGTAAAAAATTTTGTTTTTTACATATGTTAACCCCTACTTAATTTTATGAAATTTCAATTATTAGAACAGGAATTTTTTTTGTTAGTTAAAAGCAGGACTCTTTGGAGAATGTAAATCATCAATTTTTTTTTTTTTTTATAAAACACTTAACCCATTCACCAAAAATCTACTTTGAAGTGTAAAATTTAAATGCAATAAAGCTATGACATTATTTAATTAGAAAAGCTTTTAATTGCTTTCATAAATAAGATTTATTAAGGACACCATTGTCTTAAGAAGAAATTTTTTTTCAATGGATAATTAATTTTTACAAGAATTTTCATTTTTTTGAAAATTTTAATTAAATAATTTATAATATTATAAAAATTGTTTAAAATTCTGCATTACTTCAAGGTGGCTAGGTGATATCGTTATTAAGTGAATACTACAATTACGAATCAAAAATTAAAAAGGTTATAACAGTCATCTGTACCCCTTATTTTTAAAAAAATTAAATTTTTTTGTATGTGTTTAATCATTCCCATTTTGTAACTATGGTAATCCATACATGACATTATCCTTAAAAGGTCAAGTGATTTAAGCATTTTCTAGTGCTCTGCAATTCTTTCACTTTCATTATTCAGTTTTGTTTTATCATTTACGTCTTTGCAAATCATCCTTTCAAAATTTTAAAGCAAGTTTTACTTTTTAAATGATATTGAGTTAAAATAATAAAAGTTTAAGCAATTAAGTAATTAATAATAAAATTTAAAGTACTATAAAAATTTAATAAAATAACCATCATGATAATATTAATAGTAAAGAATAAAATGGAAAAAAATATATTAAAAAAATACAAATTAAGAATAAATAAAATACCATAACATTTCATAAATTATTGAGTTATCTCTGTCATAGTATTTCATCTCGGTTCTTAAATTTCAAAATTAATATTAGAAAATTTTATATTTTAGTATTTTTTCAGAAAGCATCTCCAAATGTAACTAAAAGTCAATAAAATATTAGATAATTGCTGAAAATATGTTATAAACCAAAATAAATGTATTCAGTTACATTTCATAAATTTATGTCAATTCTGGTAATCCATACTAGCTATCATCACCTCGTAGCTCATTGATAATGTCTATGAGACATGAGAAAAACAGGACCCATCATTAAGAAATGTTTGTATACTATTTTTTTATGCTATAAGTAATATTTGTTTCAAATCCGATTAACTTAACTTTAATTTTGCTAATTTTACTCAAATGACATGTCCCAAATATATATTTTATTTTTTAATACTGATAATTAAATTTTATTTCAAAACTTGTTAAAACCTAAGAAATGGCTGCCAATAAACAGATTTTTTTAAATTGATCAAATATTTGACATTCCAATCTATATAATTTCGATTTGAAATACACCAGACTATTTTGCTTACTGGAAATAGTCAATTTAATCCTTCAGCTTTCAATTAAAGCTAAAAAGAAATTTTCAAGAATGTATTTTCATTTTTGAAAATAGATTTTAAATGCTTGGTATCAAAAATCTTAGCAAAAAGGTGGAGGTACCTAGATTATAATATTGGCTACTTGTGTACTGTACATTTTCATTTATAATGAGTTAATGACATCTCAAAAAGTAATTTTGAAATTGAAAAGTATGACAGTAGATATATTCATGGAATCCATCAGGCAATACAAAATCTTTCAAAACCTTTCCCACAAATATTTCTCTCTCTCAGAAAAGGAAATTTGAATTTTAAACATTTTAATGAACACAATGTTTCAGTATGCAGAAATTACTTTTTTTCTGAATTTTTCATGTTATGAAAAGTGTTATATGTTTATTAAATTCAGCAATTCTCTTTTAAATGTTGGCTAGGTATTTTATATATAAAAGTGAACATTGAAGTCAACACTTAGAGGCAACAGTCTGTTTCATGCTAGATGAAATCGTCAGGCCTGATTAAAAAATGTTGCTTCAGAGCCCATCTGGGATTAGGCACCCTGAAGCCTAAGCTTCATTAGTTTCATATTGGATCTGCCACTTTTCAGTAGACACACTTGCTTTCTATTACAGCTACTGGCAACTTCAAAGGACTTGTTTTCAATCATCTACCCAACTTCCACCAACCTAAGCTATAGCCACATTCAATGAACACTGTGTATGTATATCTTCTCTCTTATCATGCATTTACATATTGTTTTTTATCTGAAAGTAACTTTGTTAACCAATTTTAATTTGCACCAACATAAAATTTTCATTTTTGTATCTCATTTGTTTTGTTTGACCATCTGTATAAAATGGTCATTATTTTTATTCTGTTTAATGTCTATCTGTGTATGTAATGTATTGATTTATTTTGAAATGGTAAAAAGTTTTAGTGAAATTTGTTAGGGGGTGGAGCTCATAGTCAATTTAAAGCATGCCTCTAAATTAATATCATCTATTAATACCCTCTATTGGTTCCAATCTTCTAGGAATTATTATTTATTTCTGGTTTCATATATAAATTTTGGCACAAGGCTGAAGAGGAAGTGGGAAAAGCTGTTCATCAGTAAGTATCCTAGTCCCAGCTAATCACAATCACAACCCATTCATTTGTTTTAATATACTCATTCACCACAATAACTTATCAATCACCATTCAGTCCTGCATATACCACAATACCACATATTTACTGGTGACTTACAAAACACCCCATGATATAAAAATCTAATAAATGTTCATAAAGTATCCCTTTGTTTCTTCTCTTTTTTTTTTTTTTTTCACAAAAATATATAAAAAAATGTTCATGAATTATGAAAAAAGCTAGGAAAGGTGTACCTCACATTCCCCTTCAAAATGGAGTCCTTTGTCAACACACAGCATAGGAAAACCACCATTGAAGAATGCTGATGGCACATCAAGTTTGGTATTCTCAGCTCCCCATGACACAGATGTTGAGCAACAGGCTCTCTGCAGACCAGATGCTTTCACCCACCCAACAAGAGAGTAGACAATTAGTGATTGAGCTGCTTCTTTCTGTTCTTACAGAGAGGAAGTACAGCTGACCGATAAAGGATAATAGGAAATACTAAGTGACACATGCCTCAACTTTACCTTTTATGCATAACTGCTGTCGAAATGAAGTCTGAATCACCACTTTGACCATTTTACTTCAGACCAGCACCAAACCACAGTTCTGTCTGTCCAGCTGAAGGGCCCCAGAAGTACAACCCCTTTCCAGGCACCTAATCACAAACAGGGTGACTTGTCATGGTTAATTTTGGTTCCCTGTCACTTTCATACCACTCAAGCACTTTCTGTACTACCTCATTGTTGCTACGGCATGACATGAAAATAGATATGTCATGTGAGTATACAGAAACCCTGGCTTAATCTCCTCCAGGGACAGCGATTCTGTGTAGGGCCCTGTCTCTTAGCCGGTCAAGGATGGGCTCTAACACCAAAGCATAAAGTAAGGGTGACAGTGGACAACCCTGACAAACTGACCATGACAGCGCAAAAGTGCTTGATTGTTTTCTGTTCACCTATACCACAGGAGGTTGATCCATTTGCAGAACTTGGGTTTGAATCCAGCAGACTGCAGGACAGCAGCCAATTATGGATGGTTGACCCTGTTGAATGCCTTGGATTGATCCAATTTGATCAATGCAGTTTCATCGTTGTCTTCCACACCCTCTAGGGTCATGCAGATCAGATGCAGGTTGCTTTGAATTTTCCATCCCTTGACAGCACAAGCTCTCAACAAACTCATGATAGCTGATTGCAAATGCTCCATCAGGATCTTGGCCAAAATCTTTAACTCTGTGTTTAGCAAAGTTATGGGCCTATAATTGTCTAAATGCCACCCAACACAATTGCACTTTTTCAACAATGGGATTACACTCCTGGAGATCCAATCAGGGATGGACCTGTGTCAGTAACACTTGTTGAACACAACAGTCAAAATCAGAACAAAGATGTGCAACAGCCTCAAGTTTAATTTGTAGGGCATACCATCAAGTCTCAGAGACTTGCCACTGCTGACCCTCTTCAGTGCCAATTAAACTTTGCCCTCTGATCTCTCCCTTGCAACTAGCCACTTCAGTCAGCTCAAGCTGAGGAAAGTCTGCCAAATAGCTATGAAAATCACCACAGAGACCAAATCATTGGTAAATGGCTATCAAAATACCTCCAAAATGCCTCACAAATGTCCTTGGTTGACTTCAGAGTACATCCCTCCAGGTATTGACTTCACAAATGTATCGATTGGAACCTCAACAGATCTCTTCCTTGTGCAATTCTGAGCCCATATTCACAGCTTCATTAGACATCTTGTTTAACTTAGGTCTAATTACCTGAGCCTGACTAACTACTGCTATCTTTAGGGAATCCCCTCCAGCCTCCACCCAAGACAGATTATCCTCTAGAGTCTTCACCTATTAAGCCTTACCTGCAGCATGTAGTTGGCTATATTTGGTGGTGAAAGACCTAATCCTATCCTTAAACCTCTCCCACCACTTATTTCTAATAACCACCCCTACTAGTTCTTGCTGCACTAATCTAGTTAGCTGTTACCAGAAGTCCTGCCTGTCCAGTAAAGACAGATTGAACTTCCAGCCATTCTAGGCTTAGTACCTAACACCATCTGGGTACAGATGAGTCTTATGGACCAAATAGTTTAAATGGTGGAACATTCTACTGCCCTTGTCTAGGGATATCTCATTCAGTTCTTATTTTTAGGATGGCTCAGATATTGCCTAACCTGTTTTCACTGAGTCCAAGTACACACTGCCTGGCCGAGGGATTGAACTCGCAATTACTGTCACCAAATTCACAAACCATAGTTAAAAAAAAAAGGGAGCAATAATTAAGCATTACCAAAATAAGAATGAGACAAGATATCCCTAAGCATGGGCAGTGGAACAAAAACAGTTTACTGCTTAATGTAGATTAAATAAAGGGTTCAGTTAGGAATTCCCTATAGGTTATCTGGATCGATATACACTGATTGTGGCCATTTCATGCTTTTATTTTTAAATGCTGGAGACTTTTGCACACACCTAATGAATATAAGATTTTAGTCTATTGTTGAGTAATCATTTTGATCTCTGGACAATATATAAACTGATTAAAAATGAAAGCAGGAGTATAGGAAACCATTTTGTTTAGGTTTGATTCAGTAGAACACAGATCAGTCTTTGTTCACAAACTGTTAATGAAAATGATATCAGAATTATTGAGAATATATACAGGGTGCGATGGATAAATTGTCATCTAAATTAGGCAAAAATGAAAATAATGCTGACATTTCATTTCAACATGTATTTACCAAAATTACCCAGAAATATCTTGAAATACTAAAAAAATAAATTTATTCAATAAAATTGCTTCCAGTCGACTTTGGAATCTCCTGCAACTCTTCTAGTTGGTCTCCTTGTTTAAGTTGGTGAATTCTGCCATAAACCTTGCTCATCTTTCGTCTTACAAGGAGTTTTGTTGGTCTCTTGCTCAACTGCACCCCACATATAATAATCAATAGTGTTGCAGGCTGGGGAGATAGGTGACCAGATGTAAGGAGTGATGTGGTTGCAGAAACTGTCTGACAGCAATGACTGGCTTCTCGTGCTTGTGTGGCATGGTGCAAAGTCCTGTTGCCAGACATAGGGTCATCCAGCAGCCACCCTCTTAACCCAGGGTAGCACTACTTCCTCAAGGCACTTGATGTAGGCCTCCATGTCGTTTGAGGTCCTCACCAACAAATGATATCAAAATTATTGAGAATATATAAGATAACCACACCACAGGAATTCGACAACACACAAGTACAGAATAAATAAGGATTGGCAAAGGATTGTGAAAAGGAAATGTGATTTCACATAAATTATTTTCAGCAAGCTTTCAAAGTATTTTCTGGAAAATGATCAAAGAAAGGATGAAGGTAAAAATAATGAATACTTAAGCATATCCTGTTTGCTGACAATATTCATAAACATTAGAATTTTCAAATAAATTACAAGAAATGCTAAACGAGTGAAATAGAGATCGTCTGAATATAGGTTTAGAAATGAAGAGATGTATAACAAAAGCTGTATTCAATTGCAAGATTCCACAAAAGTTTATAACAATAGAAGATAAAGAAGTCTGCAAATACATATACTTAGGACAGGTAATAACATTAAGAAAAAAGACCATGAAAAAGAAATAAAGTAACATAAAAATAGGATAGAAAACATTTAACAAAATCAAAACTTATAATGAAAAGCACTTTGCCGTTATGTTTAAAATGTAAAGTGTACAATGAATGTATAATTCAAGCAATGACGTACAAATGTAAAACATGGAAATTAATAAAATTTCTACAAAGCAAACTTAGAAGTGAACAAAGATCAATGCAGAGAGAAATTTTTAAAAAATAAAGAGAGAACACCAAC
The DNA here is from genome assembly GCA_963932145.1 of Acanthosepion lycidas. Lineage (NCBI taxonomy): Eukaryota > Metazoa > Mollusca > Cephalopoda > Sepiida > Sepiidae > Acanthosepion > Acanthosepion lycidas. The sequence continues at coordinate 7,362,202 of OZ010602.1, read as the reverse complement.
AAAACTCCTTGTAAGACCAAAGATGAACTGAAGATAAAGATTATGGCAGCATTCACCATCTTAAACACAGACTATCCAGAAGAGTTGCAGGAGATTCCAAAGTTGTATGGAGGTGATTTTATTGAATAAATTTACTCTTTAGCATTTCAAGATATTTTTTGGTAATTTTGGTAAATATGCTAAAATGAAATGTCGGTGTTATTTTCATTTTTGCGTAATTTAGATGACAATTTATCCATCACATCTTGAGAAGTGATGACGATCAGAGATAGAATAAAAGTAATTAAATATCAAAAATGAAGCTTTCTTGGAAACATATAAAAAAGAAAGATATCTGAAGGAGTAAGAGGTTGCTTGATTGGTAGACAATAGGTTGCAACAGGTGACAGAAAAGACGAGATAGAAAGTAGAAAGACCAGTGCAATGAACCATGTTAAAGATAAGTCTAAAACATAAAAAGAAGAGAATGCAAATCTGAGAAGAGACCAAGATCAGAGATAGCATAAAAGTGATTCAACAACAAAAATGGATGTTGATAGGATACATAGAAGAAAAGGTAGCCTTATGGAATAAAAGGTTGTTTGATTTGGGTGAAAAGACCAAACGAGACAGAAAGAAATCAATATTGATCTGAGAACAAACCATGATAAGAGGTATAAAAATGATTAAGCAATAAAATAGAGATGGGAGGCGAGACACTTAGCAAAAAGATAACCTCATGGAATAAAATGTTGCTTGATTTGTGTCCAGTGTGTAGGGTATAAAGGGTATAGGAAAAGATCAATGCCGAGAACAATGTTAAGGAATAACTCTAAAAGATAGAAAGAGGATAACATGGATCTGAGAACAGGACAAGGTCAGAGATAGCATAAAAGTGATTAAACTCCTAAAAATGCAGGGTGATAGGATACAGCAAGAAGAAAGGATAACAAATGGAGCAAAAGGTTGCTTGATTGGTGTCCAATGAATAAGGTTCTTTTCTGGTAAGATATGACTAACAATAGCACAGTTACAGTTGTCATTTAGGATTTGGGAAACGCTTTTGACATACAATAGCTGATTATATATATATATATATATATATATAATATAAGGAAGTGCAGAAAATTTCTCAGCTTGACCAAGATGAGATTAAAAAAAAAAAAATATGAATTTGGAAGTGGATCAGATTGAGAAGAATTCCACATGCCTTCATATTTGTATTAGGTTGGTGCAAAAATAATGACGTAATAATGTCGTTTTTGACGTTAAAAAATACATCAAAAAACGACATTATTACGTCATTATTTTTGCACCAACCTAATATATACATAATTTTTCTCAGCAAAATGCCATATGTAAGTTTTAAGCTCTATTTGGCAGAGCCATAACACAATGAACCCATGTTCTTTTCAAACTTCGGTCTCTTAACAACACAAATGACATACTGGCTTATTTCTCAACTTTCTACCATCTTTTCTTGAGGTAAACCAATGATGGTCCGGTTGAAAGTATTCAGAATATAATTTCAGCAAAGTTCCTTTAAAAATTTCTGCCTGATATTCACACAATTTATATGACACCAGAAGAAACTTACCAAAAGGCTTAATAGACATTCCTTTTCATTTCTATTTAGTTGAATGAAAAATTGCTGTCTGTGTTTAAAATAAATATATCTATACTTACACAGTATGACATGTTATAATCAAATTGTTGTGGAGTACCACCACAAGATGGACTGATCTAAAAAGATAAATAGCATGCACTCTTACTGAGAGAGTGGAAGTTGAACGTAACTGAGGTGAAATTCACGATTCACTGTTATTCCAGTAGACTGTGTTCTAGTCTGTTAGTACCATATTATTCTTCGGCATAAATTACTACTACTTTTTATATGTGTATCAACTTATCCATTTCGCAATACAACACAAATGTAATACATATTTGACTGAATACAAGATGAATAGTTTCTTTCAATGAATTGGTCATGAACCACAAACTTTTTAGTTTCTTCTTCACAAAATTCACATTGAGTTCAACTTGCAAATGCACAATATAATTACCATTACTTTAGCACCAACTGAATGGAACTGAGGGAGCTAATTATATGACTGCATGAAATCTCACATACTCTCTTCTTTCCCTGTTAAAGCTTGATCCAGACCACAGTTTAACCTGAGGGCAGTTTATCAATCCTATGCATTGTGAAATTCGGGGGGGGGGGGTAAAGCAGTGGTCAGACCTTTCGCCTCGGTTCTGCAAGATGAAAAAAAAAAGACATGACAGCATGAATAGATGTAGTTGATTTCTTTGCTTTTTTATCTTTTTTTTTTTTTTCTTTTTTGGGCAAATGTTCCAGAGACAAATAGAAGAAAGAGAGAAATGAAAGAGAACTAGAGAGCTAGATAATAAAGCAGATACTGATGATAAGTAAGGCTGGTTCAGAATAGAAAGATTGACAGATGGGGCGGGTACTGAAGGGAGAGTGGAAGATCTGACAAATGGGACTAGTAACATGGACAGTGTAGCCAGGGTGCATGACAAGATTGACTGTCAGACAGGTGCTAGTACTGTGAGCAGAAATGAGTGCAAGAACTGAAAAACAAATAAAGCCAATACCCTGGGCAGTCATAGAAAGACTGACAGAGCTAGTACCAAGAGGAAGTACTGACAGATGATGACAAATTAGGAGGACAGAAAGGTTGTTAAAAGTACAGACAATGGCATGGATATATTCATTGTTGAATTTCTCAAATCATCAGTCAGCTATATATATTCTCTGAGTTCTGTATGAAAGAAATGCCTGTTTTTCTTAGTGTTTTTTTAATAGCCTATGTCCTAAAAGGATATGTTATCATGGCTTTCCACAGAATCTTTTTTAAGGTTGACGGACACACATGTCTTAGTTTTTTTTTTGTTTTTTGTTTTTTTACGAATTGGTCAAACTCGAACAAAAACATTGTTTTCAATCGTTATGAGTCTACCGATTCAATAGAATTTTATTATGAACACTTGTCTTGTAAATGGAATTTTTAAAGCATTCTGAATGTAAAAATAAAGAAAAAAGTGTGCAAGACAATAAGAAACACTACCTGCCAAAAAAAAAGTGAAGTTTTGTTGAAATCGGTTGAAAAATATAGGAAATCCGATCCCATATATAAACGAACATGCACACACAAACAACCTGGGTTTTATAAGTATAACTCGATATGAGTTGTTCCCCTTTCATTCTTACGATGCCTCTTAATCGTGTTTTCAAATTGATTTCGGGCAAAAACAATTGTTTTTCCAATTTTTGGCGCTGTCAGAACCACCGCAAGGTAATTTTACATAGTCCTGTGAAGTTTTGTTGAAATCGGTTGAAAAATGTAGGAAATCCGATCCAATATATAAACATACAGACACACACACACACACACACACGACCTGGGTTTTATAATAAGTATGATTACAGTTTGGCCTCTTTAATCTGGTGCCCTTGGAACCAGACCACTGCCAGACTACAGAAAATGTTGGATGACAGAAATCACTGCTAAAACAAACCCTATGTAAATATAGTCTTGCCAGCTCATTCCACAACTATATTGTTTTGTTATCAAAATTAGAACAAAGCTTAAAACAGGAAATAAAGTGCAATCATTTGTGCTTCCAAACAAGGTTTTTATTGTTTCATGCAATACAAAGGCTAAATAAAAAAAACTTAAAACCAAAGAAATATATTTATGTACCATTCTGAATTGGTAAATATGCAGCTATATAGAAGAAATGAGCAAGACCATATCACCAAAACACTGTTGCAGAAAGTTATAAACAATGTCTGGCATTGCCTTCATAGCCACTCAATGAACTAATGGCAGATGATTTCAAAAAGGACTGTGGTAATTATCAGACTATGGAGTGCCAAATTAAAGAGGTCGGACTATACTATGCATTCATGCGAAAGATACTAGAGTCGTTTCTCATTCCTTTTTCTGTGGTTTGGAATTCTGTTTTTCTTCTCTTAAACTGGATGTCACCCAAGTTCAGTCTCCCCTGCTATATAATCCATAGCTGGGGTAGGAGAGAGATTTGTGTCTTCTGTCAAGGGCATTTATTTGAAAGTGAATGCAACAGAATGGCCCAAAATTTGAACTCCTCTTGCTGATTTAATTTTCTATGCTAATAAGTGTTATGCCACCATCCAAATGCCTGTCATCAAGTCAAGAGCCACTTACTGAAAACCATCAAGTCTGTTTAATGGAATTGTTTCAGCGTATCTTTCATTATTTGTCTCTTATCAAGCCTGATTGAAGTTTTTTTCATGTTGGATTTTCTGCTTTTCTTTTTATCTGCAATAAATAATAAATCAACAGAAATCTTTCAATCTATTTGTCTAATCTAGATTGCGTAAATTTATTCCAGCAAGATTAAATTTACTGTTTTGCAGTTGACCAAGTTTGCTTTGAAAACAAGAATGCAGTTACAGTGGCAAGCATTTCACTTGGGGTTAGCATGTTCTTCAACTGTTTCAGACTTAACCTACATTCCCACTCCAACCCTTCTATTTATTTATTTATTTTTTTTGTTTATGGTTTAATTATATTTATTTCATTTATTTAGTTAATAGATTTTTAATTATCTACCAGTAAATCGTATTTTTGGTAATTCTTTTCTTTATTTCCTTCCCATGCACCAATCCACCTGTTCAGATTCATTATCGTTTGGTTTCTGTCTTAATGAATTTTTGGTGATTCCATTTGAGCGAATGTCTTGATCTTTGTTTTCTGTCTAATTTTTCTCTCATTTAATTGTTAATTGTTTTTATCAAACTCAGAGAAACTATCAAGTCCGACTGGGGAAATTTTCAGAGGTTTCCAGATCAAGTAATATTCATTGTTTCACATAGAAGTCTTTTTTTTCTGTCTGAATTTCTGCAGTGAAGAGTTATCATTATTTATATTCAGACTATTGTCCTCATCTTTGTTGTTATTATCACCTGATTGTCTTCTGTTTGAATTTCTGGGATGAGGAGTTGTCATTATTTACATGCATTGTCCTCATCTTTGTTGTGATAATAATGTATATAATTTTCATTTTTGTTGTTTTTAGCCCATCACTTATGAACTTAAAAATACATTCAAAATCTAGAAGAATAGAATTGTCAGAGGTGAAGATATCAATGCAAGAATTATTCATAGATTAGGTCTATTATGTGTATAAAGTAAAAGCATTAAAGTGAGGTAAAAAGAGGGCGTCAGTGGTCAGGAATTAAGACAAGCATTACTGATATAATGAGGTTATTATATGTATAAATGTAAATGCATTGTTAATGATTTTATTACAAGAATGCATTGAAAAATCCAGACAAATGGGAGCGTCAGTGGTCAGGAATAAATGCAAACATAACTGATAGATTAGGACTATTAGAATTCAAAGGCATCATATGTAGATATTGACTAATTTTAGCTTAAGACAATACATGGTCTAATGTAAGAAGATATATGGATAAAGATGGGGGTTATGCTAATCTTTGAAGGGATGATGGAGGCTTGTCTGACTGAAAAAAAAATGGATTTGAATTCCTAGTTTACACTATATTCATGCTATTGTCCTCTTCTTTGTTGTTTTCATCACAACATTTCAGCTGTTGTACCCTCTGGCTTCCCTCATATGTATATCGATCTGGGTAACCAATAAGGGAATTCCAAATGGAATTCTATTTAATCTATGTTCTCATTCCCCTTGCTCATGTCTAGGGATATCATCTAGTTCATGCTTTATTTAGCACTGTTTTGTTATTGCTTGCCTGTTACCACTGAGTGCAAGTAAACACTGCCTGACATGGAGATTGTGAGTTCTTGCACTCAAAAATGGGTAAGCAATAACTGAACAATGATCTCTCTCTCTCTCCCTATATATATATATATATATATATATATTGTAGAGTGGATAAATGAAATGGCCAAATATAAGCAGGTGTGTACATGTGTGGTAGTGTACATACGCAGGCAAGCAAATAAATCCAATCCAACTATATGGTTAAGACACCTTCATACTCTGGCCACACCAGGAAGATGTTCAGGTTCTACTGGACCATGTGAACTGAATAAGACCTTCGATACAGTTCACAATGGAGAGAGTAACAACACACTCCCATTCCTGGATGTTCTAATATCTTGAACACATGGGTTCCAGACATCTGTATACTGTAAACTGACATTCACTGGACAGTACCTCAATTTCAACTCCCACCATCCATATAGCGTAAAGAATGGGATCATCCGCTGCTTACAACACCGAGCAAAATTCATATGTGGCGACCCAGAGACATTAGATAAAGAATTGGTCAGTATAAGTAGTACCCTGGGTACATGGCAGCAGCCCCCAAAAACTGGGATAGACGAGTACAAGATGAGGACAACAACACTCAAAAAACAGTCTGCCTTATGTGAAGAAGTTATCAGAGAAAATACAAAAGATCTGCAGTCCATATAACATCAGGACAACCTTCAAAAGCTTGACGACACTTTGCAGATATCTCTCCCAAGTAAGACCCCTCCCCTCCTATAGAAGAGAACATGACTAAAGACTTGTGTGTACGCTATCCCGTGAAGCTGCGGAAAGAAATATAAAGGGGAGACAGGCCGCCCCCTTAAGCTAAGGCTTCAAGAACACCAGAAAGCTGTAACACAAGGGGAAGTGGAAAAATCAGGTGTGGCTGACTACATATGGAGAGAGAAGGGAGATCACTGCCCACTGTGGGATCAGGTTGATATCATAGACAAAGAAAACCATCGCAAAATTCGTAAACTTAAGGAATCAGCACATATACTAGGCCACATAAATCTCCTGAGCAGACCAAGCATAGAAATGAATACAATATGGGAACCAGTAATACAGAGTGCTAGAGAAAAGCAATAATAACAGCAAAAATTGCAATACAAGCACTGGTAAAAAAATAGTGCTGAAGACATTAGGTTTATAATACCCAGAAATTCACAGATGTATTCAAGGACATGGCACAGTGGATAAAGGCGTTAGTTACACTCCTTGGGTCCTGTCACTGGATCTGAGTTCAATACCCAGTTAAGACAGTGGAGAACTTTTAGGAGATAACTGATAGCTGACATCCGTTAAACATGGCACGTGGAACTAGAACAGTCTATTCCAGTGAGCGAAATAAAATGTTCAGTTCGACATTCCAACCACGAGCGTACAACGGCCGAAACGTTATAATAAATATGGCAACAAAGATGAGGACAATAGTCCAAATAATGTAAATAATACCTCATCTCAGAAATATAGACAAATAGATAATCGTCAAATTTATGCCTGAGGTGTAAATGTAATATTGCTTAATACGGTTATACAGAGCAAAGATATGTACTAATTAATACATATTAGGTTGGTGCAAAAATAATGTCATTTTCTCACATAGTAACATATGCGAGAAAACGACATTATTTTTGCACCAACCTAATATATACATACACACACATACATCAGCAACAAATAAAGCTGTCATAGTGACTAAGGAGGTAAATCTGAAAATCATGAATCTCCCAGCCTCTCCTTAAAAATATGTTTTGAACAATAAAAAAATATTGAGAAATTAAAAAAAATTAAAAATTTTCAGACACACTGAGTTGTATATTCATATATATTTTTGTTTTATTATTTCAGTTAGGTTCCTGGACTACTTTTGGCCAGCATGGCCAGCATCAGGGGGGAAAAAATTACTACAGGAATGAATGACTTTCTGAAGAAAATGAACTTTTTCATTTGTTTTTTTATTGTTAATTTTGGTCAGTCCTTGTGTTGTTCAAATGGCCTCTTTTTTAAAGTTGTTTTTTAAGATAGAGGCTGAGGTGATTCATGTGACTCAGAATTCCCATCTTGGTCATTTTGACAGTTTTATTGGTTGCTGGGAAGGGAATGTTTGTATGTTATCTTTTAGTTTTATGGGAGTGTGTATGATGTGTAAGTCTATATATTTGTATGGGTGTGTGTTTAAGTGTGAGACCTCAACACCTTCACAAGCATGTCTGTCTTGTGTGAGTGAGAAATGGGATTAGGGCTTGATTCACAGGGTTATATATTAATTCTATCAATGTTGTTAAATTTATGGTTAAGCCTGTCTAGATAAACTGTTTTGAGGTGCAAAATCCATTTGTCTTCATGTTACTCTAGAATTTTTCTAATGTTATCTTTTCTGTCTATTTCTATTTTTTCAATTATAGTGAATTTGGCATGGATTTTAAAATCACATTTTTCTAGGCAGAAATGTTCTACAGGTCTTTTGTTGGGAGCCAACTTGGTCCCATTATGATAATTATTAATTCTGTAGTGAAAAGGCCATTCAGAGATATATACACACACACACACACACACACACACATATTGTGTATTTAGGCAGCAATCCCTCATTTATATATTTTTCATTAAAGATGACAAGGTACAGTGATTAAGTTTTTTGTTTAATTTTTCTTGTGTTCAAACGAGTTTTTTTCTGGAAGTGTGTAGAAACTGTCCAATTGTTCTGTAATTCTGAGTGCTTTCGGCTATACTTTTAGCCATTATCAAGGATGGTTTTATTTTTACTTTTTAACTGGATGTCTGGGTTGTGTGTATGTATCTAGAGTTATAGGGATGCTTTATTTTCTGAACACAGCACATTGTTGCCGTGTTTGTAGTTAATATTGAGTGTTAGCTTTTTCTTTTTTATTATGAAGGCTTCCATTATTTTAAATCTTTTTTTTACATGTGGATAAGGTTATTATGCTTGAATTTTCTACTAGTATGTTTTGGATGGAGTCCAGTAAGTTTGTGTATGCATTTAACTGAACTCATGAATAATTACATTGGTTACACTGCTACATGCCTATCCAGATGACTTATGTTACATCTATCCAACCACAGCTCCATCAGAACCCATTTAAAGAAAGAAAAAGTATGGCATGTGGAACTAGAACAATTTACCCCAATGTAGAAAATAAAGAGCTTGGTTCGAAATTCCAGCATATGTTGTGTGAAGAAAGCCAGTGTGTGCAATGGCCAAAGCGTGAATATGACAATAAAGATAAGGACAACAGTCTGAACAATGTAAATAGTTACAATACCTCGTCTCGGAAATATAGATTCTTTTTATATGAACTGAGTGAATAATTGTGCAGTCAGTTTGAAATAATTTTATTTCAATAACATCTATGCGCATCTTCAAAATAAAAACTAATTTCGATGCTTCTCATGAAGTTGGCCATATTTGAATATGTAGTTGGTTTTGTCATGCTTGAACTAAAATTCCAGTTCAAAAATTGATGTCACAGATTACTTCCACAATGAAGAAAACAAATCGCAATTTCAAACTCTAATATTAGGAGCAGAAAGAAATATCAAAATCTCGATTCATAGGTACTATGTCACAAATCACAATGCACATAACCAGTCAGAAAAATAACACACTCACCAACAAACGTGGTAGCCAAATACTCAATGAATTTTCTCCCCAATTCAAGAACACCAACTGCTTTTATCGACAGAGCATTTTTTTTTTTTCATTCTTTGGCAGCTGGGAAAGGATGCACAATATTAGCATATCCCAAATACTTTTATGGCAACTCCTGTGACTGACTTATTTCTAATTTGGACATTCTGTCTTCGGCATTTAATGCAGAATATGTGCCCTTTTTCTTGGCAAATAAATTTCTTTTTTGCCATGTTTTCCACCGTAGAATACACGTGACATGCTGTTGCTTGATTTGACGAGGTAATTTGCCATTTTCTTCACTACAGAATATTTTCTGATAATTCAAGAAAGAAATCATTTTTAGACTTTACTGTATAGTGGAAAACCAAAATGACTTTTCTTATCAATATAACTTTACCAGAGAACACTAGAGGAGACTGAGTGAAATGTTTAATATAGTACCAGTTGTCATAGTGAGAGAAGCAGGAGCAAGGATGAAAGAGAGAGAGTCTCTAGAGAAATGTGAGACAGAAATGAAATAGTCATCAGAATGCAGAGGCTGATAAACTGAGTAGAAATTGGTATTCTATTTCTTGATCTTAGAAGACAGCAATCAGTAGAAAGCAGTGCAAAATGAAGTAATTGCTCATATAGTTTTATACGGCATAGAAATAATTGCATTAATATGAATATTATAAAAAGAATGTTTTCACTGTATGGTTGTATTCAAATATTAGACACTTAATCTATATTTTCATATTAGGTTTTATATAACATTGCAAAAACAAAAATGTTTGCAATACAAAAAAAAATTTTTTTCCTTTTTTAGTTCATATTGAAATATTGATCCAAGTGGGAATTTTTGTTTATTTTTAGAACTGCAAAAAAGATGCTATAAAAAGTCTTTTTTTTGCAATATTGTAAAATCTGAACATTAAACCCACATGAACACAGTCAAACATATAGAATTGCACCTATTGATTGATCTTCTGCCTAATCTATTTAAGTTCTTTAGTCAGTATGATCTAATCAATGAATCAGTCCCAGTTTCAATACGAAAGAACACTTGAGCAAGTTTGAAGAGTTAATAGCCAGACAAGAACTAACACATCAAAGTTCTGGAAGGAAGGATTTTGTCACGTTCTTTGATTATTTGACTCTGATATTATTACCTCTATGAAAATTGAATATTCTCTTGTAAGGACTAAGAAATCATTTGGAATTTGATTAGGTTGCATTTATCCAGGTCACCATGTTGTCCCTAAATATATTAGTCATGATGGAATGTCCAAGGTGTCATAGTATCAGATCAGACTGATTTGGCTCAATATGTTTTATTAATTTCATTTCTGATTCAGGGCAGGTAGTTATCCTACCAGGACATGGCTTAGAAACTGTTTTAGTACACTGATGATGTCTAGGGCTGGGAATTATTTATTGCTTAAAGCCAATGAAATAAGCATTTCATTGTATTATTTGCTCTTCTGCTGCTAATGGAATTTGATAAAATTAATATTAATGTGGGGCATAGATTAGTAAATTGGAGGACTGAAAGATTTGAGGTTTTCTATTTGGTTATATGCTCCTCTCGGGTCACAGATTTTGTTTATATTCTGGAATCTTATTCTCTCTCATTTTCCCCAAAAGTTGAGACCTGCACCTTTTCTGTGTCAGTTGGTGTTCAGTTCCTGGTCAAAGACATGATTTCAATTACTGATTGAGATATTACTTATATTGTTAATCTGTCCGAAAAGCTTGCTTTTATTCCTGACCACTGACAATATTATTTTCCTGGCTTTCAAATGCACAATGTACAGAATATGTACTGATACTTGCTCAAACAAATTTTAAATCCGACATTACAAAATTCAGTGTTTAATCAGCAGTTTCTTTTTTTTTTTTTTTTTTTTTTTTTGATTAAAAAACAATTTGTTAGAGTCAAAAATGAATACTACATAGACATGAGAAGAAAAGGTAAAGATAATTAGCATGAATGGTAATTTGAAAAGAACCACAGTAAAATCAGACTGCTGACCAGTTGTAATTCCTTTCTTTTTGGAGCCCAGTCAAAGAAATAAAACTGTGCAGCGTGACTAAATGGGGAGAAATAGTAGAAAGTTTTAGAGACCGTAAAAGAGAAGATAACTTATCTCGTGTGGAAAAGCAAGCATGTATATGCCTAACATGCAAAACAAGTGAAGGAAAGGAAAAAGAAATATGGCTGCCTTAACTCCTTAATTTAAGAAAGACATGGTCTCGGAGCCAGGAGAATTGGTGAGAGTGGTTGGGCATATGCTAATTTTTTGTGAGATCAGCTAGGCATAAAAAATACCACGTGAGAGAGAATAGACGGTTCGCTTGTGAACATGGTGGTGCTGCTTGTACGGAGAGACTTTGTCAGTTGAAAAGAGATTACTTGGGTCAGTTTCTAATATTTAACATTCAAACAATTGTTTTAACAGCAGCAGCAACCACAACAATAAAAATAATTTAATAATGTACAATTTACTTTATTAAAACTAATTAAAAACAAAAAACTGGTTCATATTTTACATAATGCCTGTCCAGTTCAAGTCTCCCACCCGTAGAGGAGGATGGATATGACCAGCAGCATGTAAAGGTTGAACTTCGTGTTGAAGCTGATATTGCTCTTCCATATCCTTTTCAGTTTGACCATCGCTGCTGTGGCAATCCGTATGCGGATTTCTACACTGCAGTGGCCATCTTTTGACAGGGTTGCTCCCAAGTATTTGAAGCTGGACACTTTCTCTAATGGTTCGCCTTCCATGATGACACTGGCACAAGTGTTGCTTGTGTTATTCACCATTACTCTATGGATCTCTCTAGGTTGAGTTCCATTCCATATGCTCTGACTCTTTCAATGAATTTGTTGCTCAGGTCTTGCAGCTCAATTTTATTGCCCTCCATAATGTCAATATCGTCTGCGAATACTGTTAGGGCCTTAACAATTTATTCACCTCCATTTTTCACCAGTTTAGAGGGTATACACACTTCCAAGCAACCTTTGTTACCCCCTTCTCCTGATGGGTCTTATTAGTTCTCATGTCTATTGTAGAAGACTTCATGTGGCAAAGCGAACACGTATATGCCTGGCATGCAAAATGAGTGAAGGAAAGGAAAAAGAAATATGGCCACCATAACACCTTAATTTAAGAAAGACATGGTCTTGGAGCCAGGAGAATTAGCAAGAGTGGTTGGGTATATGCAAATTTTTTGCAAGATCAGCTTAGCATAAAAACACGATGTGAGAAAGAATAGACATTTTGCTCATGAATGTGGTGCTGCTTTTACATAGAGACTTTGTCAGTTGGAAAGAGATTGTGAGCACCTCTGAATAATTTACTTAAGAAGGGTATGAAATGGAAATGGTTAGCAGAATGTAAAAAAGCTTTTGAAGGAATTAAAAATCTACTAACTTCAAAGTTACTGCTGACACATCATGATCCGCACCAACATATAATAGTAGCATCGGATGTAAGCAAAAATGGAATAGGAGCAGCAATAGGTCATAAATTTGGAGACGGTACAGTGAAAGCAGTTGTTTATGCTTCAAGAAGTTTGACAAATATGGAAAAATGCTACAGTCAAATTGAAAAGGAAGTGCTTGTTATAATTTTTGCTATAAAGAAATTTCATGATGATATCAGAAAGAAAATTCATACTGCAAACTGATCATAGTCCATTATTAAGTATATTCAGTTCTAACAAAGGGATTCCAATACATATGGCAAACAAAATACCGCATTGGGCTACGATTTTGTTAAACTATGATTTCAAGATAGAATTTCTATTGTCAAAGGAATTGAGACACGCAGATGGCTTACCCAGATTGATATTGTAATGTAAAGATTTTGAAGATACTGTGGTTGCTCCACTGGAATCCAGAAGTGAAATTAGAAGTTTGGTGTGTAACATTATTAAAGAATTGCCAGTCACAATAGGTGATATCAAAATTCATTCTAAAAAGAATGTTTATTCAAAAAACTATGAATGACATTAAGTCGAAATGGAGTGAAACTAAAATTAAACCTGGTAACAATAATACAGCATTTTCTATTTGTATTGGAGTACTTTTGTATGTGGAAAGAATAGTAATTCTGTTATTAAAGTGTAAACAATCTACTACCGCAATAACGATTAAATTCATGTGTGTACTGTTAGCAAGATTTGGAGTACCTGACAATGTGGTATCCAGTAATAGAACTCAATTTATTTCTAGGAAGTTTAAAAATTTCTGCAAAAACTGAGCGTTTGAACATCTGACAATGCTGATTTATCGTCTGATGTTGAATGGTCAAGAGGAATGGTTTGTTGACACTTTCAAAAGGGCATTAAGAAAAGCTAAAGGATTGGAAGCTGAAGAAATGGCACTGCAAGAATTTTTGAGCATTTATCGAATGACATCAAATGTAAATATCTTTGAAAATGTCACCTGCAAACCTTATGTTTGCGAGGAAGTTTAGATCCATTTTTGGCAAATTACTGCCAGGAAATTATAAGAATGTTTGACAATTTCAACCTCCCAGATCATTTAAGATCAATGATAGTTTTCTTTAAAAGTTTAATGGACATTAAGGAAAATTGTCAGGAAGAAAAAATTATTCAACACTTTGTAATATGATGTATATTGTTGAAGGTGGATGATTTCATCAGGAGAGATATATAAATCAATTGAGGTCTAGATATGCACAGAATAAGCAACCAGTACAATTTAATTTACCGATAGACATACTTTACGATACCTTGGAAGTACATATTCCTAAAACTGAAATTACAATACAACAACAGGGTAAACGAAAATATGGTCCGACTAAAATGTTGGAAGTGGTTCCATATCAGAAAAAGTATTGACTTAAGAAAGTGCATATCTAAAGAGTTGGGGTGTAGGGTGGAGATGAACACACCTTCCCAGAAGAGGACTTGTCCTTGTCCAAATAGACATAGACTGATGCCAAGAAAAGTAGATAGCCTCCTTTTCTTGAATATCTGTAAAACTCTTGGATTGGAATGATTAAGGGTTTTATCCAGAATATAGAAGTGCATATCTATCTATTTATCTCTGTTCCTATCTATCTATCTCAGTAAGTTAATAGCTATCTGTTGTGGAGATGAACATACCTCTCCAGAAGAGGACTTGGATTCATCCAAATATTAGGTTGGTGCAAAAATAATGATGTAATAATGTCGTTTTTGACGTTAAAAAATACGTCAAAAAACGACATTATTATGTCATTATTTTTGCACCAACCTAATACATATAGACTGATGTTGAGAATTGTCAGCAAAAGAAGACAAAAAATAGAGAGTTAGAGATCTACTGTATCAGCTTACTACCAATTTCAGCAAGACTACATTAACTCCAGGTGACATTCATTTTCTTGATTGCGCTATCTTCATTTACTGCAGTAAAGACATAATACTGTCTCTGTCTGTTAATATCTATCCAACTATCTCTGTCTGTTAATATCTATCCAACTATCTCTGTCTGTTAATATCTATCCAAGTATCTCAGTCTGTTAATATCTATCCAAGTATCTCAGTCTGTTAATATCTATCTATATATATGAGATATAATTTGTGCCCGATGAGCTGAAAAGCCACCGAAACTAAAGTCACACACCTAAACATAGATATTTGACTATGAATTTTTATTAATATATATCTTTCCTCTAACCACATCGAGCACTGTTATGTTTACATCTCATGAATAAATTTGATGATTATTTATTTGCTTGCCTGTCTGTGCATGCCAACACACACGTATATGGTTGCTTACATCTGGTCGTTTGATTTATCCTAATCTATACCTATCTATCTATGCATAAATAAATAAAAAGAAATGGCAAGGAAAGGAAAACCTTTTATGCATATATCTTTTCTTGAGGAATTTTATCAAGGCAAATGTAGAAATTTTCTTTAGGTACCTGTATTTTTATATAGAAAAAGTAACACCAAGAAAATATATATAAATATTACATGTGCATGAATACAGGTTCCTAAATAAAATTTCTACATTTGCCTTGATAAAGCTCCTTATTGGACTAAAAGGTTTTCCTTTTGTCATTTTATATTAATATTGTCTCTGCAAGTACTTTTATTTATATCTGAGTTATATATATATATATATATATATATATATATATATATATATATATATATAGTCTTTACAATTTTATATATTGCAAGTTTCTCATTACTCTATTGATATTTCTCCACTTTTTAGTTCTACCATTTCAGATCTCTACAGCTAGGACTCCATATACTATGTCCATGGAGTTAAATCGCCCCATTTACTCTGTATTCCATTTGTAAAGAAGAAGTTCCACTTAACTTTTTCCTGAGAAATGTCACATTGTAGAACAAACTCCCTTGTGGGTGCTTCCTTGAACATTACAATCTCAAGTTAAGGGTCAATCGCTATCCTAATCCTCATGATCTTTGCTTCCTTCTATCTCCTTTTAGATTTATACTGCACACTTCATTCAGTAATCCTCTACCATGAATGGCTCTTGAGCTCTTGTATTTGAAGAACTTTAGTATATAAAAAAAACTTATGG
This sequence comes from Acanthosepion lycidas, assembly GCA_963932145.1. Classification (NCBI taxonomy): domain Eukaryota; kingdom Metazoa; phylum Mollusca; class Cephalopoda; order Sepiida; family Sepiidae; genus Acanthosepion; species Acanthosepion lycidas. The sequence continues at coordinate 7,346,200 of OZ010602.1, read as the reverse complement.
CCATATGTTGAAACATTGGTTTTTGTCCTCACCAAAGTTAAGTAGTGTCAAGCTTTGTCAGTATCTAGCTGTGTAACTGCTTGGCAATGACTTGGATATGTGCATGGTATAATGGGTAATGACTCAGAAAGTCTAATTCCAAACAGGTTTGCTACATTCCTTTACGTGCAAATACCCTTGAGCGATCGAGAAGAGACATGATTGCCCAAGCACAAATTGGGTCGGCACAGTAGGATAATGAATCATTCCTCCCTGTGATCTTTATTTTTTTATTTATTTATTTTTTTTTAATCATTTCACCCCAAGCAAGGCAGGAATGCCACTAGTACACAGAGGGTTACAGAGATTGAAAAAGAAAAAATGACTGGGTATAGAGGGGACCAAGGAAAGGATAAAAGCTAAACATGGTTCAGGAAGATAAAGGATGGCAATTGACATTTCGTTTAAATTTTTGAACATTGTAGTTATCAGAGAAGCAAGGAAACTGAAGTGAGTTCCATAGGCAAGAAAAGAAACTTTTAGAGTAGAAGGGGTGGTTATATTTAACTAATTCAGCACTAAAGGGATGGTACCTAGATGCCAATCTGGTGGCTTGCTTAAATTCACATAGTCTGGACACCAGGGATAAAAAGCTCATCAGAGCAGTAGCCATGAAAATATTTGTAGAAAAGACAAAGGGAAACCACATCATGTCGGTGAGAAAGTGGCTGAAATCAATATGCCAAGTCGAGATCGATTACATTGCAGATCTTTCTTTGGATTTTGTCAAGAACCTCAAGATGAGTAGTAGGAGCACAAGACCAGATACTGCAACACTATTCAATGCACGGATAAATGGTAAATTTGTAAATGCGCAAGATGGATTCTGATGAGAAACACCTTCTGGCAAGACACAGTGACCTAACTTTCCTTGCAGTAGATGCAGCTATTGATTTGAAATAGTCATTCCACTTCAAGTCAGTTGAAGACATAAGGCCAAGAAGCTGCTGTGAAAGCCTACGTCCAAAAAAGGAACTTCACAGGCTGAAAAGTATAGAAAAAAAACCTTTATGTCTTGTCAAGATGCAGGCAAAGTTTTTCTTATTTGTTTAATATCTGTGAACTATTCATTTCCACAATTGTTCTCAGGAAAGATGGTCCAGTGATTTCTCATAACCTTCTCTGTTTTTGAATTTTGCTTTTTTCCCAGTTGCCAACTAAGGTTGGTGAGTACAGTCTGCTTTTTAGCCCACAGCTGGGGGTTCACAAAAATGCAAGTTGAAAATCGGCTGCCTCACCTGCTATTTGACCTCAGCTTTCTGATTCCATTTTCTCTATTGTTAACTATTAGTTCCCCTGCAATTCCGTGGTGCTAAAATATAACTGAATCCGGGTGCAAAGAATGTGAACTACATCAAACATTCAACCTAATAAGCCATATAACAAGACTTATCAACCAAATTCTGATAAATAGTGAGACAAGTATGAAATCCAAATGAGATAACAAAAGATTGCTTTCCAAAAGCTAAGTAAAGTATTAATAGAAAAATTTCATTTGAATCAAAGAAAAGAGTACTGAACTATTATGTAATATCAGTCCTCCTAATGGCAGTGAATGCTGAACAATATCCTTACAGATGATAAAGAGACTTGAAGCAACAGAAATGGGATTCTACAGAAAGATGCTGAGAATACCATGGACTGAACATGTGAGCAATGATAAAGTTTATGAGTAAATGGAAACAACAATAAACACTTATACTTAACATCAGAAAGAGATGATTGAAATTTCTAGGGCACATAATGAAGAAAGGGAGCTTGGAAAATTTGATACTCACAGGAGGGATCAAAGGCAAAATGGGTTTGAAAGAGATGGCAAAAAGACTTAAATTTATTGAGAGTTACAAAGGACAGGAGGTTGTGGAGAGCCATGATTACCAAGTTCCTGAAGAGACAGCATTTAGAAGAAGAATCTCTCTCAGCATTATTTTTACCACATCATTCTTCCTCAATCTTATTTTTACCACTTATCCCTTTCTCTCAACATTGTCCTGACAGTTTGTTTTTCATGAAATAACTCCCACAAAGATATTGATACACAGGCTTGTTTATACTTTTGAAACGAAATAATGATTTTCATTTTCTGACACCTGCATAATTCAATGTCTGATTGAAAATCTTTTTACAAATATGCTTAATGGCTGAAAAAGTAGCTGTTATCATCAAATCATTACAAATGTGACTTACTAAAGTTAGTATTAATGAAAATCACTGTCCAAAATCATTAATAAAATAATTTTAATGGGTTATTCCCCTCCCCCCTTTTTGTCAATTTTATTACCATATTTTTATCCATTTTCTTCTTTTGCCATTTGAGTAAACATCTTGAAATCTAAATGAAGTACCGTATTTTCCAGTTTACAAGACGCTGTGGCTTGGAAGATGCACCCTAATATTGGAAAGAAATTTGTAAGAAAAAAAAGTCATTCTCATACAACAACACATTCATCTTGTGTCCCTCACATGCTAGTGCCACATTTTTTTTACATTAATCACTCGTCTGATTTTGTTTGTATAAGAATGACATACTAGTCAAGAGCAGAAAGGCTCCCGCTGCTGCTAGTAAACAGAGCATGTTTAAGCTTGTGGCTCAGCTCCAGGAAGGTTTATAGTCTTGGAAATACTAAGTACTGAGCTTACATCATATAAAATGCTGAATTAGATAGCTAAAATTATAGTGTAATGACTCAATATACAAATCCACGTCCCTAATAGTCAAGCCAATTAGGTGACTGCCCAAGCTTACTTAAGCCTGGGCGTTGTCTTACATTTGTCTTGGAAGAGGCACACATATTTTTCAGGAAAAAAAAATGCATCTCCTAAGCCGGAAAATATGATAGTAATTTTCAGTAAAAGTGAAACTTGTCTTTCAAACCCTGCAAACACTGGGTGGCACTTTAACAGTACACTGTATAAGTTTTAATGTTTCAGCAAGTTTAGTCATACTATCTCTTTATCTTTTTGATTGTGATTGCTTAATATCTGCTGGTGTGGTCTTAGATTGTTTTGAAATTTTCATTTTTTTCTTTATTCTATGCTGTGTGGTGGAAGAATCTGAATAGTAGAAAGGAAACTACAGGAACTCTTACAGAAGGTAGTGGAGGAAAGGGAGAAGAAAGGACTAAGCACCAATTGCAAAAAGACACAATGCATGGTTGTTAGCAAAAGACACAGTCCAACATGCAAATTACAAATTGGAAATACCAAAAATCAAACAAGTACAACTTAAGTTTAAATATCTGGGAAGTCTTTTAACAGGACAGAAATCCAAAGGCACATTGGGATGGCCAAAGATGTCTTCCAAAAGCTAAGCAAAGTATTGAGGATGTGCGATTTAAACAAAAATTGGGTGATAGGAAAAATAAATTTCCAGTCGAATCTGTTCCCGCTGACAGCTAATGTGGAAAACGGAACAACGCTTTGCTCGGGACTCTATTTCCTGCACACCATAAACTACAGTACTATCACTCTTTCTCTGGAACACTGGTGTAACCTTCACTAGTCTCAAAGAAAACAAACTGCCCTGAAACAAAGTCAGCTCTTTTTATCCTTCCTCAGTTTCGAGCAAGAAACCGAGATCTCTCATTTGCGTTAGCCTCGTTCTCGCGAATAACACATGTACTGTGTCACTTCAATATTGATTTGCTGGAGTTCGCCTTGCACGTACATGATGCCTACAAGCACATGTACAGATAATTTTCCTTCTCTTCCATCAGCGAGGTATGTCTACATCACAAAGATTTCATTAGAAACAAAGAAAAGGGTACTGAACTGTTATGTAATATCCGTCCTCTTATATGTAATGAATGGTGGATACTATCTTCATAAGATACTTGAAGCAACAAAAATATATTTCTACTGAAGGATGCTAAGAATACCATGGACTGAACATGTGAGTAATGATGATGTTCTAGTGACAATGGAAAGTACACTTATTCTTAACATCAGAAAGAGATAGTTGAAAACTTTAGGGTACATAATGAGGAAAGAGGGCTTGTAAAATGTGATACTTACAGGAGAGATTGAAGGCAAGTGGGGCATAGAGGAAACTGAATCAGAACTTAACAAGTGATTTTAAATGGATGGCAGAACAAGGTTTAGGAAAGATAAAAACAAAATTTATTAAAAGCTACAAAGGACAGAAAATTGTGGAGAGCCATGATCGCCTACATCCTGTAGGGACATGACATATAGAAGAAGTGGTAGTAGTAGTAGTATTAATTTTAGATTTTAATTTTTTTATTGCATGTATTTTCTTTAATACAGCTATTTATTTTTTTATCACTTTATTTCACTTTTTTGATGGATTTTTATCACAAAAACTTTAATATAATGTCCAGTAAATGTTTGTGTTTTCTCTGGAATTTCAAATTTATTATTTCACTTCTTGTGAACAAGCTTTATTCATACTATGATAAGTCATGAAAATTATTTTTACCAGATAAACCAAGACATTTAAAATGTCACCAGAAATTATTAAATACTGTATATACTCGTATATCATGCAAATTTTGAGGACCTAATTTTAAGGGGGGTTGCATCTTACGTGAGATATAAAATTAGCATATGTACTGCTGACCCTGACCAAACTATACATCCATATACTGTAGTCAAAAAGTACAGCTGTATTTAAAATAAACATTGCACATTACACAAGTATATATGGTACACTTGTTTAGTCTGGCACAAGGGTATATAGGAAGATATACATTATGAAGATTGTGTGATGCTAAACTTCTAAGTGAGAAGTGTCTGTTTGCCTTGGAAATTAATGTTCAAGGTCTTTACTTTTAACTACTGGCACAAGCGTGAAATATGTAATAATTATTACCACAACAATCACCACTACATATGTATACATAGTTATTTAACTTGGTTTTGGTATAAAGCCACAAATACAAAGTTCCCAATGAGGATCAAACTTACAGTCACACATCATTACTGTTATCTTGCTAACAATTATTCTACAGTGGGATACCCTACACAAGTGGTTCTCAACTGGGATCCATATGGACATTAGGGGTCTATGTAACATTTACTGTGGTCCACACAAAAAAAATAACAAATCGGGAATCCATGGTAATATTTTAGTGGTCCATTGAGCAATTCCACTTCAGAATGGTCAGAGAATTGGAATTTAGACAGAGTCGAATATAATAAAAAGAAACTCTTAGAGCAACATCAACCACAGGGATCCCATTGAATAAATCTACACTTTTTAAAAATTTTATTAATTGCTCAGATATTTTAAAATTTATAGACTCATTATAGATTAAAGATCACATTTCACCTCATAATGTTAGGTTACAGATTTATTGATGCACACTCATGTATCTCATTGTCAATGCACTTAAATAGAGTTGAAACATTGTAGAGAAAACCAAAGTTCAGTTTATAATGTTAGGCTACATATGTTAATCATATTGCACAATCTAATGATTAATCTATATGATTAACATTTAGCTCATAATGTTAGGCTACAGACTTATTGATGTATGCCTGTATGCCATGGAGGGCCTCCCAAGCAACCAACCTGAACCTTCACAAGTTACTCTAAAGTAAGGGAATTGGAAAGCCATTTTGACTTCAAGTCATGATTCAGTTTATATTGATGCTCTTGGGAAATAATATTTTATCAAGTCATTTTGCTCTTGTTGAAATTCTGTGATTATTGCTTGGTAAAAGTGTCAGGATAACCAGAACAGGTTGTTCTCTCTCCTGAAATTTCCTACTTTGGCAGAGTTTCAAAAAAATAGCTGTAATGCCCATTACCATTTATGACAAATAAAACTCCAATGAATATTAGTCTTCCCAAAATGCAACACTCTTCTGCTTGGTCTTTTGCTGCTATATCTGTTATATCCAAACTGTATTCACTTAATTATTTCAATTTGTTCAAAGATAAGAACTTGAAATGAGGAAAATATTTCAGTGTATTCTGACTACTTAATTCTTAATTTCCAATTTTTTGCCTTTCTAATATCTTTCAGAATTACTTCTTGTCTTTGGCTCATTCACCAGCAGAAACGTTCTGTTTACATCTGCAAACAAATTAACATGTGTAGATATACTCCAATGGTGGAATATACAAGAGAATTTTATACAGAATATTTAAGAGAAGCTTTTAAATTGGATTGGTTATCCAAATGCAAGTATCCATTTTTTCCCCTTCTCCTCACAACTTAATTACTATGAAAACAAATCAAGCTTTTGAACCAGGCTTACTTTATAAATAAACATGAAATTGATGAAAACCAATTTTCAATTCAAACTTTAGGAAAATAAATTTTCCATCTCGAACATTTTGGAACTCTACTAAATAACTTTATTTTGAGTTTTTCTTAAAGCTTAAAAATACCATATATTTCCACATATAAGGTGATATTTTTTAAAGTGACCTTTGAATCTTAAAAAATCCCCCTACCCCCGAAATAGGAGGCTGTCTGATACAATGGTTACAAAAAGCTAACCTGTGGTATCTTGGCATTGGTTAGTAGGCAAGTATGGTTGTGCTATGGATTGCAATAGGCTAACAATTGCCTTGGTATGTTAACTACTGTGGGGAAAATTGTGAAAATGGCCTACCTTGGAAATGCCCACGAATCTGTGTGTTGTGCAAACTCCGGCTGCTCAACGGTAATAAAGAACCAAAATGGCAGCACCCACGTTTTATGCCAGGTGGTCTCGGACAGTTAACGCAAAATCTCGTCATTCGCATGCAAATTACGGTCGGTCCATGGCTGTATAAAGCAGGCGCGTTTTTGTTTCTGGGCACTGGGTTTTTTGCTCGTAAGACGTGTGACACTATTTTGTCATTTACCCTCTTCGCGTTTCCTATCTGTTACTATCAGTTGAGTCGTTGCTTTACAACAACAACTACCGATATAAATATTTTAGTTTTGAGGCTACCATGTGATTTTTAAAAATCACTTCGAAATGATTTTTTTTTAAAAAGTAAATGATACATTCTCTCTAATTACAGTGTTTTTGCATTTATTTTGACAAAAAATAAGCACTCAACTATTAAAAGTTATCATGCAACACCTTCATATTTTGTTTTTGTCAATAAAACTACCACCTGCCTTAAATATTGCTTTAAGAATTCTTTGCATTCTTTCCAACAGTTTTTGAAAAAAAAAAAAAAAATGGCTGACCCTCCCAACTATTCTTCAAGCAGTGATAAGCTCACTCTCACTCTTTGGGTATTCTCTTGAACTCTGCTATTCAATTCATCTCATACTAATTCAATAGGAGAGAGATCAGGAGATTGTGGCGGCCAAGTTAAAATTTCCAAAATTTTGTTTCTTTTTATTTATTTATTTATTTATTTTTTGAACTTGAGATAATTTTGACGTAATTTAGAAGAGTGTTTTGGATTGTTTGGTTGAAAGGTGAATTTTTCCCCAATTATGTGTAAACCAGATGGTATAGCATGTTTTTGCAAAATTGAATGATATTGTTCTTTTTTTGTGATTCTCTTGAGCTGAATAAAATCTGTTTTCTTTGCTCTAAAACACCTCCATATCATAACAGATCTATCACCATGCTTAACTGTTATAACCACTCATTCATCATTCAGTTTTTCTTCTGGCTTTCTTCTCACATACACTCTCCTCTTACTTCCCCAAAAGGTTGAAATTTGGATTTGTCTGTACACAATACATTTTGCCACTTTTTCAATGTCCAGTACTTATACTTTTTTTGTCTATAAGTCTTCTCTGCTTATTCACTTTCCATAACAGGGATTTCTTGATGGCTATGCACCCCTGATCTAAGTCTATTTTTCACAGTTGAGTTGCTGTCAAGAGGAATTAAGTTCAGTTGTCAACTCTGGAGCAGTTTACCTTGTATTTCTTTTGCTTTCAATAATCAAGTGTTTATCTCCAGCAGCTGTTGTCACTTTTGGTGCTTCAGCTCTTTTTCTGTCAACATTTGTGTCAGTTTCTAACTGCTTTTGGAATGAATATTGCACCCCATGTCTAGAAATCTTCAACTTCTTGCCAATTTGTCTTCAAGACTAGCCTTCTTTGAATAAAATTTCAATTTGTGCCCTCACCTCTGCGCTTAGCTGCTTTAATTTTGCCATTTTGTGCATATTAATTCAAAATTAAAAACTAAAATAAAATTATGACTATTGTCGTAATGGTGCAATCTTCTTCAGGTGATAGTAGTTGGGTGAAGGTAGGAGCATACAATGACCGAAACGTAAATATGACAATAAAGATGAGGACAACAGTCCAAACAATGTAAATAGTTACAATACCTCATCCCAGAAATATAGACAGAAGTGACAGCTATATATGCTTTGTTTACGACATTAGTCAATGCTGAGTTAACATTTAGAACCTGTATTAACATTTAAATTAGTTGAGAATTTCAGAAAGTCTGGTCAATGGTGAAAACAAAATATAATGCTTCTTATAGAAAATATTTATAATTTAGCAAAATATATAGTGGGCAGACAAATCCAAATTTGAAATTTTTTGATAGTAAGTAGAGGCTGGAGAAAGACTGAAGAATAAAAGCAAATACAGTATAGTTACTGAAATTTTATCTTTTACAAAAATATCTCATTTTAAGGTTGTTGAGGATGGCCTTTTTGCCTGTAGTATACATTATATGCATAATCCTATAAAGACTGCTGGAAAAGTTCAATTTGATAAAAACTTTGATAACTATTTTTGATTAAAAGGTTAAGAGTTCTACAATAATGAGTATTATTAATTTTGCACTAATAGCTAAAGGTGTGACATGAAAGATATATGTATATATAGTGTATCATGCCATCAAAAATGAAGACTGTTTTACAACAGCCTGTGATTAACCCTCTCTTCAAATGTACTCGTATATGATAGAATAGGTATTAAAGGACTTTGTATCATATATGATATACAACAGGCATGAAATTTTTAAAACAATAGTGAGGTTATTCTAAGAGAATTAGAGATCCTACCAGTATTCATTATTGGTGGATATGCAGATAACGAAGTGTTGGTAGCAGATGCATAAAGGAAACTACCTGAACTGCTGCAGAAGTTAATGAAGTAAAACCAGAAGAAATAAGTGAACATCAATTGCAAGAAGATAGAATGTATGATTGTTAGCAAAATGAACAGCGCAACATGCAAAATACAAATTGAAGATAGCAAAATCCAACATGTACAACAAATTAAATATCTAGGAAGTATTTTAACAGAGGACAGAAAGTGTAACATTGAAATCCAAAGGTGCATTAGGATAGTGAAAGATAAATAAGAGGATATTTACACTTTATCTGAATACACAAAAGAAACACATCTATTATACATTAATAAGGTATTAGTAGCATACTTTAATTAAAATATACAAAATTAAATTGTCCTGTCTCTGTCCCATAACAACTGTTACATTGGTATACATAATAGGAGTAGATAGGCTTTCCTATTGCCCAGTTCATACTCCTCCTACTTTTCTTGAACGGGAGTAGAGGCTCACCTTGTTTCCTGTTTAAGAAACGGTTCCCAATTTCTTTCCTTTTCTCAGGCCTTAATAGTGGTGTTGTCATGAATTTTTTGTGATATGTGTGGATGGAGGCAACATCTCTTCATACTGAGGGTACCAGGTTGGCAGCTTTCTGGTTGCTGTTGCTGACTGGTAGTTAGGAACTGTGGTGTAGTGTCTTCAGAGGCTGCTCTGATCAGCAGTTGCATAATATCGGTGTTTTTGCAGTGCCATGTCACACATGGAAGGGTTTCCCTACAAGCACCTCTGGTGAGCAGCTCTGAGGTCACACTATATTGCAGAATGTGACAGTTACCTTCCTGCACATGTGACATTAGACAACTGACTGCTATTAATATCCTAGGCCTTTAATTAACCAAAGCAACACACCATGACTATAAGATACCAAAGATATAAATCTAAACCACTTCAACAAAAATCACCTCAACCCCTCCATCTTTCTCCAACATTTGTGGTATTCATACCAACTTCTGCAGTGTGGAATCATTCCTCTTCAAAAAGTCTCCAGACATCCTACTTCTCTATAAAACTAATCTTAACTTTTCAATCCTCTACTTTGATTTCTTGATTCTTGGCTATCTTCCTCTACTTAGGAAGGACTCTAATATCCACATGCATAGCTTGGGAGTTTGTCCATAAACATTTCCTGCTGGTGAGGGAACTCTCTCTCGAATCTTCACACCACTCTTACATGTGTCTCTGTCTCTCTCTACTTAACACAGTCAAATATCTCTTCTTTCTCTACCATTCTTCCTCTTATGACTGTTGTGTGCTTGATAGTATCTCTGATAATATAGAGAAGGTCATCTCCCTACACCTGTCTGCAAGTATATTTATATTTGGTGACTTTAATGCTCACTATGTCAGGTGGCTTAAACACTCTGTCACTGACCCCACTGGAATCCAGACCCTTATCTTCTCAATCACTCAATCAAGTGGTGGACTTCCCTGCACATTTCTGCAGTAACTCTGATGGACACACTTCTCTTTTAGATCTCTCTTTTACCTCTATCCTGGATTCATGTTATATGTTGCAGCTCTGCCCTCTTGGCAACTCTGATCATGCAGTAGTATAGTAAACATCTTTTTCCATTCTCTTACCAGCCAAGAAGTTCCTACCAACAAAATATCTTTCTGTTATCAATGTGTGGATTGGGATTCATTCCATGACTTCCTTCGTGATGTCCCTTGGAATGCAGATTTAATCATTCTGTTCATAAATGCGCATATGAGGTTTCCTCCTGGGTGAAAGCTGGCATCAATGCTTTCATTACAGCAAGGAAATACCAAGTTAAACTGCATTCATCTCCTTTGTTCTCATCTGCATGCATGGCCACTATAGCCCACAGAATCTTTCTTGTACCAGAATGACACATTTGATGGCAACAGATGTCTATTTGTCTCTGCTCATAATGAGTGCAAGCATGTCCTCAAAGAAACAAATTTACTGTTTGCTGATAAAGTAAAACAACATATAGCATCTTGCAAGTTTGGTTCTAGAGATTATTGGCGGCTCTGCAAGAGTGTGCTGAACATCATCAAATCCTCATCCTTACTCTATTCAATCCTGACATCTACATCAGATAAGGATGAATGCTCTGCACAGAAATTTTCTTCCAACTCAACACTCGATTCAATTGGAGTACCCACATCAGATTTCCTTCTGAGAACAGAGGTTCTACTGAGTGATATGTGTATAACCCCATCACAGGTCTCAGATATTATTTCTAAATTAGACTCTCATAAGGCAAGTATAAGTCATGGGATCCGAGCCATCGTCCTAAAGAAACATACTCCTGAGCTGGCTCCAGTTCTCACCGAACTCTACAACTATTGCCTTGCTGCTTCTTGCTTTCCCTGTTGTTGGAAGTTTTCCTCTGTAGTTCCTGTTTTTGAGAACTCTGGAGAACCTTCTGACCCATCTATCGCCCTCTTAGTCTCTTACTGCTTTTTGGCAAAGTATTTGAGGCTGATTTATTTAAGCACCTTACTTCTCCCAACCTACTATCTAACAAACAATATGGGTTACATTTTGACAGGTCTACTGCTGATGAACTAACAGCCTTCACCGAATATGTATATCAAGCTCTTGATAATAACAGCAAAGCTCAAGCTATGGCCCTAGATAACTCAAAGGCATTTGACAGGGTTTGGCATGCTGGTCTTCTACATAAGCTCCAGGGCTACGGTATTACAGGATGATTGATTTAATTCAATCCTGCCTGTCAAATCGTGAAATGAAGGTCGTTTTGAATGTGCTTGCTTCCCGATCCTTTCTCACAAATGCATGTGTCTCCCAAGGCTCTATCCTGGGTCCTACACTGTTTCTGATCTTCATTAAAGATCTTTCTGATGTCATCATTTATCAAGTAGGCATTTATGCAGATGACACTACCATTTACTACTGTCTCAATAGCAAATCTGTCAGAGTTGACTAAGTTAACCTGGCTTCTGCTCTTGAAAAGGACCTCCAATCAGTGGTTAGCTGGAGCAGGAAATGGCTTGTAAATTTTAATGTTTCAAAAATGAAACTACTCTCATTTAACCACCATAGAGAAACTTTCCTGTCCACTCATGGAGATTAACACACTGTGCCTACTTGACCTCACTTTTCAACTGACTTGAAGTGGAACAACTACATTGAATCAATAACTGCATCTACTGCAAGGAAAGTTGGGTTACTGTGTTGTGTCAGAAGGTTTTTCTTGTTAGTGTCCATCTTACACCGCTACAAATCAAGCATTCGTCAGTGTATTAAATACTGTTGCCATATGTGGTCAGATACTCCTGCTACTCATCTCGAGGTTCTTGACAAAATCCAAACAAAGATCTGCAATGTAATTGATCCTGACTTGGCATCTTGACTTCAGTCACTTTCTAACTGTCTTTTCTACAAATATTTTCATGGCTACTGTACTGACAAGCTTTTTTTTCCTAGTGCCCGATTGTGTGAGTTTAAGCATATTATTAGATTGACGTCTCTGTCCCACACGTTTACTTTTGAATGAGTTAAATGCAACCGCCACTTCTATTTAAGCATTTTCTTTTCTCACACTTCCCAACATTGGAACTCCCTTCTGTTTACTTGCTTTCCTGATAACTACAATCTTCAAAAATTTTAATGCAATGTCTTCTATCTTCTTGAACGTCATTCAGCTTTTGTCCTATCCTTGGTCACCCCTATACCCAGTCTTTTCTCTCAGCTTCGCTCTCTGTAACCCCTTGTGTACCAGTGACATTCCCACCTTGTTTGGGGGAAATGATTAAAAAACAAACATTTAATATACTCAATGTTACATTTATGAGACAAAGGTAAGTTCTATTTATGAGTAACTTAATCAGAAAGAAACAACTGTATTTCTTGGATACATAAGAGGAAGGAGGGCTTGGAGAATTTGACACCTGCAGTACATATTGACAGTCAAAGGGACAGTGTGGAGGCAGCAGGTCACCTCAGGTCAACAAGATTGAATGGATGGCAGTACGAGGGTGGTGTGAGTTATGACAAAGTGACAAACATTAAGAGCTACAGTGGATAGAAAATTGTGGAGAGCCATGAACATTCACATAGAAGAAGATGGATTTTTAAAATTTTACGTAAGGTAAAAGTTGTTGCATTAATACATTTGAAATCTCTTCTCTTACAAGCTACAGATTTGTGTGTCCCCATATATGTATGTGCACATGTGTATGTTTGTTATGTATATGTGTGTGTCCATGTATGTATGTGTACATGTGTATGTTTGTTATGTATATGTGTGTGTCCATGTATGTATATGCACATGTGTATGTTTGTTATGTATATGTGTGTGTCCATGTATGTATGTGCACATGTGTATGTTTGTTATGTATATGTGTGTGTCCATGTATGTATGTGCACATGTGTATGTTTGTTATGTATATGTGTGTGTTCATGTATGTATGTGTACATGTGTATGTTTGTTATGTATATGTGTGTGTCCATGTATGTATGTGTACATGTGTATGTTTGTTATGTATATGTGTGTGTCCATGTATGTATGTGCACATGTGTATGTTTGTTATGTATATGTGTGTGTCCATGTATGTATGTGCACATGTGTATGTTTATGTATATGTGTGTGTCCATGTATGTATGTGTACATGTGTATGTTTGTTATGTATATGTGTGTGTCCATGTATGTATGTGCACATGTGTATGTTTGTTATGTATATGTATATGTGTGTGTCCATGTATGTATGTGTACATTTGACTATTTTTCTGTTTATTTTCTTCATCTTTCATTTTTTTTATTAACATTTCAATTTCAGCCATTTTAGATTTTTCTTCAGTTCTCAGGTGAATTTTCATTATTTTTTTTCAATTGCTCTTTACATTTTTATTAGTTTTTAGATTTAATCTTTCAGGTTTGGGTCTTTCTCAGATGCATCTGGAACTCCCTAGAAATTGCTTAATATCTTTTATGTTTTTTAATCTCCTCAGCAAGAAATGCTTTTTTTTTTTTTTTTTTTTTAATGCTCAGTCATCAAAATATTTGGGCATTAATAAAAACTAGGTGGATCCATGGAAATTCCACAAATGTTGACAGCTAATATTATCCATTATCTCATGAAACTGATCTTCTTTTGCCTGTGTTTTCTCATTCTCTTCCTTGTCCTTTCAATTTTATATAAATGTTGCACAAACTTGTTTATTATCATTATTATTATTAATAATAATTTTTCACTAGAAATAACTTTCATCTTAATTTTTAGTTGCTCACAGCTTTTATTCAAGCTGTCAAACTATGAGAGTGAGTAGACAGAATCTTCTATGTGCCATGACTCTTCAGGATATAGCGATCATGGCTCACCACAATTTCTTATTCATTGTGTTTCTCAGTAAGTTTTGTCTTTTCACCATCCCACACAGTCCCTGTTCTGCCATCCATTTACACAAGCTTATTTTGGTGACTTACTGCTTTTCTCTATTCCTCTTGTCTTTAATATGCACTGTGAGTGTCAAACTCTCCACACTCTCTTTCCTTATTATGTCCTAGAAATTTCAACTCTTTCTGATTCTAAGTATGTATCCTTTTTGTTTCCATTTTCATTAAAATTTCCTTGTTATTCACATGGTATTCTCAGCATCCTTCTGTAGAACCGCATCTTAGTTGCCTCAAGTCTCTACTTCATCTATGAGTAGATTGTCCAATGTTCACTGCCTTAGAGGAGGACAGATATTAACATATTCAACATTCTTTTCATTGTTTCTAACAAATTATTCTGTTTTCTTATTACTTTGCTTAACTTATGGAAGACATCTTTTACCATCCCAAAACACTATCAGATTTCAGTGTCACATTTTCCATCTTCTGTTAAATACTTCCCAGATATTTAAATTTTTGTACTTGCTCAAGTTTTGTTTAGATATCAGGCTCTTCCATTCGCTGACAACCATATTGTCCCTCTTTGGGCATCTGTTTTTAGGTACTCACCAAAATTGAATTTGAACACTTTACAAGAAATACCATTTCTCAAAATCCTCTGATGTTGTTCAGTGGCAATAACATTTCATATTTTATTAAAATCAATTAAACGCTTTAAAAAATGTGTATCTGTCTTTTTGGCTACAAAAACACTTCAAAATGTTTCTTTCTCTCATTATTTTTGTAAAGATGAAACATTTTCTGTGTTTCTGACATTATCATGACATCACATGTGTGTCTCAAACTGGTGTTTAATGACTATGGTGGTTGTTCCATAGTGGACAGTCTTTAGGCCACTGCATCAAAGTCACACTGTCTCTGTTTTTTACTGAATGTCAAATCAGCCAGCTTTTCACCAGAAAAAGGTTTTCTTGTAGTAAATCAATAGCACAGTGTATGTGGTCTATGCTGTTTTTATTGTTCCCTTGTAGAAGAATTTTATTGGCTACTTGTCAGTGGTGGATAGGATTTAGTGATTGTGAAAAACTCTCTTAGCATCTTGCAGACTCCTGTGTTTGCTACAAAGCAAAATATTCTCATGAATTTTGGAAGAAGAAAGTTCTTACTAAGATATCTTGCATTCTCACTAATTGCTGATTCATCAATTTGTCAATGAAAAAGGCAACCACCTCATCCTACTTCTTTTTCTTTCTTGAGACTTGTCATCATCAATTTCAGAAAGAATTTATATATTTTCAATAACCTGTGGCGCTGGTTATTAGTTTGGGGATCTTCCCCTGCCCCTTAATCCTTAACCTTAAATTATTCGCTTTTAATTTACACAAATTTACTGTTTTGTTGATTTTCTATATGATTTTTCACTATTTACATTACTCGGACTCTTGTCCTGATCTTTGTCGCCATATTTATTACAACGTTTCAGCCGTTGTACGCTCTGGCCTTCATCAGGTGGTTGGAATGTCGAACTGAACCCTTTATTTTACTCACTGGGGTAGACTGTTCTAGTTCCATGTGCCATGTTTGATGGGTGTCAGTTATCAGTTATCTCCTGTTAATTCCCCTCTCCAAGTTCTCCACTACCTTAACCAGCTATTGAACTCACACTCCTTGGGTCTTGTCACTGGATCTAACTAATGCCTGTGCCATGTATCCTTGAGGACATCTGTGTATAAACTTCTGGGTATTATAAACCTAATGTCTTCAGCAACTATTTTTTTTACCATTGCTCATATTGCAATTTTTGCTGTTATCATCTATTTCTTTACCAGAGCTCATATTGCAATTTCTGTTGTTATTATCACTTTTCTCTGGCACTCCTTATTACTGGCTATATTTGTCACCATATTATAAATATGGTGACAAAGATGAGGACAATAATCCAAATAATGATTTTTTTCAGTTTTAATGAAAGTATTTTGTCAGGCAGAATGACCTCAAGATAACAGCAAAACAGAAACAGCTAAGAAACTGGTTTACACAATAATTTTTTGTAACATTCTCTTAGGATCCATTTCAGATATAGCAATATATGAGGATGCACTGAAAAGTTCTCAGCCCAACCAAGAAGTGATTCCTTCAAAATTCTGGGATTTGGTCAGATTTTAGGAAGCGGTGCAGTGCCAAGAACTTTTCAGAATTCCCCACCCTCATATACAACATAGTAATCACAAACTGAATTAATTTTTTTTTCTGGGACTGGATGTGTTCAGTTTTTACTATACCTTAAAGAAAGAAAGGAATGAATCCACTTCTCCCTGTACTTTCACCAACACCAGATATCTTGACAAAGATCTCATCACTGACAAGTCACAATGATTGCTAGCAATGAGTATATGAACAAAATCTTGGGCAAATGTATCTGTATACATGTATACATAAACAGTACAAGCTAAAAGCTGTTACATTCATATTCAACCTTGACTGAAACTATACACAAGTACATTTAAAGACTTAAAATGTTGCAAAATTATTATATTTTGTCTTTTTTGTATTTTTTGCATTTATTTTTGGTATTTCTGTTTTTTCTTGCATTTCTGTTTTTCCGTTTTTGTTTTTCTATTTTTCTATTTCTGTTTTTCTAGTTCTTTTATTTCTGTTTTTCTAGTTCTTTTATTTCTGTTTTTTATATTTTGTTTTTGCTGTCTTGCTGTTTTTCCTTCAGACTTTTGTTTTCACTAAAATGAATAAAGTGACTCATTCAAAATGAATAAATGGAACTCATTGAAATCTTTAAAATAGATTAAATTCATATATTTCAATAAAGAAAAAATAATTTTTTTACTGTTTTAATATGTTTATCAGTTTCATAGAATATTTAGTCAAACCTACTTCTCCATTTGTAATAACTCTAAGCATTAAAGCTGTCAGTAGAGCTCATCCTGCATTCTTGTAGCCAGTTTGCCTGTATTTCTTTACTATTCATTTATCATCACATCATTTGTCTTGAAGTACTCAAGAAGTGTCAAAAGCAGGATTCAGCTAAATGCATTGCCATCATTTCCCTCTCCCATTATTTTCGGCTGTCTACAAAAGACTGGTATTATTCTTCAGCACTGAAGAATGATAAATTCACAATGTGCGTTTCCTTAGTTTCATCAAGTTGTAAATGGCAGTGAACAATGCAGAGTGATGTGACTTTGCATCAGTTAATTATTCTAAAAGAAAGTCTTACAAATTGGTAAACCGAAGATGCTAAATTCATCTTCTGTCTGAAATGTATCCAGCCATTTTAAATATCTTGAGAATCATTTGTGCAGCCTTGAAGTAGCTTGGCAACCAGTTGGAGGGTACTTTACTGCATATGTGTGAACATTCTCCCATGGAGTTACTCATATGACAGATATTGAATAGGCCACTCCTCCTACTCAGAGACTTATGGTCATATCATGTTGGAACACTGGTTCTTGTATAATCACCAAAGTTAAGCAACATCAGCCTTGATTAATATTCAGATGACCACTTGGGAATATCAGATGTTGTAAGCTTGAATGTCCAGGTGGTATAATGGATATCAGCTTGGAATTAGAAAACAGTCAAATTCCAATTTCAGTTTGGTTTAGGTTCAGTTTTGGGTTAATTAGTAGGACTTGTATCAGTAAATCTTTATTATCTATGAAAAATTCTTAAAATCTAAAAATATTTTTTGGCTTTACATAAACTGCAAAAGGTTGATAAGCTGTAAAAAAAAACCTAAATCAATCAATCCTTCCACTCAGATTTCTTACTTCTTCTTTGCAATTTTTGGCTTTTACCTTTTACCCAAAGCAATTTTATGTCCTCAAAACACTGTAGATGAGATTATGAAGAGTGCAGTTAGGTAGCTGATAGTTATCCCAAAAGATAACTTTGTAGACCTTTTTTTTTTAAAAAAAAGGATAATATTTTGAAGAGGACTAAGTCACAATTGCTCTAGGAATGCTACATTCCAGACAGCCTTTGCACATAGTTTACTCATGCTTTTCTTATTAAAGTTTATTATAGTTTCACACTGAGAAGAGAATCATAAAGTGTGAATTTACCTGGCTAATTGTACAGTATAATGTAGCTATTCTCAATAGTTGCTTTGGGGGCCCTTGGATATTTGCAGGGAGCCATAGACAGAAAATGGTGAGAAGAAGAATCCCCCAAGGGTGGTTATTGTAATAAGAAACCTTTCCCTAAACATAATTAATTTACCAAAGTAGTTTTCTTGGTAGAATTCAACAACAGAACTGATATGATAAAAGGTGACCTTCAACTGTTGATGGAGCCCAATATTTTAAAATGAACAGAAAAACACCAAATGCAAGAATCACATTCAGCCAGATATTTAATTTCATAGCCTTTATTTTAATTCAATATGTTGAAATTTCTTTCGTTGTTAAACAATGAACAAATTTCATATTGTATATCTATTTGATAGAGCTGTCAGGAAGTTGAGAATAGATTTTATAATGTACATTTAATTCTGGGATCATCTAAAAGCCAATTTGGCTAACAGGGTGGACATACCAGTTGTCTCAACACATTGTCCTATTGTTATATTCCGTGCTAATAGGAATATGGAACATGGTGGATAAATAGTAACAGGTTTATTGTAGAAACCAGTACAACAAGCAAGGAAGTATTAGGTTGGTGCAAAAATAATGACGTAATAATGTCGTTTTTTGACGTATTTTTTAACGTCAAAAAACGACATTATTACATCATTATTTTTGCACCAACCTAATAATAGTTATGCACATGGTTGTCACAAGTCAGTACAGTTGTGTGTGTGCTGCTATCGGAAGTTCTCGCAGATCCCAGCTTGACTCTCCAGTCCGCTATCCCAACAGATACTTATAGGTGGTTACCACCTTATATTGCTGCCACTCATGGTGGGGGTATGGTAGGTTATTCCATTACATCACCTACCCTAAACATTAATCTGTGTGGTATTAGTTTGAAAGTGATTTTTAAAGCAAAACAAATTTTAAAAAAAATAGGAATTAAATAAGAAAAGCCCAAACTACAATCAGTGCCTGAAAAACAAAACTCGTAACATTTGGCAATCATTGAGCAAACCCTGAACATTGACCTATCATAATGAATAGTTGTTTTCTGAAGGAGGCTCCTTGCCTTTGATACCTATCAGGACTCAAGTTCACTCCAGACTTCAAGTGAAACTCATATATACAAATTATTGGTGCAAAAAAAAACAAACTTATGGCATAAAAATGGCCATATCCGTGTACTACTCCAGTAAGTAGGGGTAGTGTTGTATCCTTAAAGAAGGACAAAGGTGGTACTCGAGTGAAAGGAACAGCAACACAGGCGTAGATGAAAGAAAGAGAGGTTTACGCTACTGAAAGACAGGGAATCAGGTAGCAGGTTAGTAATTCCCAAGGCAAGGGAAAGTGGGACATTCCATTGCAACACCTACACCTGAGCTAATTTTCCCATGAAATTTTGCTCAATACCTCTTCTTTTTGGGGTCAGGACATAACTGTTTGACTTTTTTTCCTCTTCCTAGTACTTTTCTGTCTCACCAGCACAAAAAGTAGGTAGGTTCACACTCCTCCCAAGTCTTTTGAACAGGAGATGAAGTCCATCCCTTGATCCCTGTTTAGGATTGGATTTTTGGTTCTTTCTAAAGTCTCCTTCCACACTAACCTTCTAACATCTCTGCCTGAAATCTGAAATGTTATTCACAAATTAAATCTTGTCCTCTTCAAGTCTAGAATTAGCTGTTATCTTTCCTGCATAGCCCCCAAGAACTTCACTTCTTGCCCTTTCTTACACTCATACAACACCACACAGTAACCCTCTACCTTGAGTGGCTCTTGTGTCGTGTATTGGGTGGACATTAATATAAAAAGTACCTGACTCTATCTACACTATTTACATTATTCGGACTATTGTCCTCATCTTTGTTGACATATTTATCACAATGTTTTGACCATTGTATGCTCTGGCCTTCTTCATGTGGTTAGAAGGCCAGAGCGTACAATGGCCGAAATGTTGTGATAAATATGGCAAAAGGATGAAGACAATAGTCTGAATAATGTAAATAGTGTACATAATACCTCATCTCAGAAATATAGACAGATACTGACTCTATCTGCTAGGCTCTCTCATTACAAGAGCTGCTGCCATATCTGGTCTGGAGCTGCTCAGTCGTGATAGAGTTCAGAAGCATCCAAGCGGCCTTGCAGGTGTTGAATTATATTTTTACTCTACAATCCGTATTCCACTAATGAAATGTGGCAAACTTCTTGCTCCTCTTTCACTATTTCCATGGCAAATGTTCTGAAAAGCTATATTGCTTAGTTCTACTAGTTTGCCTCATCCCCATCCCCATTCCTTTTGTATTCCATTAGCAAAAAGGAAGTTTCATTTGGACAACTTCTTCCCAAGAACTGCTGATTTATGGAACAGACTCCTGAGAGGATGCTTCTCTGATCATTACAACGGTAATCTCTTTAAGCCTGGAGTTAATCATTATTTTTCCTGTATATTCTACTGTATTTCTTACCTCCCCCATCTTACATGCATTAATCTCAATTACTAAGCCTCTACCTTGGGTTTTTCTCTCTTTCAATGTGAGCTCGACCAAACTGCAGAATACATTTACCTGCAGTTAGCAGAAGGAACCATATTAACAGAACCGTCTCTTAATATTGTTTATGTTTCTGGGACAAGAATTTGACACATTATTACAATCAGCGAAGCAAAGCAAACCCCCCATGTGCAAAGTGAAATGAGAAATGTCAATGCATTCCTCATCACATTCTGATTCCTTGGGGAGATGGAGATGATGAAAGTAAATGGGAAAACATGATGGGATTTGAAGAACACAGTGAGGCATTGCAATTTAGAATAAGCAAATAGCACCTGGCTTGTGCAATGCTGCTATGGGAACACTTTAATTTGTACTTACTTCTTGTTCATCTGTCTGAATTGATTCTGTTGGTGACTGTCTTTATTTAAGAAAATAATTTTATGGCTTTATTTATTTTTAATACAGGTTGGCCATCATTAATTCAACAGTCAAAAATCTGCTTCAAACAGATTTCTAAAGTCGCTGCTTGGATCTGCCACCATTTTTTGGTGGTGTTATCTTCCGCTTAGCTGTTTTCAAACATTTTCAAACACTGGTAACACATTTCTACTTCTCTTTTGTGCATTTTTATTATAACCTGCTGAGGTTTAGTCCCAATCTTGGCTCCAATAAATATAGGAAGTGTTATTTATTTATTTTACACGTGTTACATTAAAATTTTATTTGCTTTTCATTTAATTTTTTTTACTTTATTAATCAATATTATCAACTGATTTACTAGGGGTGTTTTTTATTTTTATCATTAAAATGGTTAATGCTGAATTAAAAACTTTAGAAAATATGAAGGCCAGACAACATCGACAGAATTCCCCAGTGATAGGTTCACGCTCCTTCATGATTTTTGAACAGGAGTTTACTCCTTGTTCCCTGTTTAGGATTAGGTTTCTGGTTCCTTCTAAAGTCTACTTCATCTCCATATTTCTAACATTTCCACGTGAACTTTAAAATTTTATTTACTAATTATTTTTTCTTTCTTCTCAATGGGAGTAGGAAGATTCGCCTATCATGCAGTTAACACTCCTCTCCAGTCTTTTGAACAGGAGTAGAGGTTTATCTCTTGTTTCCTGTATAGGATTGGATTTCCAATTCCTTCTAAAATCTTTTCATTATCTTTCCCTCCCAGTTGCCTCTTGTCTTGCTTGGGGTGAACTGATTAAAAAAAAACGCAAAAAAAAACAGCTAAGGCCTACATTGCATGTCTTTCATCGTTAATCAAACTTGTATCAGTATATAAGCATGATGTGTTCTACAGAAGTGTAAAGAATTTGACCATGAAAAAAAATTACTTATCGTCTAGTTTTCACCATCTTAATAGCTATCCCCTGGGGGGGTATGGATTCACAGATGTCACCAAGAGTAATGACAAAATCTATAGTGCATTTGCTTATGCATGCTATATAAATTCCTTGATATTTTGGGTAGCAGAAGCAGACACAATTCAAATGTTTTCTTTTTTTCTATAAGCCAGTAAATTAAAATCATTTACTTATCTTTGGACAGAGAAGTAATTTCCCAGAACTGATATTCTGCCATATCATTTATTCAAAACAAACCTATGTGTGAGAGGGGGGGGGTACTTGAAATTTCTCTACACATCAGTCAGTTTACCAGGCAACCATGGATAGTGTAACACTTGCTTCATTATTGTCATGGTAGTTGCTGCTCGTGGTTGCTTTATTTTATACAAGTCTTCGTTTATTCTGTTTATTCCTTAAACAATAGATTCTGAAATAAGTTCATATGTTGTTTCTCTGATGTTAGAATATGGATGAGACATAGTAATGAGTAAAAAAAAATCTCTAACCTTATATTAGAAAATTGTTGTGAATTATAATATTTATTATAATGTTTCATTTAATGAAATTTATGCAGGTATACATTTAGAGAAAACATAATTATTTTAGACAACCTCATTAGCCCAGGGGATTGGTGGTTCACCCCTAGTTGGTTATAAAAGATGGGCACTTGGACTAATCAGCAGTCCTAGCAAATAGCCACTACTGATGGCCATGCAACTCTAGTGCAAGCAAGCTTACAACTACTTACTGAGCTGCAGAAACTAAATGCATAAAAAAAAATGTTTCTCAAATAATTTAGCTTAATTCTTAAAACTTGCATTATTTTAAAAGAGTACAGAATATTCTATAAAAAAACAAAACAAAAAACATTATCTTGCCCAATTGATTATTATTAATTTTTTTTTATCATTATTATTAATTTTTAGCTTTTTTTTTTCTCTTGTCTTATTTTTGATAGTCATTTACAACTAGTAATAATAAACCTAATATGTAGTAAAGTTTTCTTCATCCAGGTTTTTTTGTAATTATTTCATCCCAAGCAAGGCATTATTGCTATTAAGGAGTTACTGGTAGTGGAAGATGTTTTAAGGTTTCAAAGCACTCTATCACAAGAATTGTGCATGGGGACCTTCGATACAAGTCATATATGTGATGTGTAAAGGGAAATTCATGTCTGCAAAGACAAAAGATAACCATCTGATGCATGCAAAGTGCTTGTTGAGCAAAAGTTGAAAGATCAAGAGCTAGGAATGTTTGTTTTTTATTTTTTTCTCTGATGACAAAAAATTTTGATCAGAGCAAAAAAAATCAATTGAAAGGATGCAAGATGGTTATGCAGAGACCCTGAGGACATTCCAACAGTCATGCACACAAAGTTTCCAGCAATCGTGATGATTCTGGGAGTTGTGAGCAATAAAGGAGACGTCATACCTGCTCACTGCTTTCATCAGGGCTTAAGGGTCAATGCTGCTAACTATTTGGTGTTGGATTAAGAGCGTGAGCAAAGGAAAACTAACAAAACCTTGCACCATTTCAAGAATGGATAAATTACAATCTTCACAAACATGCTGCCCCAAACATATAGCCTCTAAGCTCTCCAAACCTTAACCCATCAAGCCTGGTCAGTACCTAGATGGGTGACTGTTTGGGATTACCTGGTGCTGTAAGCTTGGATGTGTTAGTAGTGTAATGGATAAAGACTCAGAATTGTTAAACAGAGAGTTGAGTTGCTATAACTGTCAGGTTCGTTATATTCACTGAGGTGCAAATACTCTTGGGAAAAGTATGAATTCACCTCTTCTCCCCAACTGTGGGTTAATTAGTAAGACATATCTCACTAAACCATTATTATCTCCAAAAATGAAATAAAAATTGGATACAAAAAATATTTAGATTACAGCATTAAATAACTCATAGAGGTTGATATGCTGCTTAACAAAAACAACCAACCAACCTGAATCTGTTGAACAACTATGTATGGAGCATAGTCAAGAGGGAAGTCAATCAACAGTCACATGACACTTTAAAATCTGTGAAGTCTGCCTTAACTAGCATAAATATCCCAAATAGATAAAGATTTGGCATGTCAATGTTTCAGACCTTGTATTGAAGTAGTCGTAGATGCTAATGGCAGATTTAATTAAGTAGATATGTCAAGAAGAGTTTCAAGATTATTCAAGCAAATTTTTTCTCAAATAAATTTCTTCTTTTATGATTTAAGTGTCTTTTACTAAATTCATGCAAATGTTCTTGAAGAACTGAGACACCATGTATATTTCCTGTATAATGTAAAAGATGGCGATGCCAAGAGAGGACTTTGTAAAATATTTCGGAGAGTGTCAGGAATATAGGATTAAGTGTGTCAGATCCTAAGTGGATTTCTTTGATGGTGACTAAAACACCATTCCCCTAGGTAAGCTATTGATTTTTAATTTTTTTTTTTTATTGATGTTGTCAGTAGTATATAATTCAGTTAACGATATTTACTTACCTGTCTATATTTCTGAGATGAGATACTGTAATTATTTACATTATTTAAACTTGTCTTCATCTTTATTGCCATATTCACATTTTGGCTGTTCGGCCTTCTTCAGGTGATTGGAATTTCAAGCTGAACTCTTTATTTCATCCATTGAGGTAGATTGTTCTAGTTCCACATACCATGCCTCTTCCAGATGTCTCATAAATATGAATATGGCAACAAAGATGAGGACAACAGTCTGAATAATGTAAATAAGGTATTTACTTAGTTGAGCTTTGTCTGGTATAAGGCTAAAGTGTGGAGCACATTGTGATGCATTAACTAATGGATCTGGATTTTAATCATTCAGTTTATTTTAGGTATTTAATACTTTCACTGCTGCATTATTATAACATTGTTGATGGCTGTGCTGGCCTATTTGTGAAAAAAATAGGAAGTTGTCTTTTACAGAGAATAAGTGACTATAAAGGCACTGACAGTGATTTCTCATGGGTTTTGATTGGATACTCTGCAATACAGCTAAATGACACCCCAACATGAAAATAATAAAAGGATGTCAAAATATATCAATTTGGCAGCAGCAAAGAGTAAAGTTGCTCATTGCTGTTTTCTCTTCTCCCAGCTTATCCCATCTTACCTTGCTTCTTGTCTCTTTTACAAATGCATGGCACTCACCAATTACATCACACTTTGATTTTTTTTTCTTTCTTTCTTTCTCACTTGTTTTTTCTTTCTCTTTTTGTCATTTTCTTTCTCTTTTCTCTCACTGTCATTTTTTCTCTCTCCTTCTTATTGATGTTTTCATTCTCTCTCTCCCTCCCATTGTTATTTTCCTTCTCTCTCTCCCGTTTTTTTTCTCTTTGTCAGACTTAGATACAAATATGGTATAAGAGAAATTGAAGGTCAGTTTATTCTCATTAGCAGCAAGAGGATTGTAACGACTGCAGATTAAAAAAACTCAACCTTGGAATTCAATATAAGCTCTCTTAATTTCACCTCAGTAGATGTGGTGTCAGCTCCCTGAAGAACTCTTGTCAGTTTATTGTGTTTTTGATATTCTACCCTAACAATATTTTATGGTACTACATGTTGACAATGAGTTGGAAATATCACCAAGTGGTAGTTTATAACATAAATTCTATGAGCCAACATTTCATGTATATATGCATTGAGAGTAGGCAATGTAAGTTTTATATATATATATATATATATATATATATATAAAACATTGCACATGTGCGCTAATGCACACACACACACACACACACACACACACACATACATATATTTGTATGTGTGTGTATGTATGTATGTGTATATATATATATATATATATATATATATATATATATATATATATATATACACACACACACACACACACACAGCAGGTGTATCAGCAAAATTGTTCAAATTGTGTAACAGCAAAATTGTCCAATTGTTAGATTAAGCTGTGAACCATTGCATCTTAGAAATGATTAAAGATAGCTTACTAGAATCCTCCAAGTTTTTTTTTTAATACTATTGGACTCTACTTTGAAAAATAAGAATATATTTAGCTCCAAGTTGAAATGATGATCCCTCTTCCTGTTATGACCTTCTGATTCACTTTTCCTCTCTACTGTTCCCTCTTTTTTTTAAACTTGTTCACCATTAAATGGACACCAGAGTATGAATGTTGGTACCATTACTGGAGGTCTGAATGATCCTTTTCCTCTCCCCATTGCTCACTTGGGAAGACAGTGGGGCTGACACAAAACGATTTTAACCTGTTCTCTTTCTAGCTGAATAACTCAGGATTTTTTTAGTGATTCTTATGAAAAATGGTGTCAAGATGGCTAAATATCTTATCTAAAAATCTAGAAAAAAGAAACTCAATTAGTTTAGTGGTTTTTTTTTTTTTTTTTGGATATTAAACATTTTGTGGGATGGACAATTTTCGCATACTGTTACATGATTTTAACAATTTTAGTTTTTAGTGTTTATATATATATATATATATATATTAGGATTAACTCCTTGAAAAGTAGGCATATTACCATGAAATTGTGAAATCAAGGAAAATTAGAGTTAACTAATTATTTTGTATATATAAAAAATAATACACACACACACACATATATATATATGAATGATATAATTTTGTATAATTTTATATATCAACAAACAGTATTTAGAAAAATATGACAAACTGGAAAGATTTTTTGGGATACATTTCATCTGTTTGGATTTCATCAGACAGAGTTTTGTCGATATTGCTACGTCTACATATGCACACGTTGGAGGTGGGGAGAAAAAGAAAAAAAATACAGATGATTTTGCCTAGATTGAAGAAAAACAAATTTTTTCAAACATATCTTTTCAAAAATTTTGAAACTAACTGCGTCTCTTGTTTTCATGTGCATGTGTAGACGTGGCAACATCAACAAAGCCTAGTATGATGAAAACCTAACAGATGAAACGCATCACAAAATAAAACCTTTTCAGATTGTCATATTTTTCTAAATACTGTTTATTGATATATAAAATTATACAAAATTATATCATTTCCAGTCTGTCATATTTTCTTAAATAGATATATAAGTGTATAAAAAATATGTAAATTTGAAACCATTTTTTATGCTTGGAAATGTGATCTGAAGAACCAGGAAAAGGCCACTTTCCTAGGGAAATGAAAAATGGACCCTTAAGGATGTCTGTTTTTTAATTTTAATTAAATTAATATATATATATAAACAATTTCAGGAAAATTTATGACAATGTGTAAAAAATTTTTGTAACGTGTTTCGTCCTTCAGGACTTCATCAGACTAAAGTGATCTTTAATGTTTAAAACATTGTATTGAAAATTTCTTTTATCCTACATATGAAAGTTCTTAGAACATTTCAGCATTCTTGGCAAATCTGTTAAAACAAAAGTGATAAAAACAGACAAAAAGAAAAAGTAACTAAATGAAATTGGCTAGACTATAGAGCCAAACGCATATTTAAAGTTTAAAAATTTCAGTGCCTCTTCTCCATTGTGTGCATGTGTAGCTGCATCATGGTAAACATTACTTTGTCTGAGGAAGTCCTAAGGAACAAAACCTGTCATAGGAAAAATCTTTTCTACTGTGTCATAGATTTTCCTAAAATATATATGTATATTGATAGCAGCTAATATAAGTTTCATAAACACATATATGTATGTGTTGTGGCCTTGTTAGGGCCAGAAATAAAGACACAAAGAGAGGAATTGAGTTAAACAAATATATTAACAGAAACAGTAATAGAAACATATATGAACGAGAGTGTTGCAGCAAGAATGTTCTGTATGTCAGAGCTGACTGCTGGAAACTTCCCTCTCCAAAAAGGCAGTACCTGCTCCTATTTATAGCTGGGAGAGTCCATGTGTGTGTGGGTAAATTACCATAACATTATGTCCACTGTAGTGGCAATGCGAATTAAGATAATCATACACAAAGCTAAATTGTGAATTAGAAGCTGAATCATGACAGTGATAATGCTTTGTGAATCTCATAAGTTCATTCACTCAGAAAATGAAATATACAGTAATAGTTCCTTTTGAAACAATAACAAGAAAGAAATAAGTAAATATTAATTTTTAGATGACTTTGAGCATGATTGGCTTCATGAAATTCTTACCAACCCTGGGTTATTTTTACTACACACTACAGAAAGTAGATAAACACTGAAGGATACATGTGATTTAATATTACTTTGAATTTGTTAGTTTATGCCAGATGTCTGCTGTTTATTGCTGAATAACAGCAGAAACCTTTGCAGGCCCCAGCACTTCTCTGAACAGTTGCAATGTGGCCTCAAATCTCAATCCCCTAGCCTTAATGTTCAGGACATTTTTCTTTGTGTGTCATTTATTACGAGCTTAACCCCTAACCTTCAGGTTCCAAAATTTTTTCCACTACCAGGCGAGGTTCTGGTATTTTTCTAATGCTTTGCTTTTTTTTTTTTTTTCAGTCTTCAACATCTCATTTGCTAAAACATCCATGTCTATGATTAAGTAGGTCTAGTCTCCTTCCTTGTATTGTGTGGTTAGTTTGGATTTCGAAGTTCCAGAGCATTTTACTCTTTTTTTTTTTTCTTTTTCTTTTTTTTCTACAACCACCTCTGGGTTTTATTAGGTTGGTGCAAAAATAAAAAAATTTCTCACATATGTTACTATGTGAGAAAACGACATTATTTTTGCACCAACCTATTACTAATATTATTTGTTTATATAGTTGAAGCAAATTCATTTGTACAGTTCTCAGTATGTAACTGTTCCTAATCTAACATGCAAGTACACACTGCCTAGCCCAGTGATTGAATTCACAAATGTCACTGAATTCACAAACCAATGTTTTTACATGCTAGACCACTGTCTTGGCTTTAGGCAGTGAGTGTTTGCACCGAGTGGAAGCGTGTGAGCAATGACTGAGCAGTGCTAAATAAAAATAAAAACTAGATGAGATATCATCTAGACGTGACAAGTGGAATGAGAACAGTCTACCCATTAAATAAAGGGTTCTTTTCAGAATTCTCTGCAAGTTACCTGGATTGATATATATCTGATGAAGGCCAGAGCACAGCAGATGAAATGTCGTGATAACGACAAAGATGAGGACAATAGTTTAAATGCAAATAATATAGATAATAGCTTTAATTTGTCCAGGAATATTGAGGGGAAATGGACAGAGGGCACAATGGCCAAAATGTTGTCATAACAACAAAGATGAGGACAATAGTCTGGATATAAATAGTGTAAATAATGATACCCCCCACCTCATTCCAGAAATTCAAAGAAATTTTAACAGTGTGTCACAGTTCTTAGTATATCTTTACTCTTTATAACTTCAATACTTTCTGCTACCAAACATGCAGCTATAATTTGATTCTGAGTTTCTGGTGATGGGGGGATTGATGGCAAGATTTCATCATTTTACAGTTGAAATGGCCGCTAGATGTAAGTTCTATGCTGACAACTTTTCTCGCACTAATCACTTGCGAAATTCCCTTCCGGCTTCTTGTTTTCCAGTCAATTTTGATCTTCAAAAATTTAAATGCAATCTCAATTGTTATTTTCTCACTCCTTAATAATATTTTTCTTTTTCTTATATTCTTTCACATTCAGTAATCTGTGGCCTTGTTGCCTTCCTTGGGGTGAGATGATTATGAAAAAAAACAAACAAATTAAGCCAGTCTTATTTCAATAGAACTCCAGCTATTTTATTTCTGATACATCAGATATTAAGAGACAAATTAACTACTGGCTTGTGAGGACATGCTTTTAAGTACCAATGTCTAATTTAAAACCAGAGTTAATTTATATACAGTGTAACCCGGATATAAAAGAGTTGTTGGGACCGGAGAAGAAGTCTCTTATATCCGGATTTCTCTTATATCCGGGTTTCCCTTATATCTGGGTTTGGTCTATTTTATATACATTAATACAGGCTCTAATTTGGGACCAGATAAAATTTCTCTTATATCCGGGTTGCACTGTACTATTATTTTTGGAACTAGACTGACTGTTGAGAGAAATGGAGCACAACATCCTTACTGAGAATGCACATTAGCATCATTTTTGAATGCACATTGCATCTTTCTTTATAGTTTAATAAATTGATTTTTATTTACCAAAATAAAGCATGTTTGATTTGGTTTGATTTGTTTTACAGCATATCAACCTCAATGGGTTATTTAATGCCATCAAGATTTTTATTGCTGGTAATATTTTTTTCCAAAAATGTCTTTTACTGCTGGCTTTATAACATTTCTTTATTATTTCCCATTTTAAAATCAGGTTGATTCCTTCTTTAAATTTAAAAAAAAAAAAATGAAGGAATCGACCTGGCAGTGAGTATTGACTCTTATGCATGGAGGAAAAACTAGCCATAGCTATTTTTATTAGGTTGGTGCAAAAATAATGACGGTTTTTGACATTTTTTAACATCAAAAACCGTCATTATTTTTGCACCAACGTAATAGTAACCCTAATATGTTACTTAAGCAAAGATCAGAAATCCTTAACAGTTGTAAGCATAAGAAAGCATGGTTAGTAAAATAAAAGAATAGTAATCATTTTAGTATTTTTTTTTTTTTTTTAAACATTGTATGGGTTTTATGCTAATTTTAGTTTTTAGTGTTTGTTATTTACCAATAAATATTTTGCTTTGTCCTATCCTCTTCAGCCAGTTTGCTCTGATGATGCATTTAGGTGAAACCTTGGGAGGTATTTTCTGGCTCACTAAGATTTTTTATACTCTGCTCTACTTAGTGTATTAAGCACTTTACATCTTTTATTTTACTTGATTTGGTTTTCTTCTTTTGTCTAGGGATTGCGGTGTTGGGCATTTCTTTTTTTTTTTTTTTTTTTTTTTTTTTTTGACCATCTGATGTTTTTAGTCTTTCATTTTTTTCAAAATTTTTTCACCAGATACCACTTTGCAAATTGTACTGTTTTTTTGCTTTTTATACAAGTCAAGTACAGGTATTAAAATAAAAATTTTACATATATATATATATATATATACACAAGGTAGCAGTTGTGTAAAAAATTATTTTTGGCAGCCTTTGGAAATTATGCTGTTACTTAAAATAGTTCATTAATTTATTGATTGATCTTTGACATTACAAGAACACTCAAAAAACTTGATTGATTTTCTTTCTTTTTTTGTTTTAGCTTTTCAGTAGAAAAGAGTGTTCAGATAATGTCTGATAAATGAAGAATCAATTAAAAGATTTCCTTCGATGTGACAGCAGGAACTGCACTGGTAAGTCGTTCATCCCCACGCTTCACTAACTGGGGCTTATTTTAATGTTTTCTTACCTCTTCCCAAATCAATTGACGTTCAAAATAGAATAGTTTAGAATAAGGTTCTTTCTTGTCAGTTTTGAAACATTTTCTTTGTTTTTTTTGTTTTTTTTAACTGCAGTTTTATTCTTTTGGCATCAAAATGAACAGACTAAAGTTAGATTAAAGAAATATCTTTCTTCTTTGCTGAATTATGGAAGCTGCCCCCCCCCATTTATACAAGTGGACTTTTCCAATTTAGCTGGAGTCTATAAATAAATTGGACTTCACTGTTTCTGGAATATTTTCTTGAATTGCCAGAGGTTTCTATGTTGGTTGTTACTTTAGCATTAATAGTTTTGGATGCATAGAAAAATATAGTCAAAGAAAAGAAAAATGGAATGGCATCAGTGTAGAAAAAAAATAAATAATGAAGACTCACAAATCGCATCAGTGCTCTCCCTATTTTCAGCACCCACAGAGCTGGTATTCACTTGTCTTCCCATGGTGGTGAGATATAACACAAGGTTGCTTTTAATGTGGAGTGCCCATACGCAAACATTTGGGTGAATGTTAAAAATGGCCAGTCACTGCGACCACTGTCGAACTGGTGTTGGTATCCAGCAAAGCGTCTCCTTCTTTAATGCAGTTGCTGCTGACTAGGCATCATTCATAATTTTAAGAGCAAGAGAGACCAGATATTGCACTTGGTATTTAATACCCCCCATGATGACAGGATATGGTACAAGGCCAGTTTAAGGTGGTACAATCATGCATATGGACATGGGCCAAGGCTAAAAATTGCTCTGTCTCCTCATTACGTCGACATTCGTATTCTACCAATCCTCTCTCTTTGGTGCAATGTGGGAGGTTCTGCCACACTGTTGGAATCCTCAGTTTCAGGCATCTATCATTTATTTATTGTGTTCTGTCTGAAGATAGAAACGCAATTGAGGGTTAAAATGTAGTTTGTCCAATAGGCAGATACTACACTTTGATCCCAACTTTGGCTTGGAGGTGCAGCATCAACAGAGCCTCTTGACAATGAAAAATATCAGTCTTCTATACATGTTACAACCTCAGATTGGTTATAATTCTTTGATGAGCAAGCTTCACCATTCCCAAGCGAAATCCACTAAAATTTGAAGAGGGATCCAAAAATGGATCAGCCTAGAACAGGGGTTCCTCAAACTACAACCCTTGAGCAGCATGATTTTATCTTTATTCAGAGTTATCTCACTTGCACTGGCAATGCTAGGTGGCAGTGTCTTTGATATGGTAATAGCAAACTGTTCAGAGATTGTTAGATAACTAATTCCATGAAATTGCAGAGTACAATTATAAGTGGGAAAAAACATTAAACATGCACATGTGAAAATCCTGTAATAGTAAGAACAACAAAATGTGTGCCTAAATAAATAAATACGTCCATAGGTACATCAGTAAATGCACCTATGGTAAAATATTTGTTTTTTATCATAATCTCCTCTTTTGACAATGCACTTAATTAAGTTGTGAATACTAATGACAAACATTATACAGTGAAAATTTCTTATCAAAATTTAGCATGCATCAGGCCATGGACTTATTGATTCAGTCTTCTATTTTGGAGTGTTTCATATTACTGCAATCCTTACTGGGTCTCCCTGCACTTCTGGCTTTGTGTCAGACTAAACTAAACTTAATAAACATTGATAATACATATAACTTGTTAACATATAACAAAACTGATTAGCAACAAAATAACATAAACAACAAAAAGGCCAAAATGATAAAAAGAATTTAATATTTTGGATTAACCCAAATGTTTTTTGATTTCAACTCTGCAAGCCACAAACATTTTTCTATCAAATATTTTCATAGACACAAACAATTTTATTGGCTACAAAAATAATTTATTCTACTTATTCATGTTTTCCCCTGTGCCATGATTAACGATGAATTCAGTCGATTTCACTGAACCAGTATGTGATGATATTAAAATTGGAAGGTTTTTAAGAAATTTGATTTGATCTAAGGTTCTTGTGGAGGGAAGAGTAGCCTAAAGCATTTAATTTCAGTTAAGTAACTGTCTGGCATCCTCAAATACATTATAACTTTCATGACAAAAGATGATATGAAAGTTTTAAAAGACAGGTTCAAATTTTTCTTTATTTAACATAAATTTAAAAACTTTCATGGTAAAGTTACCAAGCATTCTATCCACATTATAAACAGAAGTGCCAAAATATTGGATAGAATTAAAGGTGCATATTTTTTTTTTTTATTGATCAATTAAAATGTGTAAAGCATACAATGTGGCCCTTGTACTGAGAAGTTAAGAGTCCACATAACTAGATCACAAGTCCTTGTAACTCATGGGGGTCATTGGCACATCGCATTTGCATCTTTGACAGCAGTGGATATTTCTAGGGTAAGACAAGCTGGATTTGAATTTGGCTTTCCTTCTGCTAGACTGGCAACTACTCAAGAGAGTCCAGTCTAACCTACTATTTAAATCAAAGCTGGGGAAGATGGATTCATGCCCTTTATAAGGACATAGTACAAAATGAATGGAACCGACTCTTTTCAGAAATTTAAATTGAATTCTGCATGCCAATTTCATATTCTCTCTTCAAAGACACCTGGCACAGTGGATAAAGGCATTAGTTACATCCAGTGACAGGACCCAAAGAGTGTGAATTCAATACCTGGTTAAGGTGGTGGAGAATTTGGAGAGAGGAATTAACAGGAGATAACTGACATCCATTGGACATGGCACGTGGAACTAGAACAGTCTACCCCAGCGAGCGAAATAAAGTATTCAGTTTGACATTCCAACCACCTAAAGAAGGCCGGAGCATACAATGGCTGAAATGTTGTGATAAATATGGCAATAAAGATGAGGACAATAGTCTGAATGGTGTAAACAGTGTACATAATACCTCATCTCAGAGATATAGACAGATACTGGTTTTCTCACATGATCACTTACCCACTCTCTCATGAGATGCTTTGTCAAGTTATCTCGGATTGAACAAAGTACAGGGAAAAGTAGATTCATGCCTTAGTAATACCTGTGCTGGTGGTATCACAGCTACGACTAGCTTGGACCGGCTCTGACCAGTTTGGATCAGCTAAGACCAGCTTAGACCAGCAGCCCAAGTGAAAACACTCAGGTCCCCACATTAAAAACTGACCTTGTGTCACAACCTGACTCAGTGTGGGGTCAAGTAAATCTCCTTACTAAGGGCATTAGTATTAACTGAACATAAGTATTTTCAGTTGAAATTTGGACCTTTGTTGATTCCAATTTCTATGCTTATAACCATTACACCACCTCTGAAGTCATAAAAGAACAATCTGATATACAAAAAATGGAAAAAGTAAATAGAGGAATGATTATTTGATAACACTACCTGACTATGAAATCTCGACAGAATTAATTTGATATCAATATAAGACACCCCCCCACACACACACCTGAGTTTGGGGTGTAAGTTCTAGTCTCATTGGAAGCTTCTTCATTCAGATTTCTGTCTGCTTTGAGAGCAAAGAAAATCATTATCTGATGATGTCAGCAAAATTCTTTAAGAATTCATCTTGAAATGTTACAATTTTAAAATATTAATTTTAATTTAAAAATATTAAAATATTAATTGCTTCATTTCCTGGTGTCAAAGACACTATTTTTCTACCCAAATAAATATAAAAAAAAATTCTTCTGCATTTAACTGGCCAAATAGAAATCATAATAAAAATTAATCAGGGGAAAATTGTATTTCCACTACCAACACACAAAAAAAGAATGCTGCTAAAGTTAAATTTTGATTTAAAAGCAAAAAAAAATAGTCCTCAGACATAATGATATGCTGAAATTCAAGGAAAAATTGTCAGATATTGTTAATAAGATTAAATTTTGGAAAATGATACGTTCCAAAAACTATTAAAGAAGGATATAGGAGATATAAGGAAGTCCAAAAAGATTTAAATTAACAAGGATAAGCCAAGGAAATAGAAGTCAATGGAAAGTAAGACCTACAAGAAATTAAAAGATAGGAAAAAAAAAAAACGTTACCCAAAGAATGAGAGATTAACTTAAAGGTCAGTTTCTAATTGTAACCATGCGGGTAAAGAGTAGACAAAAGACAAGGTAATAATTATGGAAAGAGATGGGCACATGGCAGATTGGTTACAATATTTGCATTCTATGACATCTCACGATACTTGATTTGTCAGGATGCTGACTTCTTGATGTTATCAGTCTGAGGAGGCAATCCCAGCATGAGGCACCTTTGGAAAGTGCTTGAGACTAGAGCACAGGTTGAGCCAAGCTTTGTGAGTGTAATTGGGCAGACAAAAGTGTTTGGAAACCATTGATGATTGTGCTAGAAAGTTACAAATTATCCTGACTGAGGGTTTCTGTGCACTGACATTGTTCAAACTACTGATCATACCAGATTATGCACTCTCCCCCAGAAACTGCAACTAAGATCTGCTCAGCATAGTCACATTATAAAGCACAGTTGGCTTCTGTAGATGTTGAAGAATCACGGATGTGCCTGCAAAAGGAATTGGCTAACCATTCTAGCAGACTGGTGTGCTCAGGAAAGAGTTGCTTGCAATTATATATATATATATATATATATATATATATATATATATATAATACAGGAGCAAAAGCACTATGTAACTGCATGCAACTTGGCTTCAACCATCAGGTGGCAGGCAATAAGTGTCCATAAAACCATATTTCAATTATACAACTGTGGCACCGGAAGTAGAGAAAGGAAGTAGGTCTAAAGAAAAAAAAAGTTGTAGTCTGTGCCAGGAAGAGAAGCTGGCTATAGCAACTTATAAGGACAGCAGTATATTGTTAAAATGCAGAACTGGAATAATGTTGTGGTGTAGACATATATGTAAAAATATCCTCGGCCTCTATGAGCCTGGATGAAGATATATACACATCATAAATAAGAGAAAGAACAGATGTAGTAAAACTCCACAGTTTTTAGCATTTGCTTTTTTAAAAAAGTGCTCAATACAAAGTAAAGCAAAATAATATTTTTATAATATTTTTATTATAATAGATTACAATAAAAACATTTTATACTGCTACACAAAAACTTGCATGTTTTGGAACTGGTTCCTAATTTGGATAATAGTAGATAACATATGACAAAAATGATTTATTTTTTATTCATTTATTATTTATTTTAGAAAGTTTTTGTAGTAATGTAAAATGTTTTTATTGTAATCTATTATATATACGAATGTAATGAGAATGAAAATAATATATTAATTCTAATGTTCACAGCATTAATTCAAAAGAGGGCTCAATCCCGATAATAGAGCAATAATTATTTATTATAATTTTTTTTTCATACGGATGAAAACAATTTACTCACTGCAAAGATGCAACTTTGTTTCAGTGCATTTAATTGCACTTCAACTGGTGAAAACCAAAGTGGTTATGAACAATTCTGTTTGTAAGCCAGCCACATGCAAAATGTCACTTCCTTGACAAAACAAAAAAAAATAGTATGTAAAAGCAAACAGGTGTCAGAGTCAAACAATAGTGCTTGTTGATAGCAGTTTGGTGAAGGATGGTTGAGATGTTAAAGTGATGGCCAAACCCAAAAGATTTTCTTTTCAACAACAATGGTCAAGGGTTTAGGCAACAGCCTTTCCAAGCCTTCTAAGAGTGAGGGGTGGGGGAGGAAAGGTGGGAATAGGAGAAAGTAATACAATAAATGAGGAATGAGGGGTAAGTTCAAACAATGTTATAGTAGTAATTGGAAATGTTTTTGGTTATTTTAAAAGTAAGGCAGAGCTGAATTGAATATATTTAAGCTGGAATTATCTCTACTAGTTTTGTAATCAATGAAAGCGTTTTGTATGTTAATAAATTAAGAGGTGGAGATTTTTTCTTGGTACGTTGCATACATAAGTTATTTGGATTTTTTTTAAAAACAATAAGCTTTAATTTTAGAATTTAAGATATAAATAGAAAGGTATATAAAAGTATGGGATATTAATATAACTTTTATAAGCAAATTTTGACCTATTGTCTGATTGTATAACGTGTAGAATAAGTATGGATGTAAATCAATTTATCTGAAAGTATTACTAGTGTTACATATGTGCCAAATACATTTTAAGAGTCAACCTAAGATAGATTAGTATAGAGGTATATAAGAGGGTAGAAAGTATATCAAAAGAGGTGAGTTATAATTTTAAACATTTGAGTTATGGATTTGAAAGTTTAACAAGGTTCTAATATTAGATCTTTAATATGCCTACAAAAAAACAGTTGTTTCAAACAAAATCCATTGTATATATGTGCTATATCGTATCAAATGAGAACCCCAGAGATATTAAATTGTATATGAGATCAACTAGAAGATCTTTTAAGGATTGATATTAGAATCACATATACTCTTTTACTAATGCAGGTAAGCGCAATATGACATCACTTTCTAAATATTTTTGGAAACTGAAGGAGGAAGAAAAACACCTAAGGTTAGATGGAAAACCCTAAAACAAGTCAGAACTTGCAAATCTTTGAATGAACCTTGTTTTTTTTATGTTTGCAGGAAAAAATATGTATTATTGAACTTTTGAACAACACCTAATTATTAAATCAAGGATTTGAAACAAATATATTTACATATGCTCTATCTCTGATATAGAGCACTTTAACCCATAAATATATCATACCGTAAAACTATATTTTATCATTTTAAATAAAAAATAAACACATTGTATATCTAAATTATTTAACCAAAGCTGTTCATATATATATATATATATTTGGTTAAATAATTTAGATGTACAATGTGTTTATTTTTGTTTTAATCCTCTCATGTCTACGAATCAATTTCTTGGTAGCTGTGGAAAATTGCTTAAGAATTTTCTTTCAAATAATTATTGTTTTATTTTTATTAGTACTTTATTCCATCTTATTTTATTCTATTTTATCACAGCATATTTTTTTTAATTATTGACATCACTACTTTTAGTTAATTTAGTAATATTAATAATATTATTAACTACTCCATTGATTTTTGTGAAAAAATAGTTACACCCCCCCCCCCTATTTTCTTACATCTCTTCTAGTTTACTTTTTTAACATCAGCGTCTCTCTAAAATATATTTCTCATTTTCAATTTTAAATGTTAATCTGGGCCTAAATTCAACTTCAAAATTATACTATAATTCATTTAAATATTTTATTAGGTTGGTGCAAAAATAATGACGTCAAAAAAATGACATTATTACGTCATTATTTTTGCACCAAACTAATAACAAATTTACTTACGTATGTATATGTTCCTATGTAAGGCCCTTATTTCATTTTACCTTATTTTATCATATTCTATTTTACATTACTTTCTTTTCATTGATATGTACTATTTTTATTAGTACTTTATTTTATTACGGCAATATTTTATTATTATTGATATCATTAGTTTTAGTCAGTTTAGTAATATTAATAATATTATTAATTACTTTTTGATTTTCAGAAAAACATAGTTACCTCCCTTGATTTTCCAGTATCCCTTTTTGTTTACTTATCTTTTTTTTTTTAACATCAGCATCTTTCTAAATTAGAATTTATATTTCTTATTTCCAATCTTAAATATTAATCTGAGCCAAAATTCAAATTGAAAATTAAACTGCAATTCATTTAAATATTTTAACAAAAATAAAACTCCACCCCAAAAATAAAGTATCTTGCAAGAAGCAGAAATTTTTTAAAAACAAAACTGTGTTCACCCAAAATAGAAACTCCAGCACTTGACAATTGCTTTGACATGAAACTCAGAGTTGTGCAATTAATGTAAGGTATTATATACATTTTCTTTTTTCTTACACTTATAGAGTATTTATATGTATTTGTATAGGATCACTCACTTGTATATCTACCTATATTTACCCATTTGTTTTATATATATATATATATATATATATACACACACATACATTTTTTCTTTACCAGTTTCATGCACAATGTAATTGTCAACAGCACCTGATGATTGCATTGTGGATGAAACTCAAAGTTGTGCTGCTGGTGAGGAAAAAAAATGTATATTTATTATTAATATATAATTTATAGCTCTGTTATTATACATAACACACTATTTTATTAGCCCCAGTACTCAATGATCTTATATATATGTATTTATGTATAGGTTTAATACAAATATTGTATATTAAGATGAACCTTTTGTAATCATTTGGTCCACTCATCAGGAGGTATCAACAATTTTGTTGACGATTTTCTCATTTTCGTTATTTTTATATTATGTTAAAAAAATATTTACGGGCTTTTTATTGATGTTAGGTTGATTTATTTATTTTTTTTTTTTTTTTGTACTTTGTGTGTATTTACGCCTGTATGTGTGCGTATGTGTAGAATGTTATGGCTATTTCTTCTTTTCATAATTTTCTCCTTATATTCTCTGATGATCCCTTTTCTATCTTTCAGATCTAAGGGTCAAAGTTAATGTAACAATATTATTTTCAGTGTCGTAGACAGGACTTACTTTTAGTCTAATATTTCTCAAATATTCTGGGGTTTTCTTAAGTTTTGAAAATATAGGTGTATTTTGTTTTTATTTATTTCTTGTTTAAATAATTGATTCTTTTACTTTTAATTAATTCCTAAATGGCAAATTGCATTTGTAACACCAGGTTGCAGTATTTTTTAAATGACGATAGCAAACTGTTCACTGATATTTAAACAACAAACTTCAATTTTAAATTTATTCATTTTTTTTCCAAATCAATTTGGAATGCAGCATTGTGACTGGAGTAACCTCAATATTGCAAAATCTCAAATATCATCAACATGAAATCGACATCATGCAAATTAATTGAAATAAAATTAATAATTCTGTTATTATTTACTTTTTTTGCATTTTTCTAAATAAACATGATTCAATGTACATGTTAGAACTTTGCATATCTGCCTTTATTTTTTAGAAGCTATTTGATGTGATTTGGCATAGAATCCACTAATTTGCAGCAGTCCACATTGATTTTGGGGTCATGGTACCACACATTTATAATAGTCCTCACAAGCTTCTTTCGTTGTACAGTCTTCAATCCCTCTATAAGGCTTGCTAGTGTGTTCGTGCAATGTTACAATTTTTATATGCTTCTTTGGAGTAATGTCCATCACAGACAATGGCTATAGGACAACTAATCAACAGTTGAAGCAGTAGTGTCTGGGTGTGATAAAAATCTGATGCAATCACAGATGATCCAATATTTTTCCAGACCAAACAAATTTCATGATACACCTGGAAAATAGATTCATACTACTGCACACCACTGCAAAAATAGTAACTGATTACACCCTGTCACTCCAGTGGGTATAAAACTGACCATATGTTGAAAGAAAGGAAACTAAATCAGTTGTTTTAATTAATTTGGACAAGGGTGTATATAGATACTTGCCTCCTATGCAAGATATGGGCATCATATTGCCAATGAGGAGATTCTGCTGTTGATAATGGCAACGCTATCAGGGAAAAGCCAAGAGAGATCTGACTGCCTGATTCATTATTGAAACTAAAAGCAAAGACAGTCCTGAAATTTGGCCATGTTTCAAGAATTCTGTCTAGAATTAATATTTATGGAACCTGTAATAGGACAGGATTTAGCAAGCAGATACATGGAAAGTTTTCATTCACGGTAATAATTACATCCTGACAGAAAATTCTAGCATTAACAGAGGTAAAAAAAAAAAAAACCAATAATCATAGTTTCAATTATCTTTTGTCATGTTCTCCATTAATAAACTTCATTTTTTTTCTTATGGTAGGGAAAAAATACAGTGATTAAACATTATTATTAATTTTACAGCTTTCAACCAAAAGTTGTCTCAGCAAATTTCAATGCTGAAAATATAATATTCAGTCAGTTATGTGCTATACGTGACACACGTTTAGGTGATCATATATCTTTCGATACGTGACTGACGAGGTAGATTTTTTTCCACAGTAGGTTGCCATTTCTTTCTGCAGTAGACCAGTTGCCATCCAAATCTATAGAACCTGGTCTGCTCTGCTATTTACCCATAGCTGGGTGGGAAGAAGAGGATTCATACCTTTCCCAAGAGTATTAGCACATAAGTGAACGTAATGGATTCGACTAGAATTCAAACTTGGCTCTCCAATTCCTCAATCCGAGTTGCTATCCATTACACCATTGTGCCTCTTCTCATCACAAATGAGGATGAGAAGTCAGAATCAAAGCAAGTGTTATAGATAGCATAGGGCATGTATCCTCCCTTCCTTTCATCCTGTAGACTCAAGATCATCAGGCCACAGATCTCAACAACACTGGGTGTTGCTGCTATGTTATCCCTAACAAGTAAAAATTTTTACAGGATGAAGTTGCTAGCCCCATGCCCTAGCTTTTGTACTCGCTGTTCCAAAGCGGCCACCCAAGTATTTACTGGGCTCAACACTGCTTAATTTTGGTAATCAATCAAGAACCGATGTTTCAGTGGGATTTGCTCATAGTGGGGCGTATATATATTCATCATGTAAATACA
The DNA here is from genome assembly GCA_963932145.1 of Acanthosepion lycidas. Lineage (NCBI taxonomy): Eukaryota > Metazoa > Mollusca > Cephalopoda > Sepiida > Sepiidae > Acanthosepion > Acanthosepion lycidas. The sequence goes on along the minus strand of OZ010602.1, from coordinate 7,304,055 downwards.
TTACTAATAATTTCATTTTCATAATAAACTGTAAATTCAGAAGAAATGGATTGGTAATTGCTGGGAATGAATACAAACCTTAATAATTATACAATACTCTTATAGAAAATTCTTTATTGTATTTGTTTTATGCATAACCACATTCTTATTTCTAATTTTTGTTGAACTTTTCAGGTAAGGAATTATTATTATTATTATTATTATTATTTCCTTTGATTTCTGGTGCGTACTCATTTCTTTCTGGGTCCCACCCAGAGACCTAAGTTCAAAAATGGCATCATGACATTTTCCACTGAGCAATTAAAAAAAAAAACAAAAAAAAACATATTTTACATAGAGAAAGCCCTTTGTAAGGTGTGGGCTGTACTTGTGAGAACAATTTTTTTATATTCTTTTTTAAGTAGGCTACCAGGAATCCCTTCATTGAGTGTATTGGAATCTTTTCCAACCAGTCTGAGGGCTCCAACTACAAGAGGGATTGTTGATGTTCTCATATACCACATTTTTAAGATTTTGATTTCAAGGTCCTTGTATTTTGATAGCTTTTTGAAGACCTTCTAAGATACATTGCAGTCTTCTTGCTATTTAGACCAACTTATTTTGGTTTTTATGTTCACAAAATTTTAGTTGTTGTACCTGTTCAGTCTTCTTTAGGTGTCTGTCTTACTCATTAACCTTTATAGAAATTTGAAGTGAATCCTTTGTTCAATTCATGGGATAGATTGTTCGGCAAACATGTACCTTTGGGTCTAGAAAAAAACGGTATATCAAAAGGCCATTTTTTTCTCACTTTTATTTTAACTCCTTTTCAGCAATGTTTATTGTTTTAAAAAGTGATCAATAGAATTGTAATAAAACCTAAATTTATGATAAAAAGGAATTTATACATTTTTTGTTCTTGAGAATTTACAATGAAAATATTTACAACATTCTAAAAACGAATGCAATTAAAACTAATTCAATGCAGTATTTATCATTTACAAATTTATAAAGAAATATGGAAACAATTTTTTATTCATAAATTTGTGACGTCACCTTGGTCCTGCTCCCATGCTATCCTGTGACGATCTAACCCTTGGCTGATTTGGATGGAAATCTGGTTAGATTCAGCATCAGCTTTGTCGTTCCCAGCTTGCCTCCAATGTTCTGGTTACTGAAGTAACTGCTTTAATTTCTAGTCTAACCTACCCATGTTTTGATTTGATCTTAGGTAGATGAAATCAATCAGGCGTCGAGCCATAGTGCAAGCCGAATTCAGGGCAAAGGTGATACCGCACAAGTATATGTAAAAGAAAATAAAGTAACAACTCGAAAGATTCAAATGTGTTAAAAAAAGAATAACAAGTATCTTCATATCTTGTTGCTGAATACAGGACTGCGTCTTTCTCCCAAACCGCTTCTATGGATACGTGACACTGCATTTCTTAGGCGAGTCTTAATGTCTTAAGTTGTTTTTCAATAAACTGGTTTTTGGTATCTTCAGGCGATATTCGTAAAACTTGTTTTGGTGGTGTGAGTCTAAGTTGTTCTTCAAAAAAAAAAAATTGTTTTTTGGTTAAAAGTCTAAGTCGGAATGTGTGGAAATCTTTCAGTCAGCTCCTGCAAGGCTGGTCTCCGAGCTTACAGCTCAACTGCAACTCTGTGATTCCAACTGTCACCAACTGTGTTATGACTGCCCCAACTGTGTCTGTCCAACTGTCTTTGCTCTGGGGACGTTCGTTTATATGGACGCCGACCAAAATTGGGTGGGGGCCTGTCGTGTTTGGGTTCCTCAATAATTCCAAATCCGCAATAAGGATTTTCTTTGTTTTCGGACAGGAAAATTTATCACTTCCCATTTTTGGAAGTCAATTACTTTCCGTTTTAGAGGGGTTCTTAAGGGAATTGTGCTCCCAAATTCTTCCTTTCTCATATTGGTATCTCACACCAATCCCCTCAGAGGGCGTCAAAAGGTTTCCCTTCTTTCTCATATTGGTATCTCACACCAATCCTAGACTGGCCTCAGTTTACAATTATTGCTCAAAGAAAAAAAATTATCTTCCTTTTTCTTTTCTTTCTTTTCCGCCAACTAGAACCCCCACGAATCATACTGTGGACATTAAATCTCTATCTTAACTTGATGTCATCTGGGATTCATCAACGGGATTTTTGCCAAGTTATTATCTGGGTGGTCAACTGAATCTCTTTGGCTTTCTCAACATCATTGCATTCTGTCGCCAACAGTCTGTCCAGGTAACAAACTTTTATCATGGCAAATTCTGGACATAATACAGGTGATTCTCTTTCCAAAACCAAATGATATCTCCAAAAGATAGTTAATGGCTTATTCTTTTTCTTTTTCTCTTCTTCCTTCCTTTTTCTTTGGGGTGGTCTCACCTAATTCTTTCTCGATTGCATGCTTGACCCAATTTTTGATTATCTTCTAGCATTCTGCTTTGTAAGCCTCTTGACCAATTTGAAATTTTCATTATTGCCATGGGCAGATTGCTATCTTTTATCCGCACTCTGCCTTTCCTCGCCGTGTCATGGCATAAATTAATTCTGACAGATCTGAGATCTTACAAATTTTCTATCTTCTGCGAAAAAAAAAAATACTTTTCTTCGCAAATGAAAATAAAATCTTTACCCATTTTTCTTTTGTTAAAAAAAAATAACATCGCTCAGTATGTCTTTCATTATAGCTTCTTCTCGCCTTAAGTATTTCTCGCTTTTAATTTCCATGCTTAATTAGTTAGCCAAATGCTAAATAGTGTCACAAATTTATAAACATTTATTAAATTATTAAAGTATATGAACCAACCATAAGGAAATCCTTGTTGTTTACCATTTTATAAAATTTGAATCAATTGACAATTAGCCAATGTTTTGCAAACCATTCCAATAAACAATCTAATAAATAGTGTAAATAAACAATCTAATCATTTAATGGTATTTATTTTTGTTGTCAATTGTCAACAACGAAGAAAATGTATAAATTCACCTTCATACCTTTAGTTTTTATTAAAATTCTAATCATCATTTTTTAAAACAATAAACATTGCTGAAGTGACAGTAGTTAAAATAATAATGGTGTGTTGGAATATTGTCTTTGTTCAAAATAGCCAAAAATTAGGAAGGCTGTAGTTAGAGAAAGTATCAAAGGAACAGAGGACTAGAAGAAGTGGCTTGTCTCATACATAGAATGGAAAAATATGTGTAAATCAACTACTACTCAAATCCTACTCTAATGTGGCTACTTGCCATATTTATAAGTGGGAGCAGTCCATTGTCACAATAGTAGGGGAGAGAAGGAAGTATGCTGAGTCCTACTCTACAATATGGTGTCATAGGGAAAAACTGTTCTTTTGACATTCCGTTTTTGGCCGGGGGGAGAGGGCACAAAGGTCCATGATTGCTGATTATTCTAAATCCACTTCCCATGCATAGAAGTTGTATGTATAGGTTGTATGTCCTATCGTATTAACTGTCTGTTTACAACTACTATAACTATTTCTATAAGTTAGACAAAAATTAGTAATATTACTATTATTAGTATTAGGTTGTCAACAAGTAGTAATATTAGGACACCTGGTTGGGCCTTATGCCATAATGTTGATCATCTGTAACCAGGAACATAAGCATTAGGCTCAGCTCCAAGGGATCCATTTTCCAAAGCAGTGACACTCCATTACACTCGAAAGAGTTACAATCAAGGTCAATCCTTGACACCTGACCATATCAAAAAGCAAATACTAAAGAAGAAAACAGTTTTTCTCTTTGTCCTTTATCCCATGTATACGTAGTTCCCATTTTAAAAAGGCCTTGTGCCACCTCCTGTCTTTGTGGGAGGATGAGTATATACCTACTACAAAATTATAAATAGTAATAGGATTATTACTACTAGTACTACTAATTTTCAAGTTATTGAAAATTGCATGAAATAAGTCGGTTCAAAAACAGTTGCTGTTGGATTAGGATATAAAAAAGACTGTCTAGGCATAGACTGTGTAATAATAAAATTCAATTATTTCAGCTCCTAGCTTTATTTTTTCCAATGAAACTGAATAAAACATATTTTTTTGTTTCAGATGAAAAATTTATTTACTGAGTTTGACTTTCAAAGTGTGTGATCTGAGGTGAAATCATAATCTTCCCTGCCTCTAAATGCTGTGATTATACCATTCAATGGAAATATGATCCCCAACCAACTGAGTCAGTCTGCCAATAGGCTTTGTGCTAACTACCCATATTCAAACATTATGCAAAGATTTTTAACATACATTCAAGCAAAACAATTTTGGTGAGGCTTGGCATATCAACTACCAATTAACTTAAAACACTTTATTGGTCTTTTGGTGAATGTTTTTTAGATTGGACACAGTAGTATGCAAATTTTGAAGCTGGTTGAATATTGTTTCAAGATGATGAGCATTCAGGTCAACTAAAAAATGGAGGCCAACCTTAGTGGGGGACCAGAGAGTGTGAACTCTAGAATCCTTTCCTTAGCTAGTCATATTTAAACCCTAGCTGGAGGTAGAATGATATTTGCATGTATGTGAAAGTAATGACCTCAACTGGAATTCAAACTCAGTTGTCTGATTTCTTATTTCCAGCTACTATCCAGGATATGTTAAAAAGAAAACTTATGAATGCCCCCATAGATTTGCCAACTACCTAAAATGGAAAAGCATGATGAGGGTGGTGAACCCTGTAGACATGTTTCAAGCCATGGGTTCTGTGAACTCCCTCAGGGACAGGTTCCCAACTAGAGGTTCACGGACTCACAAAGCTGAATTGAATCAGTTTGGTATTTTTGAGTAATACAAATGATGAAAGAAAGAGTGGGGAGGGGAAATAGAGGAGATGGACAGGCTGACAAATTTTGTAAATATTCAAACCATTCATTGTTATTAAGTACATCTTTAAATAAAAAAAAAGCAAAATTAATTATCAAAAAGAATTATCAATTCTCAAAATGTGGGACAAAAATGTGTCCAGCATTTTGCAGCCCAACACATCTGTAATGACTGTTGCTGAACAATCCACCAGCCTTCTCACATATTTGGAATTATGGAGTCTGTCAGTGTATCCTGATGTTTTAGTTTTATAGCAATTTGCAGTGCTGGGTTCAACTACGTCTATTGCAGCCTATTCTATGTTCAATCTTTTTTTTTTATCCCGTACTTAATTTGTTATAACTGATCCATATACAAAGGTATCTGAAGTGTTTAGTATTTACTAATTCCACTTCCTGATTTTTTATGACGGATTTGCAGTAGGAACCATCATTGATTTCCTTTCAATTCCAGATCATAGTTTGTTTTGGAAATATCTTGAATCTTATTTCTTGGAATACCTGATAAAGGATGTTGATTTTTTTTGTTCAAGATTAAGCTTATGCCAGCTATGAATACCTATGTCATCAGCATAGCCCCCCCCCCCACAAAATCCCTATCAGTACATTGGCCTCAGGAGAGAAAGCAGGGTTGTTGTCTTCTCTTGGTAGACTTGTTTGCAATGCAGTGTGATATGTTTAAATGATCAGTGCCCATCTCCTCACGTAATTTTTTTTTTTTTTTTTAAGCATTACGCCCCGAGCATGGCGTGAAGCCACTAGGATGTAGGGGGTTGAGGAAGATTTGGAGTGAGAGCAGATAGGATTGATAGAAGAAAGGATGAGGAGAGGGATAGTGGATAGATCAAGGTAACTGGAGATGTCAATTGACATTACATTTGAATAGTTGGAGATTATAGCTCTCAGGGAAACAGTAATTGGGAAGGGTGTTCCACAGGTGAGAGGTGCGAGCTATGAAGCTATTGGAGTAGAAGAGACGGCTACATTTAAAAGTTTCTACAGTGTAAGGGTGAGAGCGGGATGCCAGCCTCATAGGGTGCTTGAATTCATGGAGTCTGGGAACCAGTGAGAGCAGCTCATCGGAGCAATTACCATGAAAGCATTTGTAGAAAAGACAGAGAGAGGCGACGGCGTGTCTGTGAGAGAGTGACTGTAGATGAGATGCCAGATCAGAGCCAATTATATTACATATCCATCTCTGGATCTTGTCAAGAACTCCAAGGTAAACAGAAGTTGCCCCAGACCATATATGGCAGCCATACTCCATGCAAGTGCAAATGGTTGATTTGTAAATTTGAAGTATCGATTCCGGGGAGAAAAATTTCCTGGTGCGGCACAGAGAGCCAACTTTCCTCGTGGTGGACGATGCAATTAACTCAATGTATTTGTTCCATCTCAGGCCAGCAGTCAACGTGAGACTGAGCAGACGCAGAGAGTTGCTCTCAAGAAGTTGACTATCAAACATTCTAATGGGGGGCAGGGATGGATCTCTATGGCGATTAATAGAGAGTAGTTTAGTTTTTGAGGCGTTAAAGTTGACCAGCCAATTCTTGCCCCAGTTAAGAGCAAGAGTAGATAGGTTTGCTTATCATCTGGTTCACATTCCTCCTTGGCTTTGTTCCTGTTTCAGATTAGGTTTCCGGTTCTGTTTCCTTCTATAGATTTTCATTCTCTCTCACTTCCAGCAACCCCTTATGTTCCAGTGGGCATTATCACCTCCTTATGTCGAGTTGATTTAAAAAAAGAAATAGAATTTCACCAAAGATCATTTAAATTGATTCAAAACACTGGCATAGATTGGTAAAATCAAAATTCTATATTCAATTTTCTTGTCTCTTATAGTAAATTTGTTATAACTGATCTATACACCGAGGTATCTGAAGTGTTTAGTATTTACTAATTCTATATCCTGTATTTTCATGATGTATTTAGAGTATGTGTCATCACTCCTTTCGTTCCAATTCCTGATCATAGTTTCTGTTTTAAAAAGGTTTCAGTTCTGTTTCTTGGAGCATTTGATAGAGAATTCTAGAAAAGTTTGGAATTTATAAGGTACAAGATCTTATGAATATGACTCATAAGACAAAACTTCCCAACCATGGTGTAACAATTTTTGTGCATTCATCAAAGAAACATGGTGCCAAGCATTATCTTGTTGGAATATTACATCTTCTTTTTCTTAAATAGTTCTGGACAGACACTTTTTATCAGTCCCATTAGAAGCAGTACTTCTGCAAATCATTTAATTCTCCGGAAAGAGCTTATATTTAAAGAGTCTCTTCCAATCTCATCATATACACAGCATCATTTTGTTTGGAACAATAAAATGCTTTCATTATTTTTAGGTTTCAAATTCCACACAAAAAATATGATCAAGTAGGTTTATTTCACTTATGTGGAAGCCACTCATCAAAGAGACTAACATAACTAAAATGGTACAAATAATTTTTAATGCTTGATTTCTATATTTAAATATCTTCTCATGAAATATGCTAATGGTGAAATTAGGTGTTTTCATGCAGGAAACATTTGGCATTCATTGACTAAACAGCATTATTATTTATTGGAATTGATAAAAGCTTTTTATTAAAAAATGATATTAGACATCTCAAGTTCACTGTTATTGCTTTTTCTAGTACTAATGAGAGTTTCCTTCCAAACCTTTTTTTTTTTTTACGGTAGTGTATAAAGTTAACAGCTTGATTATATCATTATTTTCTCATCTAGTTATATGTGCTATCTATTTTTGTTGTTGTTGAAAGTCTTCAGGTGATCATGTTTTTGTTATTTGGTAAAGATCTTTGTGATTTTTTAGCACAAATCTTTATAGTCTAATGGAGTATTATCTTCTTCAAGACAGAAAGGATTTTTATTTGCTGGCAGCCATTTTTAATCATTGGTATTTAATCTTTCTCTCAACTAGTCCTGGACAGACTTTTTTTTTTCAATTGTTACATTTTATCGGTCTCATTAGAAACAGTAATTGTGAAAATCATTTACTTCTCCAGAAAGAGCTTATATTTAAAGATTCACTTCCAATCTCATCATATACACAGCCTCATTTTGTTTGGAGAAAAGAAACATTTTCATTATGTTTAGGTCTCAGACATACAAAAATATGATCCAAGTAGAAAAGGATATACACTTATGTTTTATAAATTATGCAAATGTGTATGACAAAGTATGTCACAAAGAACTACTTGAAATGCTAGCCAAGCTTGATTTACTTGGAAAGGGTATTAGAACAATCTAGAACTTACACTGGAAGCAAATCACCTGCATACACATAGAAAATAAATTTAGTAAATACACAAAAATAAAAATTGGCAGAAGACAAGCATGTCTTCTCAGTCAGTTAAGTGCCATGCGTGATACACACTTAGGCGATCATGTATCTTTCGATACATGACTGACAAAGCAGATTTTTTCCTGCAGTAGGTTGTCATTTTATACAATTTTTATATTTTATTTTATATATTTTATTTTATATATTATATTTTATAATTTTTATATAATTTTTTATGCAATTAGTTTTATATAATTTTTAACTATCAGTCAGTTATGTGCCATGCATGATACATGCTTAGGCAATCATGTCTCTTTCAATACATGACTGACAATGCAAATTTTTTCCTGTAGTAGGTTGTCATTTTATATAATTTTTATATTTTTATATATTTTATATAATTTTTTTATATAATTAGTTTTATATAATTTTTAACTATCAGTTAGTTATGTGCCATGTGTGATACATGTTTAGGTGATCATGTATCTTTGTATACATGGCAGACACAATCTTAACGATATAAGATACCTTACAGAGGTATTAAAGGAAAGTAAGAAGAAAGAACTAAGAATCAATTGTGAGAAGGCAGATTATATGGTTGTCAGCTCAAGATGTGAAACATGAATTGGAGATATCAAAATCAAACAAGTACAAACATTTAAACATTTAGGAAGTGTTTTAACAGATGATTGGAAATGTGTACACTGAAATCCAAAGGTGCATTGGAATAGTCAAAGATGCTTTCCAAAAGTTAAGGAAACTATTAAGAAACAGAAAAATTTCATTAGAAACAAAGAAAAGAGTACTGGACTGTTACATAATATCAGTCCTCCTATATTGTAGTGAATGCTGAACAATCTCATAAAGACGAAGTAATGACTTGTTGTAACAGGTGGTTTGAAAAAAGGATGCTGAGAATATAATGAACTGAACAAAGTTTGTAAGGAAAACGGAAACAAAAAGGAGACTTACAATCTGTTATATAAGAATAAAGCATTGCTGCCAACACTGGAGTTTGAACACAGATCACCAGTGAGAAAAAACAGGTGATTCCATTTCTAATAAATAGACCCTGTGATGGGAAAGGGAAGGTATATATGGGAATTAGTGTGGCATCTAATTCGATCATTTTTTCTACTCTATTCTCTCTTACTATACAGATTGCTGTTCCCTATACTATTCCTTATACTATTTCTCTATATTGATCACTATACGGTTTACTATTCGGTGGTTACTTTCCAAGCGTGCATTATTGAGCAAGTACTATTAGTGTGAATGTTATTCGAAGGCATCTGACACCAGTATTGTTCAAAGGCGTTGTATCTGCAATTAGAAAGCCTCTACTACAATGAGCATTATGAAAGTGATGACGAGTATTTGCTGACATTACAAAACAATCAGAAAGAGTTGAAATTTCTCAGGTCCGTAATGAGGAAAGAGAGCTGAAAAAATTCACTACTAATAGGACATACTGATGACAAAAGGGACAGAGGGAAGTAGCAAATAACCTATGTAACAAGCTTTTGTAAATGGTTGGCAGAACAGGGATTAGGAGAGAGAGCAAAAAAAACAGACATTGCTCAGGGAGTGTAAGAGGTCAACAGACCCGAAAACAATGTTTTATAAATAGAAATGTAAAAATGACATTTGGGAATTAAAATTTATTTAAAAAGAAAATTAAAACATGGTTTGGCAAATTCAACTCTGGCTTCAAGAGGGCACAAACACTGGACCATAAATTGGAAGAAGGAAACGAGAAGTCATGTTGTTCGCTGATAAAGTAAGATTTGAAAATATTTTCAAATGTAGGTATTGGTGCAAAGTACCTTTTTGGACAGAATGGGGTTACTGTGCTGATAGGTGTCACTTGAATATTTTTTTATGAACTCCCCCTTGGTGGTCACAGCTCTGTTCAAAAAGGGTTAGTACAAGGTTTGAAAACTGATATGGGTGAAATTAATTTAAAGCATGGCACTAAATTGAAACCAGATGTCCCTTTTCTGTGACAATCATCTGCAAATTTTATAATTTTCACTTTCTGGTGAGGAATCCTTGACCAGTAAGAAAGACATCTGGTTAATTTAAGGGGATATGGAGATAACACATCAGCTATAAGTGTCATATGTTGTCATTTTCTAAGACCTGGTTAGGTAAAGTGGTTAACCATTGTTATCGTGTGGGTGGGGAAGATTTCCACATATAAGCAAGCACGCATTTTGCTTGGCAGTCATTTTCAGTGAGGGGAGGAAATAAGCCGGATTCAATGACATACCAACATTTCGCGGAATACATAGACTCAGTGAATAGAGTGAGAACCTTCAACCACCATTTTGTTGAAGTTAAATTCTGTAGACTTTTCCTTGTTACATTAAATTCTGTTAAGTTTACAGAATGTGTTTTGTTCGTTAATCAAAGAACTTTTCTCCCCCTTCAAGCCAACCACCAACACTCAACCTTAACCAGAAACAAAGGTTATAATGCTCTGAGTGATTGATTTCATTGATTTTTCTGCAGGGACTCAATGACAGAATTTTGGATCCAACTACTGACGATCAACGTCAAAAAGACAGTGCTGGAAAGGCTTAATTTCTGTTCATGTGAAGCAGAACAGAGAAATCTACCTGCCTTGTTGTCACTTGTTCCTGGGCATTACGTAGTCGGCTGATACTGATGAATTACTCAATTCCCCTAGTTATATCTAGTGCAACAAACCAACCTGTTACAATTGAGTCTGTGACAAGGAGCTGACTACACCACCAAACCAATCTTTTATACTACAAAAGACAGAAGTTGTGAAAGACCATGATCAACAATGTCCTGAAGGGATATAGAAGAAGAAGAAGAAATACTGAAACATAAAATATTAATGGTAAGTATAGTCACACAAGATGATTATTAATAACGTTTAAAACGTGTTTTAGTTGGGAGTCCCAATCATTTTTTTCTCTTCTTTTGCATATGAGAGATTTTGAATACAGAGTAAATTAAAGATAGTTGAAAGGACCAGAATAAAAGTTGTCTTCATATAGAATCCTTTGCAGTACAATCTGTCAGCCTCCTTTTATATTCGCTTCATATGTCAGACCCCAAAGGTCGGGTGACATATCATTGTATATTGCTTGTTGAAGAGACGTTCTCATCTTGACTGAATTTCTGTCACATTCTTAAAACAGCTCAATTTTTATCCCTGGGGATGGAGAATGCATTTCTTGAGCTAAAGATATCTTTTTTCTTTTTTTCTTTTCAGAAAATGCATATGATAATATCAGAAGTTTATAAATGTGGAGTCAGTTCACTACTTTGTTGGAATGATCTTTGAGTTAGATGAGCTGAGAGCAAGATGACACAATTTCTTTTATCCTCTTTAAGATCAATACAAAAATGGCACAATATAACATTATTTAAAATGAGATATTAATGAAAATAAATTGGGCATCATAGGTAAGGGTAATTAATAATTTGGACATAATTTCACTTTATAGAGGTTTCTTTTTTTTTTTCTGTATAGGGTTACAGATGGAATGACAATACTGAATGAGGTGTATGATAGAAATGGAAGAAAAGGTGGTAGGAAGTGAAAGTTATGAGGATAAGGAGGATATATAACAATTGATCCTTGACTTGAAGATGTCAAGTTTGTAATGTAGAAGGTTACTGTTAAAATGGTTATGATGAATGAGATATGAATGGAAGAGATGGTGATAGGATTAATATGCTCAAGGAAGCACCCACACAGGAGTGTCTTCCACAAAGTGGCAGTTCTTGGGCAAATGTTGTCCGAGTAGAAATTTCATCTTACATTTGGAATATGGAGGAAGTTAGGGTGATTTGATTTCATGGAAGCAGCATGATGTGTCAAAGCAGATCTGAACTGGTGGAAATAGACAATGGAACTCATCAAAACATTTGCTATGAAAATAGCCAGACATAGTAGCTATATGACTGCAACATTATATCTGTGGTACAATGCTTGCAGAGTAGAAAATAACTCCTCCCCTAAAAATTAACAATTTTTAATTTATTTTAAGCTGTTGTGATATCCCGTATTTTCTAGCCTATTGAACACATCCATGTATTGGACACACCCATATTTTGACATGAAATATTTAGGGAAAAAATGCACACATCATAATTAAAAAAATCAAAATTATAACCTTACTGTTATGTGATCTTTTCACTATCCATAAAGAAACACTTACAGTATTAGTACAAATTATATGACTGGTACTTTTTTTTTTAATAGAAGTGAGGTAAGGTTTAATTACTAGGACATATTATATATATATATATATATATATATATATATATTTTTTTTTTTTTTTTTTTTTTTTAGCACATTTCATGATGCATTTATTGAAAATTGTTTTAGTTGTTTTTTAGGGAGCAACATCTGCACATACAGTAAATTCATAATAGCTACAAAGAAGTCTGATGGTATCACTTAACACTGGTGCATACCGTAATAGGCAACCCCCACCAAAAAAAAATAAGGTACTTGTTGGTAAATGAAGTCCCATATTATACATGCAGAAAAGCAAATTCCAATACTTGTATATCAACAAAAACATATGAGGCAAACGAATCAAAGCAAATATTTCTCTAAAATCTGTTTTTTCTAAAAAAAAATAATAAAAAAAAAACAAGCAGCAAAATATTGTGCAATTCCATAAATTTCTTTTTCTTGGGTGAATTTTTCATGAATATTTTTATTCATGTCATGTGTTCACTTCCAGGAGTCCTAGTTTCACAGCTAAGCTGTATGCATGCACTGATTCCTGGTAAACCCTACTTTTTTTGTGGTCTTCATTTTCCTCTCATACATGATACTGCTGTATTGGGCGCAGGGTAATTTTATGGTAGATTTTTATTTTATTTTTTTAATTTGTGTCCATTAGGCCAGCAAATATGGTTCTTAACAAAATATTGTATTTCTATCAGTGAATGAATTTTGAGACTGTTATTCTCATTTTAGTCCCCGCTTTTTTTTTCTTTTTTTTTTTGCTTCACATTTTTGTGGTATTAATAGTTATATTTCAAACTATGGCTGGAGAAGTGGTGAACTAACATGTAGAGATAAAAACAACAATGATAAGGACACTAGTATGAACATTTTTATTGAAAGCTAATGGCACTTCATTCAAACAAAAATAATTTTCTTTAAATTAAAATCCTATGAATTAATCAAATATCCCATTACACACAAAAATAGAAAATATTTTATTACATGACAAGATTTGATAAAGTTTTCATGCAGAAGACATTTTCAGATCTTTTGTTTAATATGTCCATACAGCAATAACAACAAAAATTGCCTGTAGATTACTGATAGAATTAATATTCAGCAAGAAGTTTTGTGGTAGTTTTGCATTTCATCAAAGTTTAAATTGCCCATCTTTCAAATCAAAAGAATTTTGTTTTTAAAGATCTTTACTTTCAAAAGCTTATTTCATGTACATGTCTACAGACTGTGACTCCATTATATAATTAATATTATTACTTATGTATATTGTTAATATTTGATTTTATATATATTATTATATTATATAACAATATTATCAATACCAAAATCCACTACTCGGAATTTCATGTATCGACAATCATCAGGGGGAACTGAATGAGATATGAATATTCCGTCTGATAGTTGTTGGTACATGAAATTTTGAGTAGTGGATTTTGGTATTGATGATGATTTTATGTTTAGGCTCTTGTTGACTTTGGCATTAAGCCCTCAGTTAATTTTATATTTTAAGCTTTTGGATTTTATTCTTACTATTCTTGTGTGTGTGTGTGTGTGTGTGTGTGTGTATATATATATATATATATATATATATATATATCAACCTTTCTTTTAAATATGTTTTGTTGAATATGACAGACAAGGAAAATATCATGAATTTTTATTTAGTCTTTCTGATATTCTTACATTTTTCATTTGGGCCGGGAGTAATGGAGTATAAAACTTGTCCATGGTGCCTATTGTCCCAATTCTTTAACCCTTTTTAAGGTGGTTTTGTTAAGTGTTGTTAATTTCTTTTCAGGTTTCTCTGTTTAAGATGTAGTTTTTGTGATGTCTAAATAATAGTTGTGTTTATTCTGATTCTTGCATGGCAGGAATTCAAGTTGGCATTTTTCTATTTTAAGAAACTTTTAATACACCATTTCCACTGCTGAATAAGTTGAGATTTATACTGGATGCCAGATGTTTTATCTAAAGATCTCTCATGGCAAAATATCTGGTAACAGGACCTGTATAAAATGCTAGTCTTATCAACCAGAATTTTCCTTATTGGTGTTCATTCTGGGTATGATGGTAGACTACATCAAGCAGCAAGACCTCTGATCAGGAGGTTTTGAGGAGCATGACTGCTGTTGTCCCCAGGTCCAGCCTGTTAGGGTCCCAGCTATGGGCAAATAGTTAACCCCCAAACTGGGGTCAAAACACTATGAAAATATAAAAATAAATTTTTATAGTAAAATCACCAGCAATACATTTTTAAAAAAGAAAATTACCAGCAATACATTTGATTCTCAACTAAAGCATTCTTTATGAAAATACACCAATGAAACCTAATCTACACTATGTAGATTATTTGGACTATTGTCCTCATCTTTGTTGCCATATTTATCACAATGTTTCGACTGTTGCAGGCTCTGGCCTTCTTGGAATGTTGAACTGAACCCTTTATTTTACTCGCTGGGGTAGACTGTTCTAGTTTCACATGCCATGTCTAATGGATGTTAGTTATCAATTATCTCCTGTTAATTCACCTCTCCAAGTTCTCCACTGCTTTAACCATGCCTGATGAACAGGGTACACCACCCAGCGAAAGTATAGTCGCACACCAAAAATGTAGGTACATGTATACGTACTAATTAATACATATCTTTGCTCTGTATAATGACACGAGAACTATTATATTTACATCTCATGCACAAATTTAACAATTATTTATTTGCTTGTCATGCCAAGCCCTAGCACCTATAACTATATCAATTTATGGAGTCCTTTATAATTAAATACAATACCTCAAATATACACTGCGATAAAATACCATCATCGTACACTTAGGACCAGATGCTTGGCCCAAATTTCAAAACTACCTAAAAGACATACAACTCTGATAATGGTATTATGTAAATCATTAAAACTTATATGTGAAGTATTCATTGGAGAGGAAATTGGTTAACTACCAGTTTGACCATTGGGTAGTTACATAGTCTAACAGGCAGGTGGCTCTCCCAATGTGTTCCTGGGTGAAGCTATAATGGATATTGCAATTTGAGGCAGGATTTTAGTGGATAAGGCTATTATGTAACGACAGGTTACCGCTGCTCTGAACATCGTATTTTTGATTCTTGTAGTTTTTGAAATTATACAAAACCTCAGAATGGGAAAAGGAAGAGATTTAACTGAATAAAAAGAAAAGAAAATTGTAAATATGTTAGCAAGCCATATTGCAAAGCTGATTAAGAGGGACATGCAGATGATCAAGAAAGTGATGTCTAACATCAACTGTACTTAGAAAACCAGATCTGATGCTGGTAAAGGAAGATAATGAAGCCAGGAAACAATCTGATAACTTGAGCTTTGAAGAAAAATCTGTTAGAATCTAGCAAGAAGATATGTCAAGAAGCTAGTGTAGCTAGAACAAACAGAGCTCTAAGGAATAATATAGTTGGTTAATAGAATTATTTGAGCTATATACTCTAAGGAAACAGTACAAAGAAAGCCAATTAAAAAATTGAAATAATAAATAAAGAAAAAACAAATACAAAATGTACCACTCAAATACTCAAGCCACTCCTCCAAAAAATACAAAATCTCCTACAAAGCAAAGGTCACAGTGATCTCCTATCCATCCATCAAAAACTATTCAAGATAGACTTAAGAACTTATCTCCCCAAAAAACAGAATCAGCTAAACAAAAACAAGAAATTCACAGTGACCAAATTCCTACCCAAAAATCGATTTGATAAACTGGAAGAAATGGAGGTAGAAAGCCAAAACCTTGGGAAATTAAATCACAACCACATACTAAGTTAAAGCCCCCAAACATTTAGCAATCATGTATCAACTAATCAATGGAACTGTCATGGAATAAGGGCAAACATAAATGAACTGCTTCTTCTAACAATAGACCTGTCATCGGCAGCTGTTTGCCTTCAAGAAACATTCATTAAGCAAAATGAAAATAAAAAGAATACCATCACTACAACTACACACATGACTCTGGGCTTGGAGCGTCAGGTGGCACATCCATCCTTGTTAAGAATGATGTAACTCAAAGTAAAATAAATTTAACAAATTTACAGGTGACGGCTGTTAAAGTGACCCTTACACAGGACAATAAACATCTGCTCACTGAATGAACCAGTAAATGAAGCTGAAATTCATGAAATCATAAGGCAACTCCCTGCCTACCCCTTTTATACTAGGGGACTTTAACTGTCACAGCACTATATGGAGTTGTAAAGACACAAACCAAAAGGGAAGAAACAATAACTTTTACAATTATTTATGTATTTATAATGATAAAATATTGACTTACATAAATCCATTTTCTAGCAGCTACTCAGCAATAGACTTATCTCTATGTGATCCATCAATTTATATGGATTTCTCTTGGAAGGTACTGGCAGAGACATGGCAGTAACAATCACTTGCCAATCATCTTACAAAGCTCAGAACATAATGGCAAAAATTCCCTTCATTGGAAATTAGGCTGTGTGAACTGAGAAGAGTTTAAAAACCAATGTTCTGAAAAACTAGTTGAAGGAAAAAGCATCAAGGACCTAAAACCTCAACTCTATAGCTAGAAAATGCATTCCAAAAAATTCAGCACCAAAAAACGCAACATTTCAATGGTAAATGTAAAAAGCCATCAGGCTAAGAAGAGCAGCTCTGAGAGAATTCAACAAACAATCTACAACCTCTAATTTGCTGCAAATTAAGCAACTCCTAGCAAAAGCACAGAAAATAATTAAGGAAACTAAAAAAAGAATGCTGGAAAAATTGTCAACAGACACAATTCTGCCCACAAATCTGTGTGTTGTGCAAAATCCAGCTACTCAATGGTAAAAAGAACCAAAATGGCAGCACCCATGTTTTATGCCAGGCGGTCTCGGACAGTTAACGCAAAATCTTGTTGTCTCATCATTCACATGCAAATTATGGTCGGTCCACGGCTGTATAAAGCAAGCACGTTTTTTTTTCTGGTCACTTTTTTTTATTTGGATTTCTTGCCACAAAAGGCAGAAGATTTTCTGAGCTGCTGGCAGAACACGCATTTTTTTTGCTCGTGAGAAGGTCAGACATGTGACGCTATTTTGTCGTTTCTACTTTGTTGGACATTTACGACAGGCTGTCATTTGAACTGCGATTTGGCTACAAGTGTTGTGGTCGAGAAACAGAAGAAATTTATTTCAGTTGCTACTATCAGTTGACAGTCTTTTCTTTGCTACAACAATAACATATGAACAAATAGAAACTTGCCAGAAATGTGGAGACATTCATTCATCATCTCTATTCCAAAATCTGGAAAGGATTACACAGACCCTGAAAACTACAGAATGATAGCATTAGCCAGTTACCTATGTAAAACTATGGAGAGAATGACTATGGAAAGTTGACTTGGTACCTGGAAACTAAAGACTAAATCAGCAACTTCCAATGTGCTTTTAGGAAAAAAAGAAGTACCATGGACCACTTAATATGCCTAGAAACCTTTGTAAGAGAAGCCTTCATTAAGAGGAAAAATCCAATGGCCATTTTTTTTTTTTTTTTCCTCAAAAAAAATGGAAATTTGGTATCTTGAAAGACCTGCATGAACTAGGCCTAAAAGGGAGGCTGACTCAATTCATAGAGAATTTCATGGAAGACCAAAGATTTCAAATCTGTCTAGTTATACGTTATCAGAACTGCAAAATCAAGAAGGGGTTCCACAAGAAAGCATTCTTTTGGTGACCCTATTCTGTGTAAAAATTAACTCTATAGCTAAATCCCTAAGCCCAGGAGTAAGATACTCCCTATATGTCGACAACTTTCTAATGTACAGATCCTGCCATATGCTTACCATAGAAAGACAACTCCAACAATGCCTCAATAAAATACACAAATAGGTCACTGATAATGGTTTTAACATTTCTGCAAATTAAGAAAATTGCACAATGATCCCTGTTTAAAATTAGAGCATAAATCCCAGTAGTGGAACCACACAAGTTCCTAGGCATCATCTTTGACAAAAACTTAACATTCATTCCCCATCTAAAATATTTAAAAAATAAAATGTAGTAAAGTCCTCCAACTTCTGCATGTAGTAGCTTATACTGAATGGGGATCAGATCAACAAACACTAATTATACAAATCACTACTTCACTCAAAACTGGATTGCGCTAGTTTCATGTATAAGATAGCCAGAAAATCATACCTAAAAATACTTAATACATCCTAGCATCAAAGCAGACCTCACAGCCAGATCACCTTTAGACTTGAGGCTTTTAGAACATCTCCATTGAGAGGTTATACACAGAAGCTAATGAAACATTTCCATATTTAAGGTGCACTAAACTAGCACTCCAGTACAACATCAATATAAAATTATGTCCAACTAAACCCAGCTTACAGCAGTACCTTTAAACTTAATTACTGTGATCTATTCCAACAAAAAGATAATACAATGGAGTCAGGATGAAATCCATTACTGAAGAGTTAGGGATCTCACTCTCAAACATACAAGAAATGACTGCTGCCAGTATTTCACCATGGTTAATCAAGCAACCTAAAATCTTGCTCAAATTAAATAAACTTCATAAACAAAAGATGCACTCACCAGGACAAGTTTTGGGGTATATTGGAAAACTACCCTAATCATACACCCATCTATACAGATGGGTTAAAGTGTAAGGAAATGTGCAGCAGTGAGCCCAAATATTACCAAAAAAATACACCTTCTAAAAGGAAGTTTTATTTTTTACTGAGGAGGCTTATGCAATAGAGCTAGCTTTAATATTATCAAACAGAGCAAACTTAATTTTTTTGGATTCACTAGCAATCCTAATGGCTTTGAGAGGAAAAACAATCTAACAATGGACTCATTATGAAATTGTTATGTAAAATGAGCAGCACTACTTGCAATTATAAAGACATTAAACTTACATCAGAGCAGAAGGTAACAATAAAGCAAACTTAGCAGCCAAATCAGCTTTAGATATGAATGTAGATTCAACAACCAAAATCCAAATCACTGACTTTAAGGAGGTTATTAACAAATATATTCGAAAGGAATGGTAACAGTGCTGGGAGGATAACTCACAGAATAAGCTCTTTGCAATTCCGCCCAAACTAGGAGAATGAAAGTTGGCTTTCAGAAAATCTTGAAAGGAAGTAGTACTGGTCTGCTTATGCATTGGCCACATGAGAATAACCCACTTCTACTTGCTAAACAACAAAGATAAACTAGTATGCCAAGCATGTGAAACAGCATACACTCTTATATATTAACCAAGTGTTCAGACCTTGCTCTCTCAAGACAAAAATGCTATAATTTAAACATGTATGACATCTTTGAGAAAGCTAAAGTGGATGACATATCATTTCTTAAAACAGTGGGCTTTTACCAAAAAAGATAAACTAAATGGGAGTGTCAATAAAATCAATTTCTCTAGAAACTGCATATCTGAAAAGAATACATCAATGAAACCAGATTTTTGACAAAATATGTTAATGAAACCTGATTTTACAAAAATATGTTAATGAAACTTGATTTACAAATGGATATCTTACAAAGAATACATATTCTATTCATACAAATCTATTGTAAAAATCTTGTTGGTATTAAATAAATAAGTCATTAAGGTTGATATTGTGTAAAATAAACCAAACAAGAAAGTAAAAATACATACATATCGACACAAATACTTAAAGTTAAAATGGTAATAAATATAATTTTAAATATGAACAGATACCCATGGGTAATTATAATAAAATAATAGAGAGTTAATTACCAATATCATGACATATCTATATATGTAAATTAATATGCGTTTTGACACACACACTCACATATATATATATATATATATATATATCAGTCAATTGCTGATACCCCTTGCTGATTAGACAGTATGATTCCTGGAGGGTCTGTCTATAAAACTCTGGAGTTGGGATTCTGAAGGTAACATCAATCAGCTTTTACTTGTATTAATTATATATATATATATATATAATCACATCTTTAAAAAATACTAGATTAAGTTAATCTGTTTACATATCACCATGATTAAAATAATCAAAAAAATGTATATAAATAAATGTTATGATTACATTGACCCATAAATCCAAAGAAGACATAAATTATATATACAATACAAAAATATGAGATGTATATCAAACCACGTGCACAAATACATATGTCTCATTCATATAATATAAATAGCACATTACATGGAAAACATGGTTTATTACCACCAACACTCACTGTGCTCTATTTATATATATATATATATATATATATATATATATATATATATATAAAAAGATATGTTTATGGATAAAAGTGGTCAATGTCAATGATAAAATGGATGTAAATATAAAAATGGATACTGAGGTCAACACCGAAACATTCCTGCGCTCAAGCATGAAACAGACTGCTGCCTCTTGGTGTTGACCTCAGTGTCTACTTTTATATATTATATATATTGGAATCCATAATTTTTTTTTTTTCATAAGGATGCCTATTCTCTGATGCTATAAATTATACTAACACTGTTTAATAAGTGAAATGCATTTGAAGCCTGCTTAACCAATGAGAATCCAACACCAAAAATAAAAATAGCAGATTTTTTTTTCTCTCCATATTTCATTCTCTTATGAAGTTTTAGTTAAAGTGAAACATGTTAGGTTGATGTTTCCTATTTGTTCTTTATCTTGGATTAACCATTACCTTCCCTATGTATCTGTATAAACTGTGTCTCTTAATGTGTAATCCTAATAATAATAATATTACTATGAATGTATCCTGTTGGTGTGTAGATGTCTTGAATACCAGGGAAGATACTAGATGTCAAGTCACAAAAAACTTGGACAATACTTCTTGAAGTATGCTTGCTGTACTCAATAACGTAGATTTTTGCAGCATTTGCAAAATGTGTTTGACACAAAAGTGGCTGACATTCTTCAATGGGATTGGATCCAAGTGCTCCAATCACTGCTGGAATGACTTGAACATTTTTCTCTAGCATTTATTGTAATCTGACAATCTCGGCATTTAGTTCAGAGGAGTTGCTGATCTTTTCTATTTACTGTTATATTGTAGTCTACTGTTATGACCACATCAATTTCATATATATATATATATATATATATATATATATATATATATATATGATATCACACTTTGAATGTTGATGTTAATAAAATAGTGGTCTATGTAATATAACAACACTATTAAGTTTATTAATAAATATAGATATTATCCCTCACTGATAGCATGACTCAAAGCTTCATGTACAATGCAATCTTCAGTAGTGTCTCTACTCAGCACCTGAAGATTGCATTGTGCATGAAACTTCATGTCATGTTACCAGTGAGGAGGAATATATATATATATATATATATATATATATATATATATATATGTTTCATTGTACAGTTTAGACATATTCTGTCTACTCATTTTCGATAAGATCCTTTCATACTCGCAGATAGGATTTTGATGTCATTACTGAAAACGAGAGAAAATCAGTGTGCATGAAAGGAACTTGTCATAAATGAGTAGACAGAATATGTCTCAACTGTACAAAGAAACATTTCTTAATGAAAACATGCTGCCAATATATATATATATATATATATATATATATGAAGAAATATAGTTTTAAGGTATGCTAAATTTATAGGATAAAGTGCTCAATATCAGGGATAGAGTGTATGTAAATATAAATATAAAAGTGAACATTAAAGTCAATGCTTAGAGGTGACAGGCTGATTCATACCAGACTCAGTTGTGTGTGTATATATATATATATATATATATATATATATATATATATATATATATATATATATGGTTATGGCTGTTGACTCTTAGAAGCAGAACTGGTGAGCTCAAATTTACCGGAGTCTGTTTCATTCACTTTGCAGTGGAATCTCTTGCCTTAGATGACAACCAGTCTAGAAGAATGAGAACTTCAAACCTACACTGACTTGCATGTATATCCAAACATGGAAAAGACTATGGAAGCATATATAGGCAGTGAATATGGAGTGGATTCCTTCAGACTCTTGGCTTTTAATATTGCCTTGGGTGGTTGCCAGTGTAGGAGAAGGAAAACTCTGACATTCATCTGTTTACTCCTACAGACAAGCCAACCCCAACAACATAATACTCAGTTTTTACTTGGATCTCACTATCCTTGAGATCAGCAAACTGTAAACTATATGTTTAATTCAAAAGGACTTGGTAAAATAAAAAAAAAACAGTGGTGAATGGAATTGGCGTGTTATGATTATGATGTTGTATACTGACCTGGCAAAAACAACATTCATGCTGATGTGCTCACTGTGTTTTGCCTGTTCAGATTTGACCACTGCCTTAGTTATGAAATGTATGAACCAGCTTTTCATGGTGTTTGGGACACCTTCTTACATCTATTTGGACTGTAAACTCTCATTTCAATCTAGAGAGATGGAAGAATACTTAGATAACCTTGGCATTACAACTAGCTGGAAAACTCCCTATAATCTGCGAGGAAATGGACAATGTGAGCATTATAATGGAGTAAATGGAAAGCTATTATTAGTTTCCAGAAAATCTTGGGACATTACAGTTGAATATAGCATTACCTGAAGTACTGCATTCAGTCACTATTCCAATACCAATGCCAATCACACAGTCAACACTCCTTACCCACTTAGCTAACCATCTCTGGCCCTGTTTTATTGTGCTGCCATTTCCATAATAGTAAGCATGACCAACTAGTGGATGAATTAGATTTAACTGTGGTTAATCCTCAGTATGTTCACATATGATTGGCTGATGGATAAGAAACGACTGTCTCTGTTTGTGATTTAGCTCCTGTCGGGGAAGATCAGCTTCCAAACTTTTCAACTGAAGTGAATTTAGATTCAGGTTCTATGGAACCCTATATCTCATCTCTGAATACCCAGGTGGTTTGATGCCCATACCACTGGCTGAACCTGCAATCAAATCAAAAAATTGCTTTTCATCTTCTGTTGTTTCCTCAGAGACTAGAGGGACCCGAAGTAGGACATTCTGCCCCCGAGAGTGTTGAAAGTCTCTCCATTACATGGGCTATGACACATTAAAAAAATAAAAAATTATATATAATATATATAATTTATTTGAAAGTTATAACATAAATATGTTACAAAATCACTATAAAAATAGCCATTTTGTTTCAACACCATCATTTGATAAGACACCAGAAGTATGAAAACAAAATGGCTGTTTTTGTAGTGATTTTCTAACATATTTGTTATAAGTTTCGAATAATTTATATTTGATCTACTCTGTATTAACCATCCTGGGTATGACGATAAACTACGTCCAGCAGCAAGGCCTCTGATCAGGAGGCTTTGAGGAGCGTAGAACCACCTCTTAATTGCTAGTGTTCCCAGGTCCACCCTGACTCAGGGTGGTAGCATCTGTTAGGGTCCCAGCTATGGGCAAATAGTTAATCCCCCTGAAACTGAGGTAAAAAGCATTATGAAAGTGTAAAAATAGATTTTAATACCAGAAATACGTTGTAAAAAAATTATCTGAAATAAATTTTTTGAAGAAAAAAAAACTATTGCCAGCAATACGTTTTTGAAAAAAAAATATTATCAACAATACATTTTTTGAAATAATATTACCAGCTATACATATGTGAGGAAAAAATATTATCAGAAATAGATTTTTGATAATTTTACCAGGAAAAAAAGTTGTCTGCATTAAATGACCCATTGAGGTTAATATGCCATAAACCAAAGCAATCTAAACTAAAGAATACATATTCTATTCATACGAATCAATCCTAAAAATGTTGTCGGCATTAAATAACCCATTGAGATTGATATGCTACAAAAACCAAATCAATCTAAACTAAAGTATGCATATTCTATTCATATGAAGCAATCCTAAAAATGTTGTCGGCATTAAATAATCCATTGAGGTTGATATACCGTAAAATAAAATAAAGCAATCTAAACCAAATAATACATATTCTATTCATACGAATCTATCCTAAAAACATTGTCGGCATTAAATAAACTATTGAGCTTCATATGCTGTAAAACAAACCAAACCAAACCAAACCACTCTGTATTGAGCACTCTTTTAAGAATAGTATTTTTGGTTATTGTAATTTCTTCCATATACACCAGTCTTATACTTGGGTGTGTGGGTGTGTGTGTGTGTGTGTGTATATATATATATATATATATATATATATATATATATATAAATAAAGAAGAGAAGAGAGGTGCCGTAAACGTTTTTGGTTGTAATGTGGATTTATTTAGAAAAAAATATTATGCTTTGTTTTACATAATGTTACACTACACGTGTTTCTGGTCTCGTGACCGTCTTCAGGTAAAAGCGGAGATTTCCACATATTATTAAAAATAATTCATTTTTTCTTTTGTTTTTCAATGTTAAATATTCTCAATATGAGACATTTTCTGAGTTTACTAATTCCTCATAATAAAACAGTAAACTCATTTGTACATATACACGCAAATGAGTTTACTAATTCCTCATAATAAAACAGTATATGTATAGAGGGAGAATATACGTATGCATATATACACACATGCTGACAGAAACACACAAAAATAGAAACAGATCCAAGAACACATAGGGGTCAGTAAAACATTAAAAGATAAAATGCTAAGTAATTCATCATTTCGCTTGGACCAACCTTAATTGTTTTATGACCCTTCGCGCAGAACTCTTCATTGCCAATTCAAGAAAGAAATTCGGATTACAAACACAGAAAATGTCTCATATCGAGAATATTTAACATTGAAAAACAAAATGAAAAAATTAATTATTTTTAATAATATGTGGAAATCTCCGCTTTTACCTGAAGACGGTCATGAGACCAGAAACACGTGTAGTGTAACATTATGGAAAACAAAGCATAATATATTTTTCTAAATAAATCCACATTACAACCAAAAACGTTTACGGCACCTCTCTTCTTTTTAATATACATACTTTTCTCTCGTTGGAACCACTACAACCTCTTTCTTTTATATATATATATATATATATATATATATATATGCTTATAAAATAAAGGAAGAGAGAATGAACTATTTTAACCCCCTTTATTTCTTCTCAGATGTACTGTTCCACTTTAATATATTTCTTTTTACTTTCTGTATTCTTTATTAGATGAATAAAGACTTTAGCCACAGTGGGCATAATGGATATGAGAATACAACCAATTCAAAGCACTGATACTATTTAACTAAAATAACCTCTAAATATTTTAGTACAGGTATACAAAAAAAATCAAATTTCCTGACAGGATGGTGGTTTCATGAAAATTTTTCAAAAGAACTATGGTATTTATGAATGTAATTGTGAGGTCAATCCTTGGGCCAGGTAATGCAAACTTAAACTTAATAGAAACAGGGTGAGCAATAACTGACTACGAACAAAATATCTCTAAACATGGATATTGTAGATTAAATAAAAGATTTAGTTGTATAGAAGGTGAAAACATTGTAATAATGATGACAAAGATATGGACAATAATCCAAATGTAAATAATGTATTCATGATATCTCATTATATTTGAATTTTTGAAGATTATAGTTATCAGGGAAGCAAGTAAGAGGAAGGGAGTTCCACTGTCAGGAAGTGCAAGAGAAGATGATGTTGGAGTAGAAGAGGTGGTTATATTTTACTATTTCGACAGTAAAAGGATGCCAACCTCATAGCATGCTTAAATTCATTCAGTCAGGGCACCAAGGAAAAAAGCTTGTCAGAGCAGTTGCCATGAAAATATTTGTAGGAAAGACAGAGGTAAACCGCATTACATCTGTGAGAAAGTGAATGGAGTTGAGATGCCAGGTCAGGACTGATTGCATTGCATATCCGTCTTTCAATTTTGTCAAGAACCTCAAGATGAACAGTGGTGGCACCAGACCATATATGGCAAGAGTATTCTATGCATGGACAAATTGTAGATTGGAAGGATGGACCCATGAGAAAAACCTTCTGGTGTGACACAGAACCAACTTTCCTTGCAATAGATGCAGCTGTTGATTCAGTGTAGTTTTGCATTTCAGGTCAGTGGAAAATGTGAGACCAGATGCAGTGAAATGCTCTCATGAAGTTGAGCGTCAACCATGCTGATAGGAAGCAGGTAGGTTTTTCAATGGCGGGTAAATGAGAGCAATTTCATTTTGGAAGCATTAAAATTTACAAACCATTTCCTGCTCCAGTCAACCACTGATTAGAGGTCCTTTTGAAGAACAATGGCCAGGTTAACTTTGTCAGCTCTGGTGGATTTGCTATTGAGACAGGAGTAAATGGTATTGTCATCTGTGTAATGCCTACTTGAGAACTTATGAGATCAGGAATATCGTTGATGGCAATCAGAAACAGTATAGGACCCAGGATAGAGCCCTGGGGAACACCAGCATTTGTATAAAAAGGAACTGGAAGAGAACCTGTTCCAGACAGCCTTCATTTCATGATTTGACTGGAATGATTGGATTAAATCAAATAATTGTCCTGTAGTACCTTTTCTCTGAAGCTTACATAGAAGGCCAGCATGCCAAATCCTGTCAAATGCCTTTGAGATATCTTGAGCCACAACTTGAGCTTCACTGTTATTATCAAGAGCTTGGTATACAAATTCAGTTATGTCTGAAAGCACATCAGCAGTAGACTGGGCAAAATGGAAACCATATTGATTAAAGCCTCAAAGACTTTGCTGAAGAGTGGTAGGAGACTGATAGTATGGTACTTCGATGTGTCAGAAGAGTCTCCAGTGTTCTTGAAAACAAGAGACAACAGAGGAGGACTTCCAAAAGAATGATTGAGGCAATAGTTGTATAGTTTGGTGAGAACTGATGGCCACTCAGAAGCACATTACTTTCAGACTACGGCTGGTATCGCGTCACCACCATGAGGTTATGCTCATCTCACTGAGTGGAGCCTCAGTTCTAGTTGAAAAATCAGGTGTGGGTACTTCGGACAAGTCAAGTGTTGAGTTGGATGAGAATTTCCGAGCAAAGCGTTCAGCCTTATCAGCTGTGGAAGTTAGAACTTCAAATTAATTGAAGGGAGTGAGGATTTGCTATTGTGCAGCCCACTCTTGCAGAACCACCAATAATCTTTAGAGCCAAACTTCTGAGATGCAATACATTGTTTCATTCTATTATCAAATAGTAACTTTGCTTTATTGAGGACACACTTGCACTTATTACAAGCAGAGACAAAGAGACATCTGTTGCAATCAAACAATCTGATACAGGAGAAGTGATTCCTATGGGCAATAGCAGCTGACCAAGCAGGTGAGAACCAAGGAGATGAGTGTAATTTTGGTATTTTCTTGCTGGGATGAAAGCCTCAATGACAGCTTTTACCCAGCAGGAGACCTCAGATACATATTTATGAATGGGATGATTAAAAAACCACATTCCAAGAGACATTGCAAAGGAAATCATGGAACGAGTCCCAGTCTGCATGTTGATAACAGAAAAATATTCTGTTAGTAAGTGGTTCATGGCTGAAAGGAGATGTTAACTGACACTACCGCATAATCAGAGTCGCTAAGGGGGCAGAGCTGCATAGTGCGACAAAAGTCAGGGATGGAGGTAAAACAGAGATTGAGAAGGGAAACGTTACTGTCAGAGTTACTGGGGAAATGTGTGCAAAGTAAATAATCTGTGGCAGGATTCTGGAACCACTCTCTGCAGATACTGGGGGATTACTGTAACGTTTCGTTATCATGAGATGGGTATATGTTATATTCTGTGCTAATAGGAATATATACTTGAAAAACAAGGTGGATAAAATAAGTAAAGTTTTATTGTACAAAACCAGTACAATAAGAATAAAGGTAACAGTTATACACAATGTCGTTGCAAGTCAAACCAGTAGTAAGTGGTTGAAGGTCGGTAGTTCTCGCGTAAGTCTCAACAGATCCCAGCTAGTAATATTTACCAGCCTCCCCATAAGGTAGTATGTAGCACAAGGCCAAATTTAATGTGGGGCAATTCGAGCCCGTAGGCTCAGCCCAAAATTCCCCATAACCCCGCATAAACAGGTTCGAGACTGTCTACCTCCTTGGACGAGACTTTGCCCAAAGACATAGTCTCATCCAGGTTCCTCACTGCCTGAAGGCATATTCTCGTCCGGGTTCCTCTCTGCCCGAAGACAGAGAGTTCAACAACAGCCAAGATCTGAGTAACAGATCCCAGCTAGAGTCTGAAGTCCATTGACTCACATATACTTATAGGTAGTTACAACCTATAGTGTAGTCACTCATCAAGTTGACAAGTTATTCCATTACATTAGTATACAACTAATATTCTCAAAACTGTTGGCTGGCATCTGACCATAAAACTAATTACCATGGAAGACATTGATGTTTCGATGATCTGTTTTATTAAGTTTCATGTTTTTCTGCAACCATTTCTGAAGAGATGCTAGTATCAGTGGTTATGTTAGGGATAATTTCTTGTACATATTGATTTGAGAAAAGGTTATATGTTATGTGCCATATCCCTTCAGATCGTAACTCTCCACAACTTCCTATCCTTTGTAGCTCCTTACTGTCTCTCCCAGTCTATTGCTGCCATTCATTTACAAAAGCTCTTTAGGTAGGTTACTTTGTCCTTCTTGCTTTCAGTATGTCCTGTGAGTGTCAAATTCTCCAAGCCCTCTTTCCTCATTATAAGAAATCAGAGTGCTGATTTTGAATTTCAGTCAGGTTCATTACATTCACTTATTTGCAAATACTCTTACAAAAGATATAAATCCATCTCCTCCCCTAGATATGGGTTAAATAGTAGGACTGGTACTTGGAATAATCATTGTTATTCTCCAAAAATTGTTAACACTTTTATTCACTTGCGAAAATAAAAGAAATATTCTTACAATGCAAAAATATCTTGGCTTTAAGCAACCATCAAAGGGTTGATAAGCTGTAAAAATCAAATCAATCAGTCATAATGTTCCTTATAATGTTCTTGAAGTCTCATTGTCTCTTTTTAATTTTAAGTACAAGTGTTCATTTTGTTTCCATTTTTCTTAAAATTCCTCATTGCTCATGTTCTGTCCATAATATTTTCTGCATCCTTCTGTAGAACCACATCTCTGATGACTCCTGGGTATGATGATAAACTACATCTGGCAGCAAAATCTCTGATTAGGAGATTAGAGGTGTTGAGGAGCTGGGATGGTAGCACCTATTGCCAAATAGTGACCCCCCCATACACACACACACAAAAAAAATACTATGAAAATATAAAAATAAGTATTTATAGCAAAATTACCAGCAATACGTTTTATCTGTATGTGAAGGAATACAATTGTGTTCAAAATATTTAGATTTTGGCATTAAATAACCCATAGAGGTTGACATGCCACTAAATAATCAACCAACCTCAAGAAACAAATGAATGCTAAAATACTATGTAGTATCAATCTTCCTATATCTAGAATTTGAACACACCTCATGATTTTCCTTTCCAAGTAATTAACTATTACACTACCCACATATCCAGCATTTTTTACAAACTCTCAAATATCTCATTTTCTTTCTATTATTTATTAAATGAGAGTTTGATCAATACTTTGGAGATATAATGTCAATGGGTCCCATTACAGGTATCGGTAATTTGTTAGGATAAAAATTTTCATTTGCCAGTAGATGTTGATTCTAAATAATGTTTTAATCATTCTTCAACTATGGTTTTTTTTTTTCCATCTTAAGAAAAAGTGTCATTCTTTATTTCAAAGAATACACCTGATGAGAACTGAGAAATAGATTGACTGGAATGTCATATTAACAACATCAATTAAATGTCATATTAAAAACATCAATAAAGAAGTGATTCATTTCTCAAAAATTATTTAATGTCTTCACCTTTTCAGGCAATCATGATTCTCGTCCACTTTCCATCTTCTGTATGTCTATTCTACAAAGTCGTTCCTTGCAGATTGACCACAGATTCTTGATTAGATTTAAATCAGGAGAGTTTCCAGGCCAGTCTAGTATTTTGATTTGCTCACTGGTAAAGCTTACCAGTGTGTCCATACAATGTTACAAATTTTCATATGCTTCCTTGAAGTAACATCCATTGTAGAAAATGGCTGTAGGACAACTAATCAACTGTCAGAACAACAGTATCTGGGCATGATAAAAATCTTATGCAATCATGGATGACACAATATTTTTCAAGGCCAAACAATTTTCATCACACACACCAAAAATAGATTACTGCACACCACTGCAACTGACCTAATCTGAGGAAAAAATAGAACTAGCTTACACCCTATCACTCCAGTGGATCTAAAACTGACTAAATGGTAAAAGAAAGGAAACTAAAGTGCTTGTTTCAATTAATTTGTTCATAGATGTAGCCAATTCAACTGTAAATTGATGAGACCTTGTTGCCAATCTAGTACTGCACTTAAATTCATAAAGTCTTGGTACCATTGCAAAGAGCTCATCTGACCAATTACCATGGAAGTATTTTTAGAAAAAGCACAGGGAAGCTTCATTACAGTGGTTTGAAAGTGACTGAAGCTGAGATGCCAGGTCAGGACCAATAACATTGCAAATTCTTCTTAGGATTTTATCAAGAATCTCTAAATCTATAGCAGGAGCACCAGACCATATGACAGAAATATTCAAAGCCTGGATGACTGGTAGACATAGATATGAAAAATAGATTCTGGAGAGAGAAATTGTCTAGCATGACACAGTAAACCAACTCTCTTAGCAACATACTAGCAATGGATTCAGTATAGTCTTTCCATTTCATGTCATCCTGAGAAGGTGCAATGAGTCACTCTCCTGGAGGTTAGCATCAGTCATATTGATGGAAGGCAGAAAGAAATCACTTTTAAATTATTAATAGAGAGCAGTTTTGTTTTGGAGGCTTTAAAATTTAAATTTCTGTACTCAATTAATTTTGACACCTTCAAATTTTATCTAGAATCTTGGGCTGATCTTCTTGCTGACAGACATACATTTTGTCTTCTTACAATTAATAGTTAGTGCTTTCATCACTATTTCCTTTATTCTTCTTTCTCTTTAAGTGCCAGGCCCCTTCACGATGTAGGCGATCATGGCTTTCCACTTTCCCCTATCCCTTGTAGCACTCAATAAGTTTTGTCCCTTTGCTACTTCCCTCAGGCCCTGTTCTGTCATCCACTTGCTTAAGCCCACTCGGTATGTTATGTGTTGCTTTCCCTTATCTCTCTTTCTCTCTATTCAATCTGTAAGTATCAGATTCACCAGGCCCTCCTTTCTCATTACATGTCCCAGAAATTTTATCTGCCTCTTCCTGATGTTAACTATATGGTTCCTCCTTGTTTGCATCCTCTCCAAAACCTCATCGTTGCTCACATGGTCAGTCCATGATATCCTTAGCATCCTTCTGTAGAATCATACCTCCACTGCCTTGAGTTTCTTCTTCATCTTTGAGGAGACCGTCCAACATTTGTTGTCATAAAAGAGGGCAGATGTCGCATAGCAGCTCAGTATTCTTTTCTTTGTTACCAAAGAAATCCTTCTGTCTCATAATACTCTACCTAGCTTTTGGAATGCGTCTTTGGCTATCCCAGTACATCTTCGGATCTCCACATTGCACTTTCTATCCTCCTTATCTGGAAGTACATGTAGTTTTTTCTGTGTCTGCATCAACATGGTATCATCTGCTTATCATAGCTAAGATTATGTCTGCTAATAACAATTCCTGATAAGTTTGTATTTCCTTTTTTTTTTTTTTTTTTTTTTAATGATTTCACCCCTGCCATGAGAATGCAGGGGGTTACAGTGAGCAAAAGAGAATGAAAATGCTGAAAATGGGGAGGACTGAGGAAAAAACAAAAAAGGAACAGAGTTCTGGAAAATAGAAGATGGCAATTGATGTTGCATTTAAACTTTTGAAGATTGCAGTTTTCAAGGGAGTAAGAAATTGGAAGAGAGTTCCACAGGTGGGAAGTGTGAGAAAAGAAACTGTTAAAACAAAAACAGAAATGGGGGTTGAATTTAGCTAGTTCAACAGTAAAACGGGTGTGACCTAGTTGCCAATCTAATAGCATGCTTAAATTCATGTAGTTGAAGCACCAGGGGGGAAAAAGCTTATCAGAGCAGTTGCCTTGAAAATAATTGTAGAAAAGACAGAGGGAAGCCATGTTACATTGACCATTTCCTCACAATTCATTTTTCTATTTTTCAATAATTTCTTTAGTGAATATTTTTAAGATAAAATTAATAAACTACCAACATAATGAAAAGCCATTTACTGTTTCTGTCCAATAATAATTGTTACATTTGAATGCACATTTCATACATGGAATATAACAACTAATCTGGGACATATGCTGTACTATTTCATAGCTTGGTACTTTTTGATTCCTTTGGGAATGGTTGATGCCAAAACAGGTATTCTAGTAATTTACTAAGCTTAGCTTTGGCACAAGCCACAGGTATGGAGTACCCAATGAGGATTAAATTCACTGCACAAGTGAATTAGTCTGTGAGATGAGCTTATTTATTTTCACACTACAGTAAGCATAATTCATAAGAAGCGGATAGCATAAGATCAGAAAATTGGAGCTACAAGATCAGCTCATTAACCACCACTCTATTGCAAAGGACTTGGGCAGCTATTTTATGGTACAATTAATTAAATCAGCCTTTTGCTTAAATTGTTTCAGGTTCCAAATGAACTTCACATGTCAAGTTTTCATGTTAAATTGCCACCAATTATATCAATATTCTTCGGAGACTAACACCAATTGCTTACAGATTTTGCCAAGAGAATTAACCCAAGTAATCAATTATCCAGTGCTGAGTCAGAAACACTTACTATAAAAACATGAAACCCATTTTCACATTGCCACAGGCTGAGAAGTGACACTCTCCTTGAACAGATTCCAGCAAACTGTTCAAAGTCTAATGAGAATGGTTTTCAAGTTGGATTGAAATTGTTTCAAATTAAAATTCCTGCCATCAAATTTGTTTCTCTTGTAAAATCTGCATGCATTTACCATAATTTAAAATATCAAATTATAAAGACAAAAAAAAAAAGGACTGTTGGAATCTCTTAGATGAATTTCCGACATCTTTTAGTTATTTGGATAAATGAATGACAAAATGGAAAATGTTCTTATAGACAGAATTTTATATATATATATATATATATATATATATATATATATATATATATATATATATATATATATATATCCAAGTATAGGATGGTGTAAATGGAATAAAATGCCAATAACCAAAAACACTATTCTGAAAAGTAGAACATTCAACACCATCACTTGATAATATGCTAAAAATGTTGAAACAAAATGGCTATTTTTATAGTGATGTTATGTTTGTTATAATTTTGGAATATATATATATATATAATATATATATATATATATATATATATATTTCAATCAAGGGGCAATCAATTTACAAATTCATGAATTTAAAGTTTAATGATTAAATGGCGAGAAATCCATCTTCGCGAACAATTCAATCATATACAAAAACCCCGAATCTGTTTATGAATGAAAAGATCCTGTTTTATAAATTTCCGTCGCATTAGATCTTTTTATTTTACAAGCTCTCATCTGTTCCTACAGACATCTTCAGGTATGAAATATTGTGTTCTTGTTTATACTTTCAGTAATAAGTGGACAAAGGAAGACAAGGTTGTAATCCGAAAAATGCTATGAGAAATTTACCAGTAAAAAAGAATTCTCTCTCACTACATTTGTACATAAACGCAGAACTTTAACCTTAAAATTTAAATTCAAACTCAGCGTTGCAACTGCACGTTCCAAAACTACAACACACATTTCTCATAGCATGAATTATCAAACCTACCAGTCCAGAAATTGGAAGAATTAGCAAGGTTATCCTTGATAAAGTTAAGTTTAAACAGTGCCTTGGACTTTTACAGTGAACTGGTACCACAGATGTCATCTATTTGTTCAAAGGGATTAATAATAGGATGAACTATTCTTTTATCAAATTTGATATTGTAGATTTTTATCCATCAATTTCTATTGACATTTTTACCTTAGTATTAGAGTTTGTCAAAGAATATTCCAATATTTCCAATGATGAATTTTCTTTTTTAGTTTTTTGAATTTAACATAGGTCTGACACCTGATTCGTTAATCAGGGTAAACCCACAAGCCTCATTTCAATTCTGATCTTGTGCTTTTTCATCTTCTCTTCTATTCCCCAAAAATAGGGGGTATTTTGCTTTTGAAATTAAAAATAATCTTTACTCAGCAGTTATTAATGATTGTCTGAAGAGGCACAACTTTGTGCCGAAGCACGAAAGCTATTGTGTAACTGTTTTTAAAATGTTTTGTTTCCTATAATAAATAGTATAGCGGTCTACTCTATAATGAAGCCTTTTTTTAAAATTAAATGCTACAGACAGTGGAATTATACTCCGTTTGTTCTTATCTTATACCTGGCTATATATATATATATATATATATATATATGAGAAAAAGTTATATAATTTTTTATTGTTTATACTAAGGTGAAAGTGTATAGAAAGTGCTTTAATCTCTAAATCATCCACACTAAATTTACATCCAGATTCTTACATTTCACCTTTCTTGGCCAATCTTCTATTATCATCATGTGGGATACTTAATAACAAAATTGATAAAAACAAACTAAATCAAATCGGCTAGACTATACACCCAAAACATATTTTCAAAAAAAGAAAAGTTAAATTTACATGTTTACGAATTTCAGTGTCTCCTCCCCTTCATGTACATATGTAGTCGCATAAACCTAAATATCACTTCCGTTTGATGGAGTCTTCAATGATGAAACACCTCATACAAAAAATATCTTTTCTACCTTGTCATAGATCTTCTTAAAATATATATATATATATATATATATATATAAAAGACAAAAGGTAAACTTATCTAGGCAATATCTGTCTATATTTCTGAGATGAGGTATTATGTACATTATTTATATTATTCGGACTACTGTCGTCATCTTCGTTACCATATTTATTATGTTTTGGCCGTTGTATGCTCCGGCCTTCTTCAGGTGGTTGGAATGTCGAACTGAACCCTTTATTTTGCTCACTGGGGTAGACTGTTCTAGTTCCCCATGCCATGTTTAATGGATGTCAGTTATCAGTTATCTCCTGTTAATTTCCCTCTGAAAGTTCTCCACTGCCTTAACTGGGTATTGAACTCACACTATTTGGGTTTTGTCACTGGATCTAACTAACGCCTTTATCCACAGTGCCATGTTATCTAGGCAAATGTAAAAATTTTAATTTGTGACAAGAGCTAAAATGTTATTGGTTTTTCAAAATCTTTAGTTATGGAAGTGCACATGAATATCCATCAGGATAATGGAAAAGTCACTTAAATTTATAGAGCACATGACGTGATACTATTCAATGTCTAATAAATGAAAGTCAGTCAGTGATTTTTTTTTATATTTGTATGTGTGTGGGTATATATATATATATATATATAAAATGTGTGTCTGCAAATTAGTATTTAAATTATTTGGGATTCAGAATGGTTTATGTGTGATATTTTGAATAACATGTTTTTATGATCAGTTTTTTTATTGCTCTATACAAAGGTAATATTTTTGAAGAGTTTAAAAATCATGCATTTTCTGTGACTGGTTGCACTATTCCCAAAATAAATTTTTTCTAGAGCGGTTAAAGTTCATGCAAAAAAATTCAGCTCTATATATGAAGTCAGCTTATGCACAAGTATATACAGTAGATTTTTTTCGTCCTGGGTATGATGTTAAACTGCATCCAACAGCAAGGCCTCTGATCAGGAGGTTTTGAGGAGCGTGGAACCACCTCTTAATTGCTGGTGTTCCCAGGTCCACCTTGACCCGGGGTGGTAGCATCTGTTAGGGTCCCAGATATGGGCAAATAGTGAACACCTAGTTTTTCTAGATCTTACCCACATCCTGGGTATGACGATAAACTACATCTGCGTCCTAGGTATGATGGTAAACTACATCCGCATCCTGGGTATGGCGATAAACTACATCCAACAGCAAGGCCTCAGATAATGTTTTTGGAAAAGTAATGTTGCCAGCTATCTGTTTTTGGAACCATAATGTTGCCAGCTATAAGTTTTTGAAACCATAATGTTGCCAGCTATACGTTTTTGAAAACATAATGTTGCCAGCTATACGTTTTTGAAACCATAATGTTGCCAGCTATATGTTTTTGACTTTTTAAGTCCCTCAAAATCATTTTCGGCATAAAGTGACCACTAAGTTTGAGATGCCATTAAACAAAACAATTAATCAATCAATCAAGAACATGAAGAAATTATTTGCAAAAACTGAACCAAAAAATATATTGGATTTTCTAAAAAGAATTGGTCTCTTCTCAATGATGTAGACTGATGTGTAAACAACATATCCTACCTTTTACCATTTTGCAAATAAATTGTCCTTATCAAATGGATAAAAACAAAAATGCCTAGGATTATTTTGCAGTGTACAAGCAAATAAGCTCTAGCTAGCTAAAATTGTTCCATACAAAATAGACATTTAAAATTCATATATTTGCCATATATATATAAACTGGATTTGGCATTAAATAACCCATAGTGGTTGATATGCCATAAAACCCAAACAAACAAATAAAAATGTTCCATACAAAAGGGGAATTTAAAATTCATATAAACTGGATTTGGCATTAAATAACCCACAGTGGTTGATATACCATAAAACCCAAACAAACAAGTAGATTTTTTGATTTTTGTTTTTTTTTTTTCCCCCTTTTTTTCCTTATTTTTCTTTATTTTTATCACCATGCCATTTTTCCAGACTGCTAAAAGTAACAAGGTAAAAATATTCATGGGGTATTGGCAAGAAAGTCCAATCTCTGCTGTCATATTGCCAACACCAGTTTCAAACATTACAGGCCACCATAAGAAAAATGAGTGTATTACTTTCGGAGCAAAACTTCTATAAAATGTTGTCGACACCTGCTTGCATCCGAATTGTCATCCTATCTCCCCATTCCCTTTCTCCCCCTGGTGGTGATAGCAGAGAGAGCTGTGAAGGCCAAGCCTACTCTTAAAAATTTGTGAGTAGAAGTCAGAGAGAAATGTGGGCGGTGGACATGGCTGAGGATGTCTGGCCTTCCTAACAGGATGTTGCAGATCATATTCATGTTGACGGTTGGACTTGAAAGGCTCGGTCATCTTCCCCATCACCCTCCCAAAATGGTCCTACACAAGGAAAGCCGATTTGCAGCAACGGTTTCCCAGGTCTCAGTGTTGATGCTGGCCTGTGTTTGGGATGTCTACAATTGATTCTTGATTTTGGGCTTCCATGTAACCTCTTGCTATTGATGAGCTCTCCAAATAAATATGGAATCAGCTATTGCTCAACACTTAGTTGAGAATATAGCCTGTGCCAAGTTGTACAAAAAAGAGTGGTTTAAAATCATTCATATGGCTGGTTCCAACAATCATTTGAAGATTTTGGAATCAGCCTGTATAGGATTAAGGAAACCTTCTCTCTGCCGGCAGAAAGAATTTGTAAAGTCCCTTAATCTGTTGGGGGATATTTTATTTTAACTGTCCCTCGCTAATTTATTTACACGCTATTTCCCCTCCCCTCGTTACAAGTATATACACTTGTTTGTTATTTTAGTGTGTTTCCCCCTTTTTTTGCTCTTTATTTTTGTTACTGTTCTTTTCGTTAATTAATTATCCAACGATTGTCTCCTGATGAGATGTTGGTTGAAAGGGCTTTAGAGACTAATAAAATTAAAATCAATAAATTCCTAGTTTTTAAAACATATATATATATATATATATATATGTGTGTGTGTGTATGGACAACAAAGATTACTGTTTAAATTTGTATATGCTGTGATCGAATAGCAATAGTTTGTTGATAGGTTTTATATATATATATATAATGTGAGAGGCAGTAAATTGAAATGAATACTTGGTGTCCTTGGATATTGTTTTGGACATTAAAATTGAAACTTTACTCCCAGATGATGAATAACTCAGTGAATGCAGAGAAAAGACATAAACAACTTATACCCCCCACCAGACACAAAGGAAACAAAATACATTGCATAAGAAGAGAAGAGGTGTGTATTATGTTTTTGAAATAAGAAACTCCCCAGATATTTACTCTTTGTCTTTCCACTCAAAAACAAAATATCATATTCCACACATTCAGATTATTAATTTCATCTTTGTTGTTTTTGACTTAACATTTCTACTGATCTATCTATTCAGCCTTCCTCAGGTGAATGTTGTATCCAGAATCTTTAGATGCCATTTTACACAATATTCAGATCAGTATCTTCATCTTTGTTATTTTTATGTCAACATTTCAGCAGATATGTTCTTCAGGCTTCCTCAGATAAATGTTGCATCCAGTAGTCTTTAGATGTCACTCTACACATTATTCAGACCAGTATCTTCATCTTTGTTGTTTTTATCCCAACATTTCAGCTGATATGTTCTTCAGCTATCCTTGAATTTACACGTACCTGAAGGTGTCTACTGAACATATCAAAGACAAAAAATGTGAAGATACTACTCTTAAGAGTTGTTGAATCATGAAACTCTATCACCTCATAACTTCACACAATAGACTTCATTGGAAATTGTCTTGATGAACTAGATCACTACTTTATAGCAGGCATCAGGTAATTGAGAACAAATTATAAATAAAGACAAAGATATTGAATAGTAGATAAGTTTGTTTTCAAAAAAAAATGACAGAAAAAGCTTATTTAATAAAACCTCCCCTCAGCCTCGAGTATGGCGTGGTCTTAGAAACAACTGCATACTTGGGTCCCATTCATGTTGGATATCATGTCTTCAATGATTGCCTTCAACAAGTTCTTCCTGTTGTAGAGTCATTTGTTTGATGATACCTAATCAGAGGGGCCAGGAGGACACTTACTGATAGAGGTGATAGGATCATGAGATTTCACATGGGAGGGAATAAAGTCCTGCTGGATCACATGCAGCCCCTCCCCTATGGTTTGACTTTATGTCCACCACTTCAATGGAAGTGATATCAATTGATTTTGAGGCCCTATGTGAGGGAGTCAGGGCAGGGGAATAAGGCAGGATAAAATAGCCCTCATTACTTATGATCAAATAATTGAGTATTGCTGCCATATCTGGGTTGGATTGACTCAATTCTCCCACAAGATAGCTTAATTCTGCGATCTTGTAGGAGATAATTTATTCTCCACTCTGCAGGCTCTTTCCAACCTGTTGGGTTTGTGGTTCTCGATCTATGATGTCCTGGAAAATCAATTTTCATGAGAAGACACTTTCAGAAGGATGCCATAGGAGTAAGGATGACACAATTTCCCTGTCTGCTGGTGGTAGTTCCTGGCAAGCTTTAATCATTTTTATTTGAGCTTAAAGGAGATTGGTCTCAGTTCTCTGTAAATTATGTTAAATAGATATTGAACAAAATGAAATACATAGACCATCATCATCATCCTTCGACCTCTCTATGGTTGGTCAGAACTCTATTGACAATCCCTTTCTACACTGTTTGCTCTTGCATTGCTGTCCCCAAATCTCCAATGTTCAACCCTGAGTACCAAGCTATGGTGCCTGGGAAAGTCAATTTTTGTGAGGAGACACTTCTAGAAGGATGCCATAGGAGTAAGGATGAGATGATTTCCCCATCCACTTGGTGGCAGTTCCCAGCAAACTGTAATTGTTTTTGTTTGAGCTTAAAGGAAATTGGTCTCAGTTCTCTGTAAATTGTGTTAAGCATTGCATGGGATCTCCAACTTATGTTCTGGATTTTTCTAAATAGATTTGTATATGTTCCAGAGAGTTCTGATCAAGGAGCATGACTTGTTCCCATATAGGGAATGAGCTAACTCCCTTGTTATAACATCCATCCTAACACCACTGACACAGTGTTGTAGGCCTATTGCCACTCTGTTGATATTTCTATGACAAATGTTCAGATGAGCACCTCTCTTTAGTTCTACCAGTCCACACCTTTACAGTTCAGAAACATTGTGCTATGTCTATTGTGGAGACTTACCTCAGTGACCGAAAAGGGCCAGAGTCATGTGCATGATTTCCAGTGGAGTTTGGAGATGGTGAATTGGTGAGCTTCAGACTGAAGGTGAATCGGGCAGCACTTTGTATAGACGGAAGTGGTGGTGTTCCTTGTAGCCATTTTTATTGGCTGGTTCTGGGCGCTCATTAGCTGAGCGATGACTGTGTCTGGTACATAAAAGCACGGTATGTTCATTTAAGAGGAGGCTCATTTCTGACAAGGAGTTGTGTACTTGAGATTGAGGAATGGAGATAATTGTGAAATTGATTTGCCTATTGGACCTATTGGAGTTGCATATAATTTTCTTTTTTTTTTAATTTGTGTGTGCTTCCGACCAATTCTCACATATCCATGGAGTCAAAACAACCTTTTTTCTGACATATTCCAATTCTAGTTACAAGTTACATTCAGACAGTTTTCCCTCAAGAATTGCTACTTTGTGGAATTGGCTCCTGCATAAATGCTTCTTCCTTCAACCCAACAATCTTAACCTCTTTAAGTCAAGGGTCAATATTTATTAGGTTGGTGCAAAAATAATGACGTAATAATGTCGGTTTTTGACGTATTTTTTTAACATCAAAAAACGATATTATTACGTCATTATTTTTGCACCAACCTAATACTTATCCTCTCTATCCTCACTTTCTACGACCTCATTACATTTATATTCCACCTCATTCAGTAACTGTCTACTTTGTATGGATCCCAGCTATGTATTTGGTGAACTTTAGTATAAAAATAAAATATCTCAGATGATAAGAGCTTGATGTGGATCACAATGGTTAACTATGGTGGTCTGTACAGTGCCACCTGTTGCTTCTCCTATTCACCTTGCCATTTTGAAAATGCTAGATATCTACAAGTTGCTGGGGATGGTAGCTTGTGGAAAGAAAACAGTGTACCATTTCATTTCTTGAATCAGAGTGGAAGCTGCCATCTTAAGGGTCCTGATAAGTCAAAAATAAAGAAATTGTTAAAATTTGATGAATGCTGCACAACATTATGTTAGTCTGTCCGCTATTTATAGCTCACTAAAAGGACTGTTCTCAAATACCTAATCTATTCTGTATATAGAAATCAAACAACCACAATGACTTTGTACCAGAAGTAGCATATAGAACACTGTAACAGAGAATCAGGTCAGCCTGATAAAAGACTTTGAGTTGGTTGTATGTGGTGCTGTAAGTTGCGTCCCCTTCCACAATGGGCAGTTGAGAGAAGACCTTCTACTTAGATTAAGTAGTGCTACCTATTTGCATATGAATGATTCAGGACAGGTATTAGCCAATAGAATTGTTCTGGGACTGGGAGAGCTATATATCACCACTATTTTTCTCAGTCGGGAGAAGTGCTCTCAACATGCAGACATGTGAAAACCAGACAAGACAAATACATTAGCTGAAATGTAGTGATAAAAACAACAAAGATAAGGATATTAGCCTAAATTACATATACATAATGACAATTGAACTCAACGCCTTTATCCACTGTGCCATGTGTCCTTGAATGTGTTAAGGCAGTGGAAAACTTGGAGAGGGGAATTAACAGGAGATAACTGATAACTGACAGCCATTAGACA
This sequence comes from Acanthosepion lycidas, assembly GCA_963932145.1. Classification (NCBI taxonomy): domain Eukaryota; kingdom Metazoa; phylum Mollusca; class Cephalopoda; order Sepiida; family Sepiidae; genus Acanthosepion; species Acanthosepion lycidas. The sequence goes on along the minus strand of OZ010602.1, from coordinate 7,262,048 downwards.
TGGCATGTGGAATTAGAACAGTCTATCCCAGTGAGCAAAATAAAGGGTTCAGTTTGACATTCCAACCACATGAAGAAGGCCGGAGTGTACAACGGCCGAAACGTTGTAATAAATATGGTGACAAAGATGAGGACAATAGTCCAAATAATGTAAATAGTGTACATATTTTTGTTCTTGTCTTGAAATCAGAACACTTTAATCACTTGACTGTATCCCTTTTACAAATGCATAATTGAACACAATTTTTACTTCATGAACTTTTTGCCTTATTACTGTTAATTTGTCAAGTTTTGTCCTTCATATATATTGTTTGCTTAGTTTTGACTTTCATGTATATATTGTTTGCTTAGTTTTGACTTTCATGTATATATTGTTTGCTTAGTATTATTTTGCCCTGTTCTTTTTCTTTCTTTTCTTAGCCACTTACATAGTAACAAACCACTCCCATTCCCTCCGTATTCCATTGGTGAGAAGTTAGTTTCACCCGAGCAGTTACTTCTTATCTGTGGAACTGACTCCCAAGAGGATGTTTCCCTGATCACTACAATCTTAACCTGTTCAAGGCTAGGGTTAAACATTATCTTCCACTCCTATACACATAAATGACCCCCAAACATAACCCTCTACATCAAGTGGCCATTGAGCCTTATAAAGAGTGAATCTTATTATATATAAAAAAAAAAAAAATTGTTTATTGAAAACTTTATCAATTTTGTTTGTTCAGAATTTTGTCAATTACACTTCACCATGGCCAATTATTCATAATTTTGTCAATTACACTTCACCATGGCCAATTATTCATAATTTTGTCAATTACACTTCACCATGGCCAATTATTCATAATTTTGTCAATTACACTTCACCATGGCCAATTATTCATAATTTTGTCAATTACACTTCACCATGGCCAATTATTCATAATTTTGTCAATTACACTTCACCATGGCCAATTATTCATAATTTTGTCAATTACACTTCACCATGGCCAATTATTCATAATTTTGTCAATTACACTTCACCATGGCCAATTATTCATAATTTTGTCAATTACACTTCACCATGGCCAATTATTCATAATTTTGTCAATTACACTTCACCATGGCCAATTATTCATAATTTTGTCAATTACACTTCACCATGGCCAATTATTCATAATTTTGTCAATTACACTTCACCATGGCCAATTATTCATAATTTTGTCAATTACACTTCACCATGGCCAATTATTCATAATTTTGTCAATTACACTTCACCATGGCCAATTATTCATAATTTTGTCAATTACACTTCACCATGGCCAATTATTCATAATTTTGTCAATTACACTTCACCATGGCCAATTATTCATAATTTTGTCAATTACACTTCACCATGGCCAATTATTCATAATTTTGTCAATTACACTTCACCATGGCCAATTATTCATAATTTTGTCAATTACACTTCACCATGGCCAATTATTCCAGACAGAACCATCTGTTATTCTTTCTGTTTATCTGGCCATTTTCAAGAAGTTTGCCATCTCCAAGTTGCTAAGTGGTTAGTGGCTAATGCCAGAAGCACAGTGTATCTTGTTATTTCTTGTGTCTGACTAAAACCTGCCATATTATTGTTCTTAAAAAAGTACAAAGAGAAATGAAAATCTGAAAATTTGGTGAATGCTACATAACATTATGTTGAGTTATTTTCAGTTTATAACTGATCTGTTCTCAAATACTTAGCACACCCCTGTATTAATAAACTTAATCTGAGACTAGTCTAAGTGAGGATTGAACACATTACACTGGTGAAACTATATTATATTTTAAGCTTTGTCATTTTCCCAGTGCTTTTAGAAAACCCTTTACAAAACTAGATTTTCTTTCAAGGCCAACTAATCTGCCCTTTTTTGCCATCCAATTTTAAGAACTGTTTTATTGCCATAACAACAAAACTCCTTTCATTGTTTTCCTCCTGCCCATTCAAATTTTGCCAATTATCAGTTGAGCAAATTATATAGGATTTTAACGGTGACATGGCTAAGTGGTTAGAACATTTGCTTTCTGATCATAAAACCCAGGTTTGATTTGTCAGGAGGATGACTTCTTGATGTTATCCATCTGGAGGAGGTGATCCTAATATGTGGCACCTTTGGAAAGTGCCTGAAAACCATGCCACAGGTTGACCCAAGACTTGTGAGTGAAATTGGGTAGAGGGAACCCTTGGGATCCATTGGTGGTTGTGAAGTCACAAGTCATTGTGACCGAGGGTTTGAGCATGCTAGCCTTGTTTAGACTGCCGATCTTGCGAGATAGCATGCTCTCTCCCAGAAACTGTAACTAAGGTCCGCTCAGCATAGTTGCAGTATAAACCACAGGTTGGCTCTGTGGGTGTTGAAGAAACACAATTGTGCCAGATAAGGCATCTGCAATGTGGATTAGCTAGTCGCTCCAGTAGATTGGCATTCTCAGATTTGAGTTGCTGTGCAGTTTACATTACGTTAATGACAATAGCACTAATTACTTTCTGTCAAATGAGTTGATTCTATCATGGTTCCAAGATTGCTCAAGTTAAGAATGCCTCTGGATTCCTAAAACCAGATCTTTTGGGATTTTGTTTTTTACCATTTAATGAGTCTTTTAAAGTAACATCTTCCTTTTTGTTAATATTTTTTAATCAAAATACTTTCGTTTTTCTTCAGGTGTCTGTTTCATTTAGTTAATGTCAAGTTCAAACAAAACTCTTTATTTCATCTATTTTCACAAAAATGTTCTGTGGTGAAGAAAATGCTAACTTCTTCTTTTGTGGAGAACCATGATCATGGCTCTCCACTTCCATCTATCCCTTGTAGCTCTCAATAAGTTTTGCCTTTTTGCTACTTTCCAAGGCCATGTTTTGTCATCCACTTGCTTAAGCTCACTACATGTGTCATGCATTGCTTTCCCTTGTCTCTCTTTCCCTCTATTTGACCTGTGTGTGTCAGATTCTCCAAGCCCTCCTTTCTCATAATGTCTCAGAAATATCAGCTGCCTCTTCCTGATGTTAAGTATAAATTTTCTCCTTGTTTGCATCCTCTCCAAAACCTCATCTTTGCTCATACACTTGGTCCATGATATCCTTAGTAGAACCATACCTACGTTGCCCTGAGTCTCTTCTTTATCTCTGAAGAGACCGTCCAACATTTTCTGCCATAAAGGCGGACAGATGTCCCACAGCAGCTCAGTATTCTATCCTTCTGTCTTTTACTTTGTAAAAAGCAAGCAACAGTGTGTTGTGTGGGTTTTCTGCTACCAAAAAAGGAAAACTCACGTGACTTCTCACTTTATTTAGAGAATATTATGCAAACTTCTGTTCCACCTCAACCAATCAATGATTTTGCAACTTACATATGGGGAGGTGGTTTTCTTGTTTACTGTGGTATGGAAGGGCAGTTTTATAACCTTTGACCTACAGATTTGTAGATTTTCATCTGCAGATGTTTTTTGTTTTTAAGTCTCCAAATATATGTTGTTATAAAATGTAACAGCACTTGCCAAATTTTTTTCAAACAGCAGAATTAGAATTAAACAGAAAATATCTGTTATTTTAGATTTTGATATATTAGAACTACAGAATATGACAAAGCTTCTCCTTTTGATACAATTAAGAGCAAATCATTTAAACTTTTTAGATTAGGTATCTTCACAAAATCACTAAAAATTAGCATATTGTAATGAAAAAATGCTCCAGGCTTAATGTAAACAAAGTTTTATCATCAAAATCTTTGTTATTATTAAGAAGTAAGATCACAGTATTTTTGGAATATTAAACTTTTTAATCCTTTTTAAATCAATCAAAATTTTGATTAAAAATCTTGTTTTTCTTGTGTCACCAGATGTATTATAAATTATCATAGCAAATTTTACCATCTTTTTTGCAATGAGATGCATCAATTTTGAAATTCTTGCAAAAATCAAATAATTGTTGAATTTTAATGAAACTTTTAGGAGTTATTCATAAATGAATGAAATTATTTCAGAAATGTTTTTTTTTTTTTTTTTTGAAAACCTTGATAAAATAAAAAAAATTCAACTTCTGTTTCACCTCACTTAATTTTATGAAAACTCATGAAATACAACGTGATAATTTTTAGTGACTCATTTTGTTAAAAAGCAGAACTCCTTGGAGAATTTAAATCAATTTTTCTTTTTTAAAAAATCAGACCCCCATCTTACCAAAAATTTGCTCTGAATTGTAAACTGAAAAATACAATAAAACTGAGACATTATTTAGAGAAGCATTTATTTGCTTTTATGAATAATATATATAAGGACAATATGTTGTTTGGAAAAAGAAATTTTCAATGAAAAATGTATTTTTCAAGATTTGTTTTCATTTTTATACAATTTTAAGTAGAATAATTTATAATAATTTTAATTTTTTTAAAATTCAATTTGGATGATGTAACTCTTAGAAAATATTGTTATAAGTAAAACTATATTTACTAATCATATATTGTAAAGTTTATTACAATCTGACTATCCTGAATATGTTTAAAAGAATTTTGAATTGTTTTTGTATATGTATAAATATGCCACAATTTTTAGATACAAAGGCATTTGCATTATTTTCATCAATTATATATTTTTTATTGTTAAAGCCCCTGTAGAACAACATTAGATAAAAATGTATCCATCACAGAGTTGTTAAAAAACTGTCAACATAAATAGACAATCCAACATCATGTTAAAAAATACATTTCTGTGATATTTTTAACTTAAATAATAGTTGTTTCAAATCTGATTAATTATACAATTAATTATCAGCTAATATTTTTCAAATAAAGTTTCAGAAAGTATATTTTTGTAACATTCTTTAATAAAGAGATTTATATTTTTATAAGAGTTTGCTAAAAATGGTGCTAAATTAGAAATTTCAAAATAAAAACTTCTTCCAATCAATTTAAATTAGTTTTGAAAATACAGCATAGGATTTTGCTTATTGGAAAAAGCTTGAAATTAAAACTAAAATAAAAGCTTCAAGAAAGATTTTTCCATGATTAAAAATTCATTTTAAACCTTAGATATGTTTTTGTGAAGATACTTATATTAAATAGTCAAAAACAGGACTTTGAAAATAATGTTATCAGGGATATGTTCCTGGTCAAAGAAAAAGGCATTGACCAAAATTCAGATACAGAAAAAACATGCACAATTAGTCAAAGACTGATAATTGTCTCTTAGAAAAAATATTTCACTTGGTTGCATGATTTGATAAGGAAATGAGTTTTGAACTTAAAATCATCCACAGGTAGAAATAGCAATGAATATTCTGACAATGAAGATGAAAGTATGCAAGACAGTTAAAGGTCTTCTAGAAATAGAAATATGTGGTTTACAGAAGGAGTGTGAGAAGTAGAGCAAGGAAATCCTGAAAATGGAGCTTAGAAGAAGCAAAAGATCAATCATGGGCATAAAGCCTCTCTGTTTTAGACAGATGAAATGTCAGTGTAAGAATGTAATCATTCGCATATGGATAAGAGACATTCGATATAGACCCAAGGAGGTGGGAATTTGACAGTAGTGATTGAAGCAACTTGTAGATACTACAAGCATGTCACAGCAATAAGTTTACAATCTGCTACCAGTTAAAATAGTAACATAAATTGTATTCTTCTTCAATATCTTCCAAACAAATATGCAAAAATTAGTGCATGTGAGTGTTGGACACAAATAGAAGAAACTAAAGACCTGGTTAGAAATCTGGTATTTAGCTGTGGTAGAGCATGGAGGATAAAATTGAAAAGACAAAGAAGAAAATTTTAGAAATATATTGGTTGTTATCAAGTAGAAATATACAAGTCCTTTTGCAGCAAATATATTGAACTTTAAATTTGATAAGTGAAAATCAGTTACTTTCTTTTGCAAAGAGGGAATTTCAGTTGATTTAAAACATTTCTGATTAACATCTCTGAAGACATTAAGTAATCTTTTTCTTTTTTTTATAATCAAGACACACACACAAACACATTTATATATATATATATATATATATATATATATATATATATAGTGTGTGTGTTGGAAAGCAAGTCCTGTGGAATTTGACAATGGAAAAGAAGCAGGTGCTTCTTTGGTCTTAACTGATACTTTTAATTAGGATAATATTTCCCCAACACACTCATAATTATATCTATTTTGTGAATTTTTGAACCATCGACTCTAAAATTGTTCCAGTTTCAATCCAGACAAACATTCAATATCAGTTTTAATCTCTTTGCAATTAATAAACTCTTTTTCCTCTAAAAAAATATATTTTAATAATTTGAAAGGATGACAGATGGAAAATTCAGGAAAATAAGGAGGATGAGATAAAATTTCGATATTTAGTGCCATAACTTTTCCTGGGTTACATGGCCAATATTTGCTCTTGCATTATAGTGAAATCAACATCCGTTGGCTTTCTAACAAGGATGAGTGCTTTTTGTGCAATTTTTTTTTTTAAATTCTTTCAACTGATGATAATCCATCTCCACAATAGAAGTTTGTTATAGTTTTTACATTTCCTGATAGACTATATCCTTCATATCCCACTAAACACAGATCATAACCTTTTGGTTCAGTTTTTTTTTTTCTTTGATTTTTTTTTTATTAAATAAAGTTCATCCAGCACAAGGTTCAAGATCCACTCAAGACAGTGTCTTAAAGGTTTGGGGTTGAATTCTCCTTTTTCAATGGATGCCAGCCATTGTTGTTTTCATTGGATACGATTATAGAAAACCTACCATTTCACTTTTCATTACTGATGATGATTCTCTCCCAGGAAATGTTCAGTAGCAATTCAACTCTCCACTGACAAGAAAAGCTGAACTCTTTGTTTAATCTGAGAATCAGATGTGCAACTCATGAACCAAGTTTAAACACTTTTCCAAGTTCATGACGGCATTTGCAGAAGCTCAATATTGACAGAACTTGGTTGTCCAAATGGAGCGGAATCTTCAATTGAAAAATGTCTTGATCGAAACTGGCCAATCCATTTAAAACTTAAAACTTTATTTCTATAGACAGAATAAATATTTCTTGTCAATTCTTTTGCTGAAGAGCTTCTTTTTTTTAAAATTTATACAGTGTCTAAGCTGAAACTGAACTAAATTTATTTTTAAAGGTTAAATTTATATAAAATTTATCCATACTGATCATTACACAATAATTTTATTTTTATTTATTTTTTTTACTATAACAAAGTACTAACACAGTGATCATGTTAAAAATGTCATAAGACTTTCTTTCTAACATAATATATACTCAATAGTCCCTCTCCTATCTGTAGTTTTATTAACCTATGGTCAACACCAGAGATAAAGTGGTTAATTAATTTTTTTCAATAATCCATAAGCACAAAAGTAGTCATACAGGTATTTCAGAAAGCCATTAAGTGAAAAGTTCTCATTTAAAAAAAAAACAAAAAACAACAAAAACATTTTATATGTTTTTATTGCTAAGATCTTCTATCACACAACTTTTCTATAGTATGTTATAATTTTTATTTTATTATTACTTATTGTTATCAATCTCTTCTATATGCAATATCCCTCCATGATGTTGCCAAATCTCAGTTCTTTGCAACTTTCTGTCCTTTGTACCTCTTAGTAAATTTTATCTTTTTGTTATCTCATTCTGTTCTGTAATCCATTTAAATAAGCTTGATAGGTAAATTATGTGCTGTTTTCCTCTGTGCCTCTTGCTTTTCCTGTTTCCTCTGATGTCAATTTTTCCAAGTTCGCTTTCCTATAAATTTTAACACTCTCTTTCCGATTTTAAATATAAGTGTCTGTTTTCTCTAAAACTTCCACGTTGCTCACATGTTCAGTCCATGGTATTCTAAGCATCCTTCAGCAGAACCACATTTCTGTTGCCTCAAGTCTTTTCTTTACCACTGAGGAAATTGTCTAGTATTCACTGCCATATAGGAGGACTGAAAATTACATAAGTTTAGTACTTTTTTTTTTTTTTTTGTTTCTTAGGAAATTTTTCTATTTCTTAATACTTTGCTTAGCTTTTGAAAGACATCTTTTGCTAACCCAATGTGCCTTCTAACTTCAGTCACACACTCTGTCCACTGTTAAAACATCCCAGATATTCAAATTGTTGTACTTGCTGGATTTTGGCATCTCCAGTTTGCAATTTGTATGCTGGGCTGTCCCTTTTTCTCACAACCATCCATTCTGTCAATCTCTTACTGTACCAAATTTACAAATTAAACTTTATCATTGGTCTGTATATCTCAGCAAAAACCTAGCATTGAACCCTTTATAAGGTAAGCTGTACATTCACTTGTTATCATGAGGAAGAAAGCGGACAAACACTTGCTGCCCTGTGTGAGTATAATTTTGCTCTACCGAAAACTCATTTTAATCTTTTTTCTATTTTCTTAAATTCTTTATTTTTCTTTATTTTTTTTTCTTTATTTTTTTCTTTATTTTTTTTTCTTTATTTTTTTTTCTTTATTTTTTTTCTTTATTCTTTTTTCTTTATTTTCTTTTTCTTTTTTCTTTTTTTTTTTTTTAATCCTTAAATTTTATTTTATTTTTCGTTTCGAAAGAATAATCAGAAAAAAAGGGAAAATTGAATGTCTTTGGCTAGATGCGAAAGTGTCTCGTCACTTCAATTTCCTTTTAGATTAGTCAATGGGACTTATACTAAGCTAAAACTTAATGTTGCTAAAGGGTAAATCCAACTGTCAGCCAGGACTCTTTGCAAACTACCTCCCCCTCTCATCATTCTCTCTGTTTTTGTTGTTCTATGTGTTATATGTAATAGGAGTAGGTAGGCTTTCCTACCGCCCGGTCAACACTCCTCCCCCTTCTCTTGGACATGAGTAGAGGCTTATGCCTTGTTTCTTGTTTAGGAAGGGGTTCCCGGTACTCTCTCTCTCTCAGGCCTCTGTATCTCCTGTTGCCTTATCTATCCACTACCCTTCCCCTCATCCTTTTTTCTGTCACTCCCATCTGATCTTGCTCCAATTTTTTCTGTAACCCCTTGTGTCCTAGTGGCTTCCCGCCTTGCTTGGGGTGAAACGCTTTAAAAAAAAAAAAGTACTATGTACTGTAGATGTTGCATTTGTTGTATTGTCTGGTCGTTTGTAGACTAACTTCCATTCTCCCCATCTTTTGTACACTGCATATTTATATTTTCCCAAATCTTGTGGTCGCTGTGATTCTGTGTTAATTTGTCAGCATAAAAACAATATGGCTTCCCCATGAAATTCTTTTTACGTACTGATGTCCATGTGGTAATTTTTTTTTTTTTTTCAAACTACATGTACCACTTCAGACATCCCCTTGGAGTTATAGAATGAGACAACTGTATTTTCTTTTATAGCATAAAAGACAATAACCAACAATTCACAAAGTGAACCGTTTCTGTAATGGCTGGCTGTCTGTTTTTGAGTACACCTATCTGCTAGTGAAGTTGGCCAATCCATGTTGTAGATCCCTGTTTAACCACATTTGTGTTTTTGTTCAACACCCACAGAACCAAACTATGGTTTATACTGCAACTATGCTGAGCAATCCTTAGCTACAGTTTCTTAGAAGCACTGGATAATCTGGCATGATCAACATTTGCAACAATGCCTGTATGCTCACACCCTCGGTCATCATGACTTTATGCTAACACAGGCATCAAACGCCTCGGAACTGTTTCATCTAATCAATTTTATTTGAAAATCTTTGGTCAACCTTTGGTATGATTTTCAGACATTTTCCAAAAATTACATATGCTGGGATCACCTTCCCAGGGCCAGTAGCCTGAAGAAGTCACTTAAATCAACTATGGTGAGATTTGTAACCCAGGTCCCATGGTCAGAAAATTAATGTTCTACTTACTTAGCCATGCACCAATTTTAATATGTATAGTTTAATATTTTAATGAATTATCAGATATATATGAAAAAAAATTTTTTTTTTTTTTAGCATTTCACCCCAAGCAAGGTGGGAGTGCCACTAGCATGTAAGGGATTACAGAGAGTGTGAGTACGAGTAAAACTTGAAGAAAGGATATAAAGGACGGTGATCAGGATCAAGGCATCAGAAGATGTCGATTGACATTACATTTGAATATTTGAAGATTATAGCTATCAAGGAAGCAAATAATAAGAAGAGGCAGTTACATTTAACTGTTTCAGCATTGAAAGGTTGCAACTGAAATGCCAACTTAGCACACTTACTTTCATACATTTGAGGTACCAGTGAAAGTAGCTCATCAGAGCAGTTGCCATGAAAATATTGTAAAAAAGCCAAAGGTAAGCCACATCTGTGAGAAAGTGATTGTAGACAAGATGCCAGATCAGGACCTATCACATTGCATATCCATCTCTGGATTTTGTGTAGGACCTCAAGATGAACAGCGAGGGCACCAGACCAATACTAAAACATTCTCAGCCAAGAAGGGATTTCACCCCCCAAAATTCTGATATTAGGTTATTCACTCAGATTTTCGGGTTAGGTAAAGAATTTTTTGGCACACACATAAATAAATAGATAAATACCAGCATACCAAAAGACAGGATAAAATGCCTCATGTTGTGTAGGAGCCTCTCTAGCTCAGCAAAAAGCAGCAAATTGTCAAGTGATCAGAAGACCTTTGGAGTGATGCAGAGCCATGTCATCTTGACACATTTCACCTGATATTTGCCAGTGCAGGATCTTGGCTATGGAAATATACCTCTCTACAAAGGTTCAATTGGGCTCATGTCAAGCAAAAATAATAGCCTCACTATTCATTCGAAGACTTTAGAATGTTCCTCAAACAAATTCTGTTCAACTTGAGCCTGATTGCACGCTGCATTATCCGATTGAATTAATCTATCCTTGTTTAGGTACACAGAGTCCATGAATGGATGAAAATGGTCACAATGCAGTGCAATGCAAAGACGTCTTTAAGTCGTGCCATGTAAACAAATATAATATTGCATCATTACCTAATCATTAGCCTTACACTGTCCCTTGTCAACAGTTGGGGTTACACCACATTTAAACCATAATGCAGAAAAATGAGTAATTATGGTGTTAACTGTGACTATAAATCTTATGAACATATTCATATTAACACAAATAAGTATTTTCTTATGTGGAGAATTTTATTAATAGAAAGTGAATTGATATTGATCCATTGCTGCTCAAAGAGTCATTTAAATGAATATTAACATGCAGGCCTTTTATCATGCATTGAATATCAACTATATTTTCCAGCTCTAATGTAATTTTCAAATTATGTTCAAACTTGAGCTGGAAAATATTTTTGATATAAAATGTTTTTATGGGGATAAATGTTTTTATGTAAAACTTTTTTATTGGGAATTCAGAGTTTGAAATAAAAATGTGAAGCAAATTACAATTATTAATTCTTATTTTCTTCTATGCATTATGGAACTCTATCTGCCTTCTCAATTAACTTTGTTCTCTCTCCTTAATAGAGTTTTATTTTCTCATATCCTCTAACACTCAGTAACACCTTGCATATTAGTGGCTTTATTTCCTTGCTTGCCGTGAATTGATTAGAAAAAAATTACATGGGAAAACAATATATAAATTTTGATATATCTTTCCTAGATATCATGTGACACCATAATGACAACACCCTAAAACTAAGTATCCATCACAAATCAACTAGTAAAAATGATCTCATAAATTTCTATTCTCACCATAACTGCAAAATAAAATCCAAAATAATCATCAGATTCTATTTAAGAGGACTCAAAACTTGCAGCCTTTAATATTTGCATGAAGAGTAACAACAATAAATTGAAAATACTTCTAAGCCTCTCCAATACCCTAATTATTACATATTCAATATGAAACAAAAGGCTCATAAAATATTTCAAAATAGAAACATTGACCAATCTAACAAACCCAATGACAAAAAAATATTATTCTACCCAACAACTCTATCACAATTGCAATTTAAAAGAATTTATGTAAGCTTAACATAAAATGTTTTACAACTACTTCTAAAACAATACAAGGATTAATACAAAACAAAATAAGCTAAAACTTGAAGGAGGAATTTACTCAGTCACTTGTAATAATTGCCACAAGGAATACAGGATGCGATGGATAAATTGTCGTCTAAATTATGCAAAAATAACACTGACATCTCATTATAACAAATATATTTACCAATATTACACAAAAATATCTTGAAATATTAAAGAGTAAATTTATTCAATACAATTGCCATTGGCTTCAACCACAGCCTCCAGACAACTTCAGAATCTCCTGCAACTCTTCTGGTTGGTTTCCTTGTTTAAGTTGGTGAATGCTGCCATAATCTTTGTCTTCAGTGCATCTTTGGTGTTACAAGTAGTTTTCTTGGTCCCTCACTCGACTAAATTTCACACATAATAATAAAGGGGGTTGCAGTCTGGAGAGTTAGGTGGCCAGATATAAGGGGTGATGTGATCACAGAAATTATCTAACAGCTGTGACTTTGTTCTTCTAGTTGTGTCACATGGTGCAGAGTCCTGTTGCCAGACATAGGATCTTGTAGCAGCCACCCTCTTGAACTGAGGCAGTACCTCCTAAAGACACTTGATGTAGGCCTTTGTGTTGAGTCTGAGGCCCTTACCAACAAATTCAGGAGTACTTTTCTTATCAGAATGATCAGAGTGAGTTTTCTGAGATGCCATACCTTCGTAATCAATATTAGATTTATCCAATTCTTTCTGAATCCTCTGCACTATCGTCAGATTGACACCCAAACACTCTGAAATGTTTGTATTAGAGCTTCCGGCATAAATACCAAATAGTAGAGAGTGAATTTTGTCATGGTGCTCTTTTTCTCACAGATGGTGCCCAACTGACCCTACTATACTGTGCAGTTGACAAAATCAAAAAAAACAATAACATGCATGCTCAAAATGAAAAATATAAAATGGTGACAATTTACCCATGGTACCCTCTAGATGGGGGAAACCTTTAGGAATTTAAATGAAAAATTGTTGTTGCTTGGCCACTCATATTTAAGTATGCCTATTTACTAGGGTAGCTAACCAATCCTTGTTGCAGACATCTTACTCAGGTACACTTGTGTTTATTCAACACTCATAGAGCCCACCCGAGGCTTATACTGCAACTATTCTGGCAACCATTATCTGGCATGATCAACAGTATGAACAAGGCCAGCATATTCAAACCCTCAGTCCTGATGACTTGTAACTTTGTGCTAGCGCAACCACCAATGACTCCTAAATAGTTCTGTCTACACAATTTAACTCTCAAGGCTTGGGTCAGGCTTTGGTATTGTTTTGAGGCACTTTCCAAAGGTGCCACACATCGTGATCACCTCCCCAGGCTGATAACATAAAGAAGTCACCTTCCTGACAAATCAACCACGTTTCTCACCACTTGGTTATGTACCCATTAAATAAAAAATTATATGAACACAAAAGGGATCTTTTATAAAGCAATACACACAATGCATTAGTTGCTCACCATAATGAGTCTGAGAAAAGTATGAACCCATCTCTTCTGCCACCTATTAGTAAAGAGCAGGTCAGATTAAGCCCTATGGCCTTGGTTGGCAACTAGTTAGGAGAAGAAAAGCTATAAAGATGTGGTGCCTTTACAACCCTAATTACATTAATTTATATGCTAATACCTTTGGGAAAAATATGAACACATCTCTTCTGCCAGCTATGGGTAAAGAGTAGGTCACATTAGGCCCTATGGCCTTGGTTGGTAACTAGTCTAGAAGAAGGAAAGCTATAAAGACATGGTGCCCTTACAACCCTAACAGGTTATGGGATTTGTGATTGTGTGCTGTCACAATGTCTAAAAAATTCTTAGCTTAAAAATTTCTTTTTTATAACTTCTCTTGATGTGAGAGACAGTTTGACAAAATAAATCCTTAATTTGCTCATCAGACTTGTATTAGAACTTCAACAAATGTCTTCACAGTTCACTAGTACTGACTTTTTAGCAATTTCCAGAATTGTTTTCTTTTGAAAACTCTGAAGTCATTAAATATTTCTCTTTATCAATCAAATCAGCTTTACAAGCGATTTTAATATTTGCAACATAGCTATTCATTTAAGACTTTGAAATCCATGACATTTCATGCAAAGCGCTACTATTTGTTTACTTCTGCTCATGATGAACAGGCACGTTGCCATTATTCAATAAATAAGCCTTTCAGCACAGAAAGCAGAATTGGCAAACAGGGTTCAAATTCTGGCCTAGTGTGTTGCTTTCACTTTTGCAGAAATATCCTTGAAGAAGGCATGAATCTCTTCTTCTCCCCAGCTGTGGGTTAAATAGCAAGGTAGACTGGGTGAAGAAAACCAGCCTAGGAGAAGAAAAATTTTTAATTCAAAACTAGGGAGAAGGCAAGAGGAAAACACCCCACTATATTTCCCAATGATGAATGTCTATTCACAGATTTTTAAAAAAAAAAAAAAAAAAAAAAAAGAAGAAATCTGTGGAGTCATCATTACAAATGTTATAAAGGGACATAGCATTAAAAAAAAAATCATTTTTATATATCAGTAAATCATGTAAAACAAATTTTCTTTTTCCCTCTGTTTGCCATCTACATCATTATTTGATAAGAGAGGAAAGAATATTGCATTTTCTGTATTTTAAAGTGTCTTGGCTTTTTCTAGAAAAAAGTTCTTCCTAATATTATTAGAAATTGATAGACGCCATTTTTGTCACATTTATTCATTGATTTTTTTTATGGATGCCTGCCTTAAGAGGTAACTTGAAACCCATTAAAGAAAAACTCCTCAGGGGTCTATAAATCTCCAATAAATCTTCCATGGTCAGGGATGGCATCACTTGAGCAGAAAAGAAAAGAACAACAATCTCTGGATTGCACTGTAGTATCTTCTTTAAGTTTTTTATGCAAATACTTAATTCTTTAAGTGCAAGCTCTAAAGAAAAGAATAAGAAAGGAAATTTAAAGATTTTATCTCAAATTAGCAAAGACCCATGAGAAATGTAGAGAAACCCAGATTGTATATTGAAGTGTTCCTGAATGGGTTAAGAAACTATTATTTGGAAATTGCCTCTGCTTGGAAAATGGCTACAAAACAGAGGAAAAGACCTGATTTGCAACTTTGGTAAATAATAACTTGCATACCAACTGCTTTATTCAAAAAATGTATTTTTTTTTTTTGTTTCATCCCAAACAAAGCAATAATGCCACTAAGATGCAAGGGGTTACTGGGAGTGAAAGAGAATGAGAAAACTTTAGTGACAAGAAAGGACAATGAAAGAACAGGATTCAGAAAGACAGAAGTTGGCAATAATGCCACTAAGATACAAAGAGTTACTGTGAGTGAAAGAGAATGAGAAGACTTCAGTAAGGAAAAAGGACAATAAAAGAATAGATTTCAAGAAGACAGAAGATGGCGATAATGCCACTAAGATGCAAAGGGTTACTGGAATTGAAGGAGAATGAGAAAACTTTAGTGATGAGAAAGGACAATAAATAACATCTCTGCAAAAAGGTAAAAAACCCTACCAAAGTTGCCACCTTTCAAGTAAATGCTTATAGATTACAATGTTTGCCAATCCCCAAACAAAGTAAATATTTATAGATTTAAATATAATTGATCAACATTTACCTGTGAGCCAAGTAATTATAGTCCCAAAAATAAGTAACTATATTTATCTCTGAACCAATACAATATCTACAGTTAACTAATATTTACCTATTACCAAATGAAGTAAGTGCTTAAAGGCTCCAATTTTTAAAAACATTTAATTTCAATATTAAATAAACCAACAAGGTATGACATATAAAATCAATCAACAAATAAAAGGTTGAATAGAATTATGAATTGTGTGAACTTCGTTCAAATATCAATTTGTTTAACTTTCATTCTCTCAAGAACGGCTTGAATTCAACTCTCCCTTTGTTCTGTCTCATTGGTGTTGTGATTAGATCGAGATGATAGATAGAATATCAACAGGATGAGTAATGCCATTTATTTTTCTATAATGACCAACAAAAGCAATTTTTGAAAAGTGATTATTATCTATTTTCAAACATGAATGACAGTGATCATTGTGGACAGTCATAATTTATTGAAAGTGTACGTTTATCTCTTAGTCTCTGAATTATATAGATTATGATAGATCCTCCTGTTTTGACAATGTATTTTGGGCAGTTTTTGTTACTCATAAGGAATTTTGTTCTTAGGAGATTTAGTTGCTGTAGTAAAGTTTTTATAGAAATCTCCCATCTACTAACCAGTGAGAGTGCGTAGTGTTTTGCTATCACATTCTCATGTAGGATTTTTATCAACTCCCTGTTGTCCAGTTTTGTCACCGTGTGATTTTTCCCAAAATAAAAATCACCATTGACAGGGAGGTTTTAGATGAGATTTCTCATAGAATGTAACAAAGCAGCTGGTGATGATCCCCAAAGAGGACATTACAGACTGTTTTGAAAAATGGAACAGGCACTTGAATAAATGAGTCAGCTGATAGTGATCCCTAAAAAGGACATCACATAC
Source organism: Acanthosepion lycidas (assembly GCA_963932145.1). Lineage (NCBI taxonomy): Eukaryota > Metazoa > Mollusca > Cephalopoda > Sepiida > Sepiidae > Acanthosepion > Acanthosepion lycidas. The sequence goes on along the minus strand of OZ010602.1, from coordinate 7,245,569 downwards.
AATCTTGAAAAGTGGAATGGATGCTAGGATAAATATGTGATGTCTCAGGGGAGTACTTTGAAGTGAACCAAGGAACCATTACCTTAAGTAGGCTAGTTTTTTGTTAATATTGTCATAAGGTTTTAGCAGGGAACTTTCGAAATTCAATCTCATTCTCCTCCACCAACTTAGTAAATTATTATGAGGCTGTGCTGAGAGGTTCCCAGCCTAAGAAGAATGAATTAGGATCAATAAAATGTACATGATGTTCCATAAATTCATGCAAAATTCAACATATTTGACCCATCAGTTTTCACATTTCTTTAACCATCCTAGATTGGACATTGCAAGACTGATTTTGAGAAGTAGGTTCACTGCCTCCTACTATATACAATCTGTTTTACTATATGTATGTAGTGAGCACAGCTGCAGACTATCCTTTCTAAACTTTACTTCTGTTTTCCCTCTATTTAGACTACTGAAAATTTTCAATTTAAGCAAAAGTAGCACAAGTCTCATACTTTATAGTAACAGCATTTAGTAAATGCATAGATTTGAATTTTTTAATGATTGTTCATAATCATGAATCTCCTCACCTCTTAACTTTTATTATAGTCAGTAAAAACATATAAAAAGTCTAGAATACCCAAATGGTATCATCTATGTTTAATTAAAGGTGAAAGTTTTTTCTCCATTACTTACAATGATAAAGTCTACTTCCCACTTTTTTGGACAGACTCTACCAATAAGGAAATTAGTATGACAATTTTTTTTTTTACTCACTTTGCAGTCATTACATTTACTCTTAGGTACTAAATAAGGAGTCTAATATTGTTTTTTTAGTTATTTTTTTTTAATTTCCCTGCTCCCTTTCAAGATTATTAAAACCCCTGTTCCTTCTGTTATATGAATTTTGCACTTTTTGAACACGTAAATTATTTTCTGACTTCAAATTTATTAAGATCCTCTTGTTTATTAGAAAATGAAAAAAAATCTACCTCACTTAAGAATATTTAGTCATAAAATCATTCTGTTTGGAACATTGGAAAAAGAATGAGGGTGATGCTGTGTAAGTCTTTTTCAATTGTCTATTTTCTCTTCTGCATCTCTATTAAGACAGAAACCTCAATGACAACAATGTGAAAATGGTGGAGTGCACACAACTTGATGCCTGAGTTAAAAATAAATTTGTAATTCAATTAGTGACAAAGTGTAACCATATCCTATCAATATTATACCAATTAGACGAAATGTGTTGAAACACAGAAGCAGAAAAAAAAGAGTTCTCTCTTTTAGAATTATCCTGAACATCTAAGAGTCTGTATCTCATAGAACTGATGTCTGTTAATGCACTTGATTATATCTATATGAGTGTTAATTCCAACATGTAAGTTGACAAATGCCCCCCACCTTTTTTTTTGCATGATTTTTTTTCATTTTTTAAATGAGCAAACTGATTTCTCATAGACAATATTTATATCCAAAAATTTTTTTCTGAAGTTAGACCCTAATTTATAAAAATTCTTATTATTCAATTCTATTTTGAATTTTTATCTTTAAGGCATTTTTCTCATTTTACATGAAATGCAATTACACCCTCGAGCATTAATTGACAATATAATGTTCAAAATGTGAAAACTTGTATGATAGACGAACATTAAACTTAAATCTAAAACTTAATAATAACTGGCTGGTCATTTCTGAGTATACCCATCTTCTCTCAACTAACTTTGTGAAACATTGCTCATCAGGGTCAGATAAATCTGTACAATTATTACCAGATATCATATTTAAAATAAGTGCCAATCATAGACACCAAACAATATCTGTTTATATCTCTGAGGTAAGGTATGATGATTACTTGCATTATTTACATTATTCGGACTGTCATCCTCATCTTCATTGCCATATTCACAATGTTTTGTTGTATGCTCTGGCCTTCTTCAGGTGATTGAAATCTAGTTCCATGTGCCATGCCTCTTCTGGATGTCTCAGTTATTTCCCATTTACTCAAATCTCCAAGTTGTGGTTCACCACTTCTGTAGCCTGGTATTGAACTCACAACACTTTGGGTCTAGTCACTGGATCTAACCAACATCTTATATACCAGGCTATAGGAGTGATAAACCAAAACTTGGAGAGTTGAGTTAAAGGGAAATAACTGAGACATCCAGAAGAGGCATGGCATGTGGAACTAGAACAATCTGCCACAGTCGACGAAATAAAGGGTTTGGCTTGAAGTCCAAATTGCACAACAGCCGAAAGGTTATGAATATGGCAATGAAAATGAGGATAACAGTCCAAATAATGTAAATAATGCGAGCCACCAAACAAGTTTTGAATTTGAAATTTGTATTATGATAGCAATATGATATCTGGTATTAATTCAATAGATTTATCCAATCCTCTGACTCTGATGAGTGATATCCTGTGAAACACTGAAGTCAGTCAAAATAGATATAACTGTAAGTTCTATGCTAAGAATTTCTTCTCTTGCACTTCTCATATGTAACTTGCTTTGGCCTCTTGCTTTCTAGTCAATTTTGATCTTCAAAAATTTAAATGCAATGTCAATCATTGTCTTCTTAATTTGTCTTATCACACAATCCAGCTACAAATAATCAGTCAAACAAAATCTTTTCTAGGAAGATAAAAACAAATTATAAAATGGTACTAAAAGACGCTGATTGGAAGTCCTCACTATTTCTGATTTTAAGAACTTTCTAACTCCTATTAGTCTCTTACTGCTTTTCAGCCATGTATTCAAAGCTTTAATGAATGCTGAAGTGTTTAAGCACTGTACCTCTCACAACCTACTCTCTGAAAAATAATATGGGTTCTGTTTTGACCAGTCTACCACTGACATGCTTACGACCATCACTGTATATGTATATCAAGCTCTTGATAATAATGGCAAAGCTCAAGCTGTGTGTCTGGAAATCTCAAAGGCATTTGACAGGGTTTAGCATGCAGGTCTTCCATGTAAGCTCCAGGGCTGTGGATTACAGGATGATTGTTTGATTTAATCCAATTGTTCCTCTCAAATCATGAAATGAGGGTCATTCTGAATGGGCATGCTTCCAGATCCTTCCACATGAATGAGGGTTTCCCCAAGGCTCTATCTTGGGTCCTACGCTGATATCCCTGATGTCATCAGTTCCCAAGTAGGCATTTATGCAGATGACACTACCATTTACTCCTGTCTCAATAGTAAATCTGTCAGAGCTGACAAAGTTAACCAGGCTGTTGGTCTAGAAAAGGACCTTCAATCAGTGGTTAACTGGTGCAGGGAATGGCTTGTAAATTTTAATGCCTCCAAAACTAAACTTCTCTCATTTAATCACTATAGAGAAACTTCCCTGCCCACCATCAGGTTTTCAACTAACTTCAAGTGAAACAACTACATTGAAATTCTACAAATATTTTCATGGCAACTGCTCTGATAAAGTTTTTCCTTGGTGCTCTCACTGCATGGATTTAAGTGTGCTACTAGATTGGTATATAATCCCAATTTTTTACTGTTGAAATAGTTAAATGTAACTGCCACTTCTACTCCAACTGTTTTTTCTTGCACTCCTTGCCTGTGGAGCTCCCTTCCATTTACTTGCTTCTCTGATAACTACAATCTTCAGAAATTTAAATGCAATGTCAATTGCCATCTTCTGCCGTCTTGAACCCTGTTCCTTTTTTATCTTTTTGTTGTAACCTAGAAAGGGTTACTGAATGAGAAATAACCAAAATGGAGGTTGGAAATGAAATGGTAATCTTTATAACATCAACAAAATACAATACTTGCCAGCAGCGTGAAGTAGCTATACCACTGCTAGTGGTGGAATACTTAGTATATTACCCTTGCTTACAGTAGTTTCCAATGTATTTATGAGGATTAGGACATACCCATTAGTGCTCATAGGTATGTTATATAATACCTTTGCTTGGGGTATGATAAAGGATTGCATGTATAGCAAAAAAGTTAGATATCGAAGAACTTAAGGACAGAATAAAAGGTTAAATATCAAACATTCCCTGTGAAATGTGTGTCAAGGCACTAAATTGTACTGGTGATTGCTGGTTTTTGTGCATCATTCGTGCTAGTGGACAGGTGGAGACTGTTCAGTAAACTCTAAATAAATGATTCCTCTCATACTAGTGTTAAAATAATTTTGACTCACCCTATATATATATATATATAGTTTGCCTGGGGCTATAAAGATAGATGAAATGAATCCCCTAATATTAGACAAAAGATCATAAAAAGACAAAAGTAAGCAGAGCTGGTTCCAAAGAAATGTGGATTTTGTGTAGAAGAGAAGTTGAGCCTAATTACTTTCTTTGCTCAAGATTACTTTCACCTCCATAGAATGCCTGAACTGTAGGCATGAAAAAAAGCACTTTCTCTCAGCTAGAAAAAACCTCAGCTTCATGAATTTAAGTGTGGTGCTAGATTGCCGGCTAGGTCTCATCATTTTACAGTTGAAATGTCTACATGTAACCGTTAGTAGCTAACAGTTTCTTCTATCCCAATTTTTTGCTTGTGAAACTCTGTTCTGACTTCTTGCTTTCTAGTCAGCATTGATCTTCAAAAATTTAAATGCAGTGTCTATTGTTACCTTTTGTCTCCTTCATTCCCGTTTCTTTTATTGTTCTCTCCTCAATAATGGTTTTTTTTTTTTTTCAATTTATTTCACTCTCTATAACCATTTGCATCTTAGTGACTTTATCACCTTGCTTGGATTGAAATGATTAAGAAAAAGGGCAGCAGTTTTTCATTGATACACATTTAATTAAAAATGGCAGACAAGAATTAAATTAAAGTAACATTGTTGTTTTCTAATAAAACCAACATATGTGTGTGTGTGTGTGTGTGTGTATATATATATATATATATATATATATATATATATATATAGTTAATTAATTAGAAAAAGAGAGATGTCATGCAAACTGGTCTCATTATAGTAATGAGATATTTCATTGTAATGGTAACATGAGACATCACACCACTTGAAGTGAACATGACTTGTGTTACCATAATATCGCATTACTGACAAGTGAGACTATGCTTTTTATTCCTTTTCTTTCGTGTTAATTTTCATTGGATATTTTTATTTTTCATTATTTAAAAAGTAAAATTCTTTTCTTTTGATTGTCAGTTCTCAAGAGAATGTTGCAGTCGAGGAAGGCCAATTTGAATTGCTTGACATAAAATGCAACTTTACATTGTAAAATAAAATGGGATAATCATTATATGATGATTCATATATATAAAACACAATATTTTGTGTGTGTATGTGTGTGTGTATATATATATTAAGACATTTTTATGCTTATATATTCTTTTTATAGATATAAACAAAAAAATGTCTTAAAATAATTGTCAGTCTTTGTCCATTTCATAATGTGTGACATCATTTGTTTACATTTGGATATGCTTTGAGCAGATATGAATGTACGTGAGAAATTCATGGAAGATTGAAGTTTAAAGGCAGTAAATTCGACCTTGCTAACCGAACGCTCCTCTGTAGCCCAATCAGTTAAAGGCACGTCAAGCTAAATGATGATTCCGTATAGGATACAGGTTCGATTCCTGTTGGAGGACGAATATTTTCTATGAAAATTTCTCGGACATTCAGGCCGGTAAATGTTATAAATACTGTTTATTGGCCATGAAAACTTGGCTTTTTCCATCCATGCCTACCTATGGCATCTCTTAATCAATACCTATTGCACAATCTGCTCAGCTTGTTTTGTTCTCAAGGGATAATTACAACAAAAATGAGGACATTAGTTTTACTGTGAATGATGAAAATAATCCCAGAAATTCATACAGAAATCCTATAATCTTTAGCAGCTTTGTATAATGAATATATTTCTCAACAGTCTTATAGGATTAGATAGACTCATTTATTACCTGATTCACACTCCTCCCTGGATTGATTGACAGATTTGTTTGTTTAATCACATTTCAACTCCTTATGGGTCATTTAATGCTGAAATTTAATTTTGGGGCCTGCTTGGAAGTAGTAAAAATATGTTATTCTGCTTTCACAATTGAATACATGGTAGATGATAATCAGCTTTTGTGCATATATATATGTTTGTGTGGACATAATTACTAGAGGCAGTGATATGTGTGTTTTATGTTGTACTTTTGTTGAAGTTATATTTTGGAATACAGTTCAATTTTTTTCAGTAATTGTAGTATATTATATAAATCAATGTTCTGAAAGTGTTCTTTTATGTTGGTTGTTCAATAATATTTTAAACGGATTTGGCTGAAGTTGCTACAATTTGTACAATTGTTTTATTGTGTATAGTTCTTGGTAAGCCGTACAGATTGGAGGTGGCTCTTGTTTTACAATATAAGAATGTGTTATCATGAAGTGTCTGATATGAAATCTAGACACTATTACTTCATCTTTCCATGTTTTTAGTATTTAATACCATTCTTCTATAGTAGGGTTGATGTTGTATAATTATTTGGGCAGCCAGAGCATATTTTCTCTCATTCTTCTTTAATAAATGTGTTAATAGTTGATTTTAGGTCTGTGTAGAGGATCTTGGTGTTTGAACTACCTTTGGAGGTTGATCCTTTTTTGCTGCCAAATCAGCCCTATCGTTACTCTTGATGGTGATATGGCTAAGTATCTAGTAGATGATATTTTATGGATTGACAAATATTCTATTCTTTTTAAAAGATTTATAATTACTGTCTATCATTTTTGTTTTACATTTTTGAGTACTGACATGGTGTCTGCCAAAATCATCTGAGTATTTCTGGAATCAGTTTTGTGCTATTTTTGCAGAACAATTCCTCACCACTGGGAAGCAATGTAAATGGTCTGCAAAAAGTGTCTCTGTATGTCACACTGATCTAGGCCACTTCTAATTTGGCAATTTCAGCAGAACTTGGCCGACACTATTACAGAGTTGGAACTAGATTGCAAAACACTCTGCTGACAGTCTGGATCTATATGGAGTTTTCTTCACACAAAATCTTGATTTTCTACTGGAAAAAACAACTGGAAATATGATCTATCTGACCAAGGCACATGTCATCAGGTGTTCACAGATCAATGTTAATGTTTTCTGGTCCAGATGAGGTGCAGTAGCCAATGTTATGGTATCAATAATAGTACACTTGTGGATTGACGACTATAAAATCCTATAGAATCCAATGTGTACAGTACAGTCATGTGACTAATAAGAAATATCAATATTTAATTGAGTGATGATTGGATACAACATGGTGAGTTACCATCCCTGTTAATAGCTGATACTTCTGTTCTTGCATTGCCTGCAGGTGCTGGCAGTTGTCCTGTGCCATTGATGTCTGCACAGAATTCACATATTCCTGAAATAACATTTCTATTACTGCCTGAGAAAAACCTAGAGTTCCATATTCTAACAATCATTCAATGGTGTTAAATCCTGTGTACATCTCATATCTGTTATACCTACACTACTACAGATAAATTACTTCTTTATCTGTCATGCTATCTGGCTATGTCCACTTTTGCAAGTGCAGAGGATGTGCAAAATCATCCAATGAACAACTATCTCTCCCATTTGATACTTTAAGTGGCATCCCCCTATTTTTTGTTATTAATAAAAAATAATCTACATAGAAATTCTTATATTTATGTACAGCAATAAGTTCACAGAAATTACTTTTATTTTTAAAATATTAATCATGCAGACCAAACATTATACAGAGAAAAATCTTGGAACAGCTAATACTTGTATCTGACAACAGACTTAATGATCCACTCTCATGTTAAAACATGATATACAAAGCTATTGTAAATAATAATATTAACACAGATTAAAAATTTACATAGGGGCCATAGAAAAAAAACTTTTGAAGATGGCTAAGGAAGTAGCCAAAAGTGCTTGGGACAGTGGACAGTATGGTCAGTTCTTGTATTGTCTCACTCCCACCAAAAGGAAAAAATGTAAGAATGCTGGAAAAAATAAATAAAAAATATTAAAAAAATTAAAATTTTCCTTGTCCATTATATTTAACGAAAGATGTTTAAAAGAAACATTGATGCCTCAATATCCATTAATCATATATATATATATATATATATATATATATATATATATATATAACAACACCAAAACAAAACCTTCTTGAAATTGGCTAAGGAAGTAGCTGAAAGTGCTTGGGAGAATACGGATGGTATGGACAGTTTTTGTACTTTCTTGCTCCTATCAAAAGTAAAAATTTTAGGATGCTGGAAAAACTAAATAAAAAATTAATCAAATTTTTTTTGCTCATCATATTAATGAAGGATGTTTAAAAAAAAAAAAAAAGCTTGTTACACACACACACACACACATACATATATATATATATATATTATTATTATTATTGCCATCTTGCATATTAGCCCATTAATGCCTATCATAAAATCAAATATTAATTATGAAAAAAGTATGAGTGACAATTTGCTGAACACTGGATTCCATCCTTTTTATACTAATACTTTGACACTGAGAATCCTCATGAAATGACTTTGTGTAAATGATTAAAATTGCAGTTGCTAGGTGAGGAAATGACATATCTATATATATATATATATATATATATATATATATATATATATATATAATTATTTATTTGAAAATTATAACATGTTATAAAATCACTACAAAAATAGCCATTTTAGGTTATAATAATTATTTAATGTTGGGATTACACTAAAGTAGAATTCCTTCTAACTAATAAATATTAAATTATACTATAAAATTTAAAATTACCAATTTTAAATTTAATCTATATTAAGTTTAAAATTATAAAATTATTTAAAGAAAAAACTGAGGAAAAAATGTTTTTCTATTTATTTTGTTTTTATCGAAATCTTTTTTATGAAATCTTGCAAAAGACAATACATACACAATCAGGTTATAATACATAAACACGCAGACATATTTAGATATATAAACATGCAAAAAAGCGACGAGACAAGAAATATGTCCCCGACCCTTAAAAAAAAAAAAAAAAAAATAATATACACAATGAAAGGTACACACAAGTGACCATACACACTGACACCACAACAAAGATACGTTCATACACAAATATACATTGACAAAGACACGCCAATACACCCACCAAGAAATATTCAAGTTTGAAAGTGTTATTAAACGAATTCTGACCTCTTATTAAAATATAACTTATACGGGCAAAGATATATAGATAAAAATGGTAAAATAGATAAAATTCAACATGGGCAGAAAAGAATAACAAACATTAGGGAAAAAGGACCCTAAAACCTACAGATATGGCCAGAAAAATAGATATATATGCATAAAAATAACACCATCTAATATATAAAAAAGAAAACTCCAAACATACAAATATATATAAATAGTTCATATATACTTATATATGCACTAGTGCACATACATGAGTACAAAAATATAACAATATGGGAAAGAAAATGAAAAATACATACAGACATATATGTACACAAATTCTTCACTACAGACAGAAAGACAGAAAACATACACACACATATACCCATATACATATATATAATCATATATACACATACAGAAGCAAGCATAAATATATCAACCCACACTGCAACATAAAAAGTAAACAAACAAACTAAATAAATATATATATATATACACATACGAATGCAAATATACACACATATATATATATATATATACACACACACACACACACACATATATATATATGTATATTAGGTTGGTGTAAAAATAATGTCGTTTTCTCACATGTTAATATGTGAGAAAACGATATTATTTTTGCACCAACCTAATATATATGTACATAAATACACATACCTACACATATTCAAACAATATTATCTTAGTGACGATAAAGGACTGTAAAGTTCATACAAGATTAAAATGTAACGAGACACAACTGTTGAATATTAAGTCTATAAGCAATTATAAAACCATTATCAAACAAAAGTAGATTTTAGTATTGATGATACATTCCAAGACACTAAGATATATATAAGCATGTATAAATACCCATATATACACATCAACATATACACATATATAAGCACGCACACATACATATATATATATATATATATATATATATATATATATATATATATATATATGAACATATACATATACAGCCAGTCACATACTTAAGTTTACATACATACACACACACACACACACATATATATATATATATATATATATATATATATATATAACCTCAAATTGAAGTACTGTTAAGAATAAACTATACAATTTTAATCAAATGGAAGCAAGAAATATAAGTTATTTGAAAAAATAGAATATTCCATTTTTCTGAAACATCATTGCATATCAGAAGTTTTGCCATTCTGCTTTCAGCTAGCAGAAACAAAATGATATCTGACATAGCTTTTTTTTTTTTTTTTACTCAGGTGTCAAATTTCTGATGTAATTTGAAAATGCCTATCAAGGAAATTCTTCCATATAGCTCTCTCTTACCATCATCCCTAATTTTTTTTTTTTTTAAATCGATTTGTATTTTGCCTTTTACCAATTAATAATTATAGGCCACTAAAATCTGGTATGTATTATAGGTTTATAAAAATGCATTAGTAATTATGTGATTCTACATTTAACCTATTCACTGTACCAATTTTGGGGTAGTGGAAATTAATTTGAGTTAAGTTTTTATATACACTATATAATTTGTGCACAGATGATTTACTATATAGTATAGATTATAATTCTTTGGAATGTGTCAGAGATTGATAATAAAAGAACGGTTTAAAGGTAGCCCAAGTAAAACATGTGGATGAGAATCTCATTGATGGAGACATGATACATGACAGCTTCCTTGAGCCCATTGCTCATTGTTGTCAGCATCTTGGATAATCAAGGAATTATCCATCACTCTTGAAATATTTTGTCATTTTTGTTTTCTAGAGGAGACTGTCCTACTTTAAACCTCATAGATTGACACAATATGCCATATTTTCTGTCTTACAAGACGCTGCGACTTGGAAGACACACTCTAATATTGGAAAGAAATTTCTATGAAAAAAAAAGTCATTCTCATACAACAACACATTCACCATGCGTCCCTCACAAACTGGCGACACGTATTGTTTACATTAATCACTCATCCAATTTTGTTTACATGGTAATGACATACTAGTCAAGAAAAGAAAAGCTCCCATCGCTGCTAGTAAACAGCATGTTTAAGCTTGTGGCTCGGCTCTAGGAAGGAAGGTTTATAGTTTTGGAAATACTTGTAACAGCTAAGTATTGAGGTTACATCATATAAAAGGCTGAATTAGATAGCTAACATTATAGTGTAATGACTAAACATACAAATACACGTCCCTATTGGTCAAGTCAATTAGGTGACCCTCTAAACTTACTTAAGCCTGAGTGTTGCTTTACATTCGTCTTGGAAGACATACATATATTTTCAGGGTATTTTTTATGGAAAAAAATGCGTCTTGTAAGCTGGAAAATACAGTAATCACAAAGAACTGTACAACATCACAGAAACCATATCATCAGAGGAGTTTCAACAGCAGTAACAACTAAAATGAAGAGCACACATAACTCAAAAAAAGAAAATAATCAAGATATTGACATTCTACACTACTTCAAACAAAAGGTTAGGAAGGAAACCCCATCAAGACTGAAAAGAGCAATATCTGTTAAAGGACAAGAGAAACCTATTTTCCTGAAAAGCTGCTTTCAGAGAAAGATTTTATAAATTCGAAGTGACAGTAGAATTGATTGTTCAGTCAATGAATACCAAATGTTTCTACATAAGGAAAGAGTAATTTACCATTAGAAATTAGAGCAGATACTAAACTTTGATCTCAGCCCAATGAACAGCGAGTAAAGAAAAGCATAATTTGTATAAATTGGTTCCTTGCCCGGTAAATGGCAAATGTTTCCTTATAAGGAAATAACTAATATTACTATTACAGATGAGAACAGATACTACTACACTTTGATCAAGATTCAGTAACCAAGGAGTGGGAAAAAGTATAACTTGAGTAGCACTGGCTGCTTGGGCGATGAATACCAAATGTTTCCTTATAAGGAAACAGCTAATATTACCATTACCATATCTATATTTATACAGCTTCAGGTGGATGAATTTTTAATTCAGAGTTGTCCTTCTCCTAGAGTGGTTGCCAGTCATGGCTAGACAGTTCAGTCTACTGTTATTTAACCCACAACTGGGAGAGAAGAAAAGATCCACTAAGTGAATGTAACAAACTTGCTTGTAATTCCAACTTGTCTCACCAATTTTTCATTCCCAGCTGTTAACCCTTACACGACCGGAAAACAAGAAACAGTGTAGCGTATGTAAGTATAAATAAAAAAAACCTACCAGAGATTGATGCAAACAAGCAAAGGAAGTATGAATAAATTGGAAATATACAGAGATAAAACAAAGCACAGAATCATCAAAATATGCACAAAAGCATGACAGAAAACAGGCTCTTCACTGTGTGTATAAAATCTAAATAAATGGAAAAAGAAAAGCTACTACAAAGATGGAAAGATTACAGAGGAGAGCTCCTCTTTAACATTAGATGAGCTGGACTTCCAATAGATTAAAAAAAAAAAAAAAAAGGACCCATGATACTACAATCTGAAGCAAGAACAGTGTGTCTAAAATGAAGAGAAACAAAACGGCAGGATCAGATAAAATTGTCTTAGAAATGTTGACAGTCTTAGATTACTTTGGAATTAATAAGCTTTTTCTTTAATACCATGTGCCTTCATAATATACATGATAATAACTTTGACCAGATTTCTTTTCTTTATTTAAACGTTGAACAAGAGGAGACATTTTGAAATTAACTGTCAAAACAAACAGGTGGTATAATGCCTCTTAAGTAGCCAGCTTTTCAGGCAACTCTCATTAAAGTGGATCATTGATAAATTTAAGAAATAAAAGCTGTCTGCTTAAAAGGATTTATGCCACTTCTTTTGTTTGACAGTTAATTTCAGCATGTGTTCTTCAAGCTATATTCTGATTTTGTACTGTTGTTTCCTTTATCTGTGACTTGCCATGCTTTCTTGGGAAAAATAATAAATTGGTTTTGTATTGTTTTCTCTAGAGTTTGGAATTCAGTGTGTTCTTCTCTTAGACTGGCTGCCATTCGAGGCTCACTCACTCAAGTCCTGTAGTCTTTGAGGAGCATGGAGCCACATTTCTCAACACACTAGGCATTGCTGCTCTGGTTTCTATACTAAATTCTTGTCTTTACGAGATGGAGTTTGTAGCACTATGCTCAATCAGTTTTGAATTTAGAGTTGTCTTTCTCCTAGAATGATTACCAACCATGGCTACAGATCCCAGTTGGCCCTACTATTTAAAACATAGCTGGGGGAGGACAAGATGGATTCATACCTTTCCCAATGGTATTTGTGCATAATTGAATGCAATGAACCTGGCCTGAATTTGAACTTGGTTTCTCACTCTGAGCTGCTATCCATCACACCACCCACACATCCCAAGCTAGAGGGCCCAATTTGCCCTACTATTTAGTTTATAGTGGGGAGGGAGTAGCCAAAGTTTCATGCATTTCACTAGACCATTTATGTGAAAGTGAATGCAGCAGGTTAGGCTTTAATTCAAACTCAGGCTGCTGACTCTATTTTCCATGCCTATACCTGCTACATTATCTGCATATCCATAATGTTGATAGTTACTGAAATGATAAATGAAATATACAATCATGATAAATTACTAGAAGATATCATTTTGATATCATTGCCATAAATCCACTTCTACTTGAACCCTGCTCCATCAACAGATATCTTGAGAAAAATGTTTTGTCACTGGCATGTCAGGAAGGTTATTTAGAAAAGAGTGAGTGTGTAAGTCATTATCATCAGTCCCTTGACTACTTCAATCATCAGGAGAGGATACCTAAGGGCAGAAGACACACACGACCGCCTCCAGAATGATCTGTTGGCAGTGGCTCTCGGGTAATCCAGCATTGTCATGTCCACTTTTTGATGTTGTCTGACCAGCTCTTGTGTCGCCATCACTACTGCCCTGTATGATGGTCTTACAGAGGCTATTATACTGTATGACGTGGCCAAACCATGATATCTTCCAACACTTTGTGGCAAGTAGAGACTCCTGTTGGCCCCTGAAACTTTTGACCTTGCTCCGTACATAGTCATTGGTTTTGTGCTCCCAGTATGAGATGCTGAGGAGCTTTCTCAAGCATTTTTTCACCTGGATCCTTTTTTCCTGCCTCAACCAAGAGTATCCAATTCTCACACACTATAGAGGAGGATTTTGATATGACCAGTGATTTGTAGACTTTGAATTTGGTATTAGAAGCTTATGTTGCTCTTCCATTAGCTTTTCCAGCCTGGCCATCACTACTGTGGCTGTGGCAATCCGTGCGTGGATTTCTGCATTGTAGGTACCATCTCTTTTGACAGGGTTGCTCCCAAGCATTTGAAGCTGGACCCTTCCTCTTGTAGGTTGCTTTTTTACTTTTTTTAAGAATCCAAAATTGCACTTGGTTTGAAAGCTGCGGTTTCATGTGATAAGTATTGACAATCTGATTTCACTATATTCAGTCAGTTATGTGATACACACTTAGGCAATCATGTATCTTTTGATACATGACTGACGAGGCAGATTTTTTCCTGCAGTAGGTAGCCATTTCTTTCTGCGATAGACCAGTTGCTAACCAAGGCTGTAGAACCTGATCTGTCCTGCTATTTACCCATAGCTGGGGGGAGAGAAGAGGATACATACCTTTCCCAAGGGTATTAGCATGTAAGTGGATACAATGGATTTGACTGGAATTTGAACTCGGCTCTCCAATTCCTCAATCCAAGCTGCTATCCATTACTCCACCATACCTCATATCTTTTACCAATTTTTGAGAATTTAGTTTTTAAGATTTTATGACTGTAGAGAAATATCTAATTTCCACATGTTTTTGCTTACAAAGTGACATAAACAATTTTACTATTTCAAGAGTAAATACAAATAAAGTTAATATTTTTGTATTAGATACATTGAATGGAAAATATATTCAAACTAGAATTCTAAATAATCACCACAAACAAAATATGCAATAGTTTTTACTGTATTTGATAAGTAAAAACTTTTTTTAAAAAATTGTAAAAGATTAGAAAAAAAGCTACTCAGTGAATAAGATCTTCCATATGTTCAGTCATATTTAATAAAAAAAAAATAGATAAAATTGTATGGATAAAAAAAGAAGACAATTGGAAAATATATTTCTCAGTCATTGCCGATGCATTTCGTCAATCTGACCTTATCAAGGCAAGTTTAAATGTGGAATGTTTTTAGTTACATGAAATTCAAAATATTAAAAAGAGAACACTCCTATGTAAGCCTCCTTCTGGATATTGATAACTTTTTTTTTCTTTTTTTTTTTTTTTTTTTTTTTTTTTTTTTTACTAAGAATTTTACTTAGAATACATGGAAAATTAACATAAAATTAATACTGCTGGGCACAAATTATAAAACTAAATGTTTTAAATTTGCTTTGTTTATTGAAAACCACACTAAAACTACAGCACTGTGTAATATATTACATCATAATATAGTTAAATTTTTCAGTATAATTTCCCTTTGAAGTAAATGAAAGTCTTATTTGATGTCACAATGATTTAGTAATAATGCGCTTGTGCCTTGTTACAATTTGTGAAGCTTCAGTAGTTGCTCTTTTCACACCTTGCAAATGTGCAGGTAAATTCAGCAACTCCCACATCATTCCATTCATTAGAACCTCTTACAGTTCATTATTTGAAAAACTTTCTGCAAGCATAGTTTCATAAATTCAATTTTACGAGAATTAATCAAATTATAAAACAAAATGTTTTAAATTTGCATTGTTTATTGAAAATCGAATTAAAACTACTGCACTTTATAACATATTACATCATAATATAGATAAATTGTTCAGTATAATTTCCCTTTCAAGTAAATGAAGGTCTTATTTGATGTCACAATGATTTAGTATTAATGTACTTGTGCCATGCATCTTGTCCATATAGAATTTGTAAAGCTTCAGTAAATTATAACTTTTATAAGGATGTGCTATAAGGCTTTTTACTGATCACTGGAATGAAATTGCAACGCTATGATTTTGAACATAAACTTAATATTTAAACCTATTTCCTCAAAAAATGGTAATGATTTGGAAAAAATTGTGTCATTATTTATCATGTGAAACTTCAACTTTGAACTTGCATGCAATACATTCACGGTTCCAAAATTGACCTGCCCTATTCCTCCAGTTGTTCACCATCCATCGTGACGCAGGCGCACTGGTATTGCTTGTGATATACATCACTACTTGGGATTTATTTGTGTTGAATTCAGTGAAATAACACAGAATGAGTAAATACTTGATCCTAATTGCAGCAAGAAAATATTACCTTAGAGTTAAACTTTCAAATAGTTTTTATTGTATTAAAAACAAGTTCGTAATTTTATTTTAGATAATATTTACTAAGTTAAGTCCTGGGGTTTCCAGACTGCAGCTGAAGGTAACAAGATTTTGTTTCTAATTGCATTTCCCTTTTTCTTTTGAATGTTGATGATGGACAAAATTTAAATAAAACTCATTCATTTATACACTATTTACATTATTCGTACTATTGTCCTCATCTATGTCACCATATTTATTACAACATTTCATTGTATGCTCCAGCCTTCTTCAGGTGGTTGGAATGTCGAACTGAACCCTTTATTTCACTCACTGGGGTAGACTGTTCTAGTTCGATGTTTAATGGATGTCAGTTATCAGTTATCTCCTGTTAATTCCCCTCTGCCTTAACCAGGTATTGAACTCACACTCTTTGGGTCCTGTCACTGGATTTAACCAACGTACGCCTTTATCAACTGTGCCATGTTTTCTTGAGGACATTTGTGTATGAATTTCTGGGTATTATAAACATAATGTCTTCAGCAACAATTTTTTTTACCAGTGCTCATATTGCAATTTTTGCTGTTATCATTACATGTTTTTACCAGAGCTAATATTGCAATTTTTGTTGTTATTATTGCTTTTCTCTGGCATTCCTTATTACTGGTTCCCATATTGTATTCAATTCTATGCTTGGTCGACTCAGGAGATTTTTGTGGCCTAGCATATGTGCTGATTCCTTAACTTTACGAATTTTCCAGTGGTGTTCATTCATTTATAAAAACTGATTTTTTTTCTCTTTGGTCTTCAAAAATGTATAAAATACCCAATCTGGACCTGTATTGAAATGAATAACCCATGTTTCTCATTTGCAATTAAATAAATGATTATTCCATTAAAACATTTATTAATATTTGATATATTTACTTCTTGCATATCATTTCTGTGTATGGGTACATGGCTGAGTGGCTAGAACATTTGCATTCTGACCATGAGACCCGGGTTCAAATCTCACCATGGTTGATTTGTCAAGAAGGAGACTTCCTGATGTTATCAGACTGAAGGCATTGATCTTAGCATGCGACACCTTTTGAAAAGTACCTGAAAAGCATACCATGGTTGACCCAAGCCTTGTGAGTAAAATTGGGTAGACATAACTCTTGAGGGCCTTCAATAGATGTGCTAGAAAAGACATCACAAATCATTGTGGCTGAGAGCTTGAGCGTGCTGGCCTTGTTCAAATTGTTGATCATGCTAGATAACATGCTCTTTCTGTCTGCTCAGTATAGTTGCAGTATAAACCACAGGTGGGATCTGTGGGTGTTGAATAAACACAAATGTGCCTGAGCAAGTGTCGTCAATAGAGATTGGCTAGCCTCCCTAGTAGACAGGTATCCTCAAATACAAGTGGCCAGCTATACATCATTTCTGTGTAACTGTCTCATTTCTCTTTAATTTTGAATACTATCATAAAAATTTTTTTATTCATTTATTGATGAAAATCTTTTTTTTCTTTATTGATCTTCAAAAATATATAAAGTCCCTCGCACATACAGAGGTCAAATGGATCCATAATGGTAAAAGTACTAATAAACATTGTATTAACAAGGTTGTCACTGTTATATTAAAGTGAAACTCCTCACAACCCAATTTAGTTTTTGTCCTAGTAAGAAGTGTAATGATATATGTCATCAAACGATCCAGCGGTGTGTCTGAGGCAAACTAGCCTGATTGGACCCTATAGCTTGGTTGGCAACCAGCCTAGGAGAAATTCAAACCAGTCTGGGAGGGTAGGGTCCAATCAGGCTAGTTTGCCTAAGATAAAGTCTGTCCTTCTATTTATCCATAGAGGTGGGGAATCTCAAGCAAACTAGCCTGATTGGACCCTACCCTCCTCATATTGGTTTGAATTTCTCTGAGACTGGTTGCCAACCAAGTTATAGGGCTCAGTCTGTCCTTCTATTTAGGTTTAATGTTTGCCTTGTAATGAAGTTTGTAGAGTAAGTGGTCATTGTTAAATGTAGAATGATAGAATTGCCTAACAAACAGATTTGACAAAGTTTGCAATAAACAATTACAAGAAAAAGAAAATAATATAAATCAAACAAACAATATATAAAAGGCAAATTTAAAAGTAATTTAAAAAGTTTATGAACAAAGAATCGGGGGTGGGCACACAAAAGCAAATTCGGATAAGCAAATATAGCATTCTGACTTCAAGACAAGACAGACCGGGACTAAGTCAGATGAGACCAAGAAGTAGCCTATTTTATTTGGTAGGAAGAAATCCCAGCATGCATTTGTGTGGTTTTGCCTATTGATTGGGGAGGGAGTGTTTTGCAATCATTCCTATTTTAGATTGGAATGAACAAAGTTAGATTCTTGCATTGTAGAATTATCAGGTCAGTCAGTTCTTTTCACATATTTTTTTTTAATTTTTGACCCCGATTTGAACTTATCCTTCATCTACAAAGTGTTAATATGAATGTTCATATAATTATGCTTCTATAAAATTTGAGTGCAAGTCACCAACATACAAGAAAGAGGCCCATTGGAAGAGCACAAATCCATCAAGAAGAGACAATTAAAATGATCTGAACATGTTATAAGCCAATAATCTTCCCATTTCCATTCTACAAGGTTCTGCTTTAGGCAAAAGAAGAAAAATTGGGACTGAAAAAAAATGAATGGACTGGAAGCTCATGCACAGAAACTCAGATATTGGAATACAACTGAGACATATGGAGGGAGATTGTCATATGCTCAGCTATGTAACACTCCAATGACCACACTTAAGAATGGGCCTGAGAAGGATGATGATAATCTTTAACTTTGAAAGATCGGAAAATCAGAGCAAAAACTATCATTTAACTCATGTTAAACCTTTTATTTGCACATATTTTTTTTTAATATCCTATTATATTTGTGTTTGTCTCTCTCTTTGTTAGTTTGCACGACCATTACACCCTGCCAGTACCTCATGAATAAGGGATTGTTCCATTTTGATTGTGTGAAAAGATGGGAAAAGACACTAACTGGTTTGTTATAGTGGAAAACACCTATTCTGTAGTTAATAGACTTTCTCACCTATAATAAGTAAGAGTAGTAGTAGTCGCTCAGGGAGTCAGTGAGTGGGTCAGTCAGTCGATGTCAGACAACCGTTAGTCAGATATTAAAGCATCATCCACCACAAATGGATTACTGCGTCATTACCTATTATATCAAGTTCCTAACGTTTTGCACGTCAAACCTATTTTAGGACCGACTTAGTACAAATACAAGCCTCCACTGTGAAACCACTACATAACAACTTGGCGACGAAGGATTCAAACTCATACGGAGGAAGAAAAACTTTTTGTACACCATACAACACTTGGCGACAGTATTCGGATTCATGTGAAGGAAGAAAAACATTCGTACTGCATAACACACTTGCCCATGAGGATTTGAAATTCATACAGTGGAAGAAAAAAAATTTTTGACCCGCCATAACAAAAAAGAAAGTACAAGTATTCAAACTCATATGGAAAAAAACAAAAAAAAAATTCAATCGCCACATTATTTGGTGATGAAATTCGTACTCATATAGAGGGAAAAGAAAAAAAAAAGCTTGCTTGTCACAATTTTCGGCAACATCTCTGATTCACATTTTAAAAAAAAACTTGGTAAAGTTTTTCAAAAGACAAGATGTCAACTTAGTAACGAAAAAATCAGTCGTATTCTCAACTGAGAAAAGAATTTTTTTCTCGATAAGACAGTTTGCTCAAATTGGTCATGAATTGCAAATTCGTTTTGGATCCCCATCTACAATATTTAAGCATTATGTAAACTTTTTTGCGAAGATGGAGGAATGCAAAAATATATTCCAGGAATTTTTAAAGTTTCAAACGGAACAACAGATGACAATATTAGAGCAACAGAAAACATTCCAGATGCAACTACAGGAGGAAAATTTTAATAGACAGATGCAGTTTCAACGAGAAATGGAACAAATGCATAAGGAGTTTCAAAACAAAATTCTGGAAATAACTGAGAAGAGGAAAGAGAAAAATCTACAAAACGATTCTTTCCCAGAGAATACAATATGGAATTCAATTGAAATATTCATGTAATGTCCGGATGAAAAGAGAACTTTTGAGGAATATTATAAAAAATATATATGGACGTGTATAACGAGGACTGCCACTCGTGGTCTGAAGGAAAGAAGGTTAGACTTCTTTTAAGCAAGTTAGGAACTGCTGAGCATAACAAATTGGTAAACTACATTTTACCGACAAAAACCAGCGAGTTGACCTTTACCGAGGCGGTAAATATATTAAGTGAATTATTTAGTAAAAAAACATCTTTGTTTCACAAGAGGTGGAAATGTTTGAATCTGATGAAAGATGATGAACAAGACTATATAACATATGCAGCCAATGTAAATAAGCATTGTAAAGAATTCAAGCTGGCAGAGTTAAGCGCTGACAACTTTAAGTGCTTAGTGTTTGTTCAAGGGCTGGTATAGGAAAGAGACGCAGAGTTGAAAAAATTAGTACTGACAAAATTAGAAAACCAACCAAGGATTACGATACAGAGTTTGGCAGAAGACTGCACAAGATATGTTAGCATAAAGAAAGATTAAAAAAAGATAGAACAGTCTGGCATTTTGCATGTAAGGAATATACGCTACAAAGAAGAAAGTCAGTCTACCAAAAAAAATTCTAAAATTGCGGATTATCAAACAAAAAGTAAAATAGCAGAGAAAAATAAACAAAAACTCCCGAAGCCATGTTTTGCTTGTGGTGAACTTCACTGGTACAGATATTGCAATTTTAGGAATAAAAAATGTTTCAACTGTGAAAGAGTGGGGCATAAGAGCTCGCACTGCAGGTCAAAAAATAAAGACAATAAAATAAGAAAATTAAAGTCCAACGAGGTAAAAGATGGAATAACCAGAAAATTTGTTACCGTCAAAATAAGTAATAAAAAAATAAAAATGCAACTCGACACCGATTCCGACCTATCTATCATAAATTTGCATACGTGGAAGAAGTTGGGGAAACCAACTTTAATGAAAACAAATAAAATCGTGAGATCAGTGACGGGAGAAAAAATACAATTTATTGGAGAATTTGTTACAAACATCACGTTAAATAAAAAAATGTGAAAAGCTAAACTATTTGTCATAGAAAATACCACAAACTTACTTGGTACGGATTGGATAACAGAATTCCAATTATGGGATCTACCAATAAATTCTTTCTGTTACAAGGTAGATTTTTTAAACTACGAAGCCCAAAAATTAGTAAAGAAACTTAAGGGAATATTTCCTACTGTTTTTTTCTCCAGGTTTGGGAACGTGTACCAAGATGGAGACAAAATTACAGCCAAATGAAAACACTCAGGCAGTACTCAAAAAGAAAAGGAATGTGCTGTTTGCTTCAATTGAACAGATAGATAAAGATTTGGACAGATTAGAGAAAACCGGTGTATTTAAAAAAGTTGAATGGGTAACACTGACGATATGCGTGAAAAACAAGCTCCAGAAAGTAAAGATGAAATCGACACTGAGAAAAACTGGGGAGCGAGTTACCCGCAGCCAAGGACATGCAGTATTATTAAATGATTTAAGTCAACTGAAGTCACCACAGAAAATATTAAGAAGCACAAGATCAACAAAAGGGAAGCTAGAGGCTGAACAAATAGAACCACAAAAAGAACCTACAGAAACTGTGACTCCATCCTTAAGAAGCTCAAAGCGGAAGGTTGTTTCTGGTAACACTATGGAGGTATAAAAAAAAAAATAGAAAAGCGGATTGGCTATATGATGTACTTGGTGAAAGGCGAAAAATTTACATGCAGTAACCAGATCTGACGACGTTTTTCAGACGTGGTTGATAGCAGTCCCGTGGAAGAAAGGCCGATGGAGGTGATTTTCAATGCGGTTGATCTAACAATGCCTACAACGATTTTACCTGAGGTTCGCCGATCCAGAGTAAAAAAGAAAGGCAACTGATCATTTAAAAAAGTGGATCAAAAAAAAACATAGGAGATTTTTTTGTTGTTTTTTTTTCTTCATATTTTCTGTAAAAAATGAAAAATGAATAAAGAAAACTTTTTATTCCTACGGAGTAAAGTTTTAGTGGGGGGGAATGTTATAATGGAACACACCTATTCTATAGTTAATAGACTCTCCCACCTATAATAAGTAGGAGTAGTAGGAGTCGCTCAGTGGGTCAGTCAGTCAATGCCGGACGACCGTTAGTTGGATATTAAAGTATCAGCCTCCTATTATATCAAGTTCGTAACGTTTTGCATGTCGAACCTATTTTAGGACCAACTTAATACAAATACAAGCCTCCACTGTGAAACCACTACATAACATCATTTCAGTGAGAAAATGAAAGAATGAAGGGAAGATAGATGTGTTTTAGCAATACCTCATAAATAATGGACTATTCTGGTTTGATTGCATGGAAACAGGGGAAAAAACACTACTTGGTTTCATTGAGAAAGAAAAGAAGGTAAGTCAGAAATGTTTAATAGCTGTTTCAGTGAAATGGAAAAAGTTGTCAATTTCAAATCTTTTCTTTTCTACCCAATTCTTCAAATAATGACCAGCATTCATATTTATGATTAGTATTGCAATATTTTGTTAAAGTTCAGAAATTTAATGATGCAATAGAGGAATTTCTATGAATATTTTATTGTCATAGAACTCACCATTAGCTTAATCAATTATTAGCTTAAGAATTAACATTCAACAGAATATTAAAATAGGAAAAGTGTGAAATTTTGTGTGTTTTTATTCATGAGTTCATCACAGGCAATCAGCAGCTATGCTTGGCCACAAAAATCTAAGCTGGCCAAACATAGACATGAATACAATATAGGAATCAGACAGAGAAAAATAGCAGTAACAAAAAATTGTAATATGAACTCTGGTAAAAAATGACACATGATTCCCAAAAATTCACTCACTGATGTCCTGAAGGACAAAATCATTGAGTGATCCAAAAGTGACTTAAGCCAAAGAGTTATGAGTTCAATAAATATAACATCGACACAATAGTCAAAACAAAACATGATGAATGTGGCAATAAAGATGCAAATAGTGTAATATATATAATATATATATTATTTATATAGTTTTTTTATAGTTGACTTCTATGTTCACTTTTATATCTATATTTACATGCACTCTATCTATGATATTGAGCACATTATCCCATAAATATAGCACACCTTAAAACTATATTTCTTTACATATATATATATATATATATATATATATATATATATATATATATTTGTGACTGAGAGTTTGAACAAGAGAGACAGAGGAAAACAGTGCACAACCGACATAATGAGCTGATGAGGCTGGCAGAACAGGGATTAGGAGAGATAGCAAAAAGGCAAGCTCTACTAAATGCTACAAAGGGTAGGAGATTGTGGAGAGCCATAATGGTCCATGTCTTAAAGGGACACAGCACATAGAAGAACAACAGTAACCACCACCACCTAACCATATTTAGATCCAATGTGTTTTTAAACACAAGTTTTTTTTATGGATAAAGAAAAAGTATTCTAACAACAGAATTATGTAATAGACAGAATTTCACAACTCATATGAACTGATATGTAAGTGTAGCAACTAGAGAAAGTTTTGACATCTGTTATATATTAATTCTAATATGAATCTGTATAACAATTTTTAAAACCTACAAAATGCCATTAAGAAAGGCTGAAGAATAAATGATGTCTATGTAGTTAATGCAATGGATACACTTATGCGGAAAGTGAAATCATTGAGACAAGTTTAAATTCTGGCCTCGTCTGTTAGGTTCGCTTTCCTTAAAATTTTCTTCTCCTCCCAAGGTTATACAGAAAATCCCCTAGCCTCAGGTGGTAACCAGTCTAAGAGTAGGACAATGCTGAATTCAGTACTAACCTGAAGAAAGATGAACTCTGTCATCTTTCCTTGGGCATACTAAATGCTGCTATGACTGCAGCACATATGGTGTACCTTTAACCTTAAGGAGGCACGTACTTGTGAACTCGTGTGAAGAATATATCAGTATAGATGCTGTATTAAAATAATAAAGATGAAGATAATAGTCTAAAGCGTATGAAATAATGAAAATAATTTGTCTCAGACTCATATTATTTTTCTTGTCTTTATTGTAATTTTTGAGATTTCTTCTTGATTTGTATCATTCTTAAAAAAGCTGTAATGTGTAAAGACAAAAATGGAGAAAACTTTGGTAAATATGTCATTAATTTTCCTTTTTCTTTAGAGTTTCTCTAATTTTAGAAACAGTTTCAGAATTCTTGGTGGAAAAACAAGACTGGAAAAAAACCATTTCATATTTGCATTTACCACAAACCTTGTTTATTTTCTCTCTATTGACTTTTTTCAGTTACATTGTTTTCTTCCTAAGAAAGTGACGTCACTGATCTCAGACTCAAAATTTGAACCAAAAACAATTTCACATATTAATTTTCAAAAGAGATAGGCAGACCCCCTCCCACTTGAAAGATTGTTGCAGTCTTCCTAATCCCTGTGATCCTTGTTTTTGAAACTGGCCTAATCTTAATAAATATCTACATTTTTTCCATGACACATTGCTTTTATTGATGTCAGTATTTAAACCCAGATGAAAAACTGATTTCAAATGCTGTAATTCCTCATGTATAATATGAGTTTTTTTTTTTTTTCCAAAAAAAAAAATAATAAGCAAAATTAGGGGTGCGTACTACAAAAAATCTTTAAAAAATTGCTGTTTCATGGGTCGACTTCAGTTGTGAAATGACTACTCACCATGAAAATACAATTTGACACTAACATTCGGCAATTGCAAGACCATAAGGATGTTAAATACAATCATATGTACCTAATAATGCTTACAGATGTAAAATAAAATAAGAATTATCATAAAACTAAATTAGAATAATATTATTCTATGTTTAAGACCATTTTTTTGTGAAAAACTACATTCAGATCCAGTAGATTGCACATTTTATTGAACAAAAACAGGTTAATGAGTCTGTGCAGTAGTCACAATAGAGGTATTTCTGTTTCCTTTTAGAATTGTGATGATCAGAAATTTTGATAAATATCTTCAATTACAGCTTGAATAAGAGTAGGAAACGCTGGTCATAATGAAAATGGAGAGGTACAATTTATAGGGTTTCATTACCAAACAAGGAGTACGTATTATGTGTGAGTAGAAGCATGTTCCCACACTTCAGCACAATTTTAGGGGTGCGTATTATGAATGAAGTTGTATTTAATTATGGTACAAATTTTTAAAGCAGACCCTCTACACTTGGGGCGTACACCTATATCACATTGAAGTACCAGTTCTTGTATGATCACTGAACTTAAGCAACGCTGAGTCTGGTCAATACCCCTGGGTATACCAGGTACTGTAAGCTTGAATATTCAGGTAGTGTAATTGTGGATAATGGTTTAGAATTGGAAATCGGAGAGCCGAATGCCTATTTAAATTGGGTTCGTTATATTCACTTACATACAAATACCCTTGAGAAAAGCATCGATCCACTCCATCCCTCCCAGCTATGAATTAATTAGTAGAACTTATGTCCATAAATCAATATTATCTCCAAAAATATTCTTACAATCTAAAAATATTTTCTGGCTTTAAATAACCCGCAAAAGGTTATACCATAAAATACAAATCAATGAATTAATCTATTCTTGGATGACTGGCAGTGACTTGCCAGAATTTGGCAATTAAGTTACCACCCTTAACCTCTCACCGGCTCATTTTTTAAAGAAATTTGATCTTTGCCTATTAGTTTAACATGATTAGGGTTGTGAAGGGTTTATAGAAGGCTCTCTGTGGAAACTGTAATCTTTGAGTAAACCTAAATACATGTCCAATCCTTCAATATATGATTCTATTTTGAAATGTCTTACAGTAATACACATTAAGAGAGAAAAAAAAAGAAGCAGCAACAACAACATTCCCCAGAAGAGCAAGTCCCACTTCTTTGTTTATTTCTCATCTCATTGAAAAAGGACTCGGGCATGTCCGAAAATTCCAATTTTCAAATGTATCTCTTCATGCATCAGCTTAGTCAAAAGGCCTACAGGGTGCGATGGATAAAATGTCGTTTAAATGACGCAAAAATGAAAATAACATTGATGTCTCATTTTAACAGATATATTTGCCAAAATTACACAAAAATATCTTTAAATACTAAAGAGTAAATTTATTTAATAAAATCACTGTTGGCTTCAACCATGGCCTCCAGATGACTTCAGAATCTCCTGCAACTCTTCTGGAATGTTTCCTTGTTGGTGAATGCTACCATAAACCTTACCTTTAGTTCATCTTTGATGTTACAAGGAGTTTTGTTGATCTCTTGCTCAACTGCCCCCCCCCCATAATAATCAAGGGGATTGCAGTCTGTGGAGTTAGGTGGATGTAAGGGATGATGTGGTTAAAGAAATTGTCTGACAGCCATGACAATACTGCCCAGCACAGCCAGGCAACAATGCTATAACAATACATGAGTGAAAGTATTAATAAACTGAACTGTTTGGCTAACCCAATAGCTACACTGTCAAACTCGGTTTGTTCATATGTTAGAGGATAAAACACAGTAAAGCCAATCGATTGATATTCTCATTTTATATCATCGTGTACTGGTTACAAAAACTGATACAAGACTAAAATGGGACACTGACCCTGAGAAGCCATCACTAAAAAGATATTTTTAATCAATTTTCTTTCTCTTATCTTGCTGTTTTGTTGGTTGTATTGAAAGTAGCATGCAATCACATAATTTAAAATGTTTGCATTTTGACCATAAGACATGCATTCAAATCTCACCAGGGTTGATTTTTATTAAGGTTACTTTTTGATAATTATTAGCTTTGGAAGATGATTCTATTGTGTTCTATAGCCTTGGACAGCAACTGGTCTGCCGCAGAAAGAAATGGTAACCTACTGCAGGAAAAAATCTGCCCTATCAGTCATGTATTGAAAGATACATGATTACCTAAGCGTGTATCACATATGGCACATAAGTGACTGATATTTCAGGACGCACTAAGGTTAAAACTGACAAAATCTTATAAAACAGGAGGGGGAATGGATGAGTCATTTCCATGCAAATGGAAATAAACAAGTTCATTTCATAATACAGTACATTGAAATATTATTAAAACAAAGATAATCAATATTTGATAAACAAAACTAATTTTCTGAGGTTGATGTAAATAAACATTGAAATCTTTACACAGTCAAATATATGTTATTGTCTATTAAGAAAGTCTGACGAATTGCCATTGTTTTCAAGAATTTCTATCAACCTTTATTGACTATATTTGATAAAATATAACACCCACTTTTGACCAACAAATATTAGAATTTCCTGTATTTGTAATAAAGGCATAAAAAGGTACTTATAGAGGGATGCATGAGAGAGTGAGATATAGAGAGGGACGTGTGAAATATAAAGATATAGAGAGGGATGCATAAGAGTGAAATATAGAGAGGGACATGTATGATATAGAGAGGGACACGTGAAAGAGTGAGATATAGAGAGGGATATGTGTGATATAGAGAGAGACATGTGAAATATAAAGATATAGAGAGGAATGCATAAGAGTGAAATATAGAGAGGGTCATGTATGATATAGAGAGGGACACATGAGAGAGTGAAATATAGAGAGGGACATGTGTGATATAGAGAGGGATGCATAAGAGTGAAATATAGAGAGGGACGTATGATATAGAGAGAGACATGTGAGATATAGAGAGGGATATGTGTGATATAGAGAGGGACATGCGAGAGAGTGAGATATAGAGAGGGACATGTGAAATATAAAGATATAGAGAGGGATGCATAAGAGTGAAATATAGAGAGGGACGTGAAATATACAGAGCGAGATAGTGTGTAGGTCTGTTGTTTTACTAAATTGAAAAAGACATATTTAAATCTTTTTGATCTGTGCACTAATTTCACTGAGGCTGGGACCAGTGTAAATAATTCCAACCATTAAAAAAACTGGTTTTGAACAGTACTGTACAAATTGGAAAGAGGGATGAAGTTCTGTTAATATTTGATGAACTCCCCATCAATTTTTAAAGAATATTTCCTATTGAAAATCTTATAGAGTGAAAGTTTTTATATGCCACTGGGTCTAACATGACATCAAAGAAGGTATTTTAAAAAATAAAAAAATAAAGTCTTGTTGAATTAAATTATCTCACTACTGAAATTATTTAAGGTTTCACAGTATTTTTTCTTGGAATTTTCTAACAATGAAGAATGTTTATAAAGAGAGTTTGTGATAAAAAGATAACCATATATTGGGATTCCTTCAGTTATCTGCTACAACATTAGGTGTTGATCATGATTTTCCCTAGCCAAGGAGATCATTGGGCACCTTTTAATTATTATTAATTGGTTGTCCAACAAAATTTAAAACTTGGTATTTTGAAAAATATGTAAGCTCTTAATAATTTTTCTAGTATTTGATATTCATATTTTGTTTTCTAGGGTCATCTAAAGGCTATTTGGTGAACAGGTGCCAGGAACTGTCACGCACAGGCCTACCCAAAAACATGATCTCTATCTGTATTATAGTGTACAAGATGATTTTTCAAACAAAGCTGCATATTTTACACAAAAGATACAAAAAGGTGAAAGTTTAGCATTAACCATTTGAGCCCTGACCACTGCTTTACCGGCGGTAGAGAAAGATGATGTAATGTCGAGCCACTGGTTAAACAGTAGAAGAGAAAAATGACGTAATGCCCAGCCACCGGTAGAACAATGGTAGAGAAAAATGATGCAATGCCCAGCCACCGGTTGAACAGCGGTAGAGAAAAATGATGCAATGCCCAGCCACCGGTTGAACAGCGGTAGAGAAAAATGATGCAATGCCCAGCCACCGGTTGAACAGCGGTAGAGAAAAATGATGCAATGCCCAGCCACCGGTTGAACAGTGGTAGAGAAAAATGATGCAATGCCCAGCCACCGGTTGAACAGTGGTAGAGAAAAATGATGCAATGCCCAGCCACCGGTTGAACAGTGGTAGAGAAAAATGATGCAATGCCCAGCCACCGGTTGAACAGTGGTAAAGAAAAATGATGCAATGCCCAGCCACCGGTAGAACAGTGGTAGTGAAAAATGATGCAATGCCCAGCCACCGGTAGAACAGTGGTAGTGAAAAATGATGCAATGCCCAGCAACCGGTAGAACAGTGGTAGAGAAAAATGATGCAATGCCCAGCCACCGGTTGAACAGTGGTAGAGAAAAATGATGCAATGCCCAGCCACCGGTTGAACAGTGGTAGAGAAAAATGATATCAATGCCCAGCCACCAGTTGAACAGTGAGTAAACACTTGTTACTATTTTTATATCTACTGTGAAACATTACATACCAATCATTTGCTCAGGCAGAAATTGTTCAGGGATGCGGGTCTCAAAGGTTAAAAAATTGATAAAGATTTTCATTTTGTGCTCAATAACAATATAATATTAGGTTGGTGCAAAAATAATGACGTAATAATGTTGTTTTATGTCATTAAAAAATACGTCAAAAAACGACATTATTACGTCATTATTTTTGCACCAACCTAATAAAAAAAATGTTGTAGGTAGTTCATGCTCCAATGTTCATTCACATCATCATCATCAGAATATTATTGTCAGAATTTTCATTTTGCTTTTATACAGAAAACTTTATCAATATGACCATGACTAATTAATGTTTCGATATTTATTCATCATCAGAATGTTATTAATAAAATTGATATTCAGCTTTAATATACAAAACATGGCCAATATATCCATAAGTAATGTTTTGATGTTATTCACATCATCAGAATATTATCAATAGAATTGATATTTTTGCTTTTATATACAAACCATTATCAATATATCCATAAGAAGTTAATGTTTTAGTGTGTATTCACCTCATCATCAGAATATTATCAATAGAATTGTTATTTTACATCTATATACAAAACCTGACCAGTATATCCATAAGTAATGTTTCGATGTTATTCACATTATCAGAATATTATTAATAGAATATATATTTTTGCTTTTATATACAAAACATTATCAATATATTCATAAGGAGTTAATGTTTTAATGTGTATTCACCTTATCATCAGAATATTATCAATGGGATTGTTATTTTACTTTTATATACAAAACCTAGCCAGTATATCCCTAAGTAATGTTTCGATGTTAATTCACATCATCATCATCACTAGAATTGTTATTTTGTTTTCATATACAAGACATGGCCAATATTTAATCCCTAAGTAGTTAATGTCTCAATGTTTATACAAATCCATACATTTGAAGTTAATTTCCTTATTTATATTTTTGAATAGCATGATGGGGAAAATTGTCTCTTCATTTTTGTGTTTTAAAATTTTATTTTAAGCTGCTATAGAAAATCTACATTGAAAATATACATGTTGCAGAATTATCTTTAGGTATTGGAAAAACTGGGCATTTTCATGTTTGTATAGGCCTCTGTCAAGTCTTGCTTTGCCCAGGGCTTCCAAGGTTTCTATGCTGAACCTGACAATCAGTGTTGCAATGTTGAAAGAAATGCATAAGACTTGCAAGAAAATATACCAACAAATGTCTTTAAAAATTCTTCCTTTAGGCACGGTGGAGTAATGGATAGCGGATTGGATTGGGGAATCAGAGAGCTGAGTTTGAATTTCACTTGAATCCATTACATTCACTTACGTGCTAATAACCCTTGGGAAATGTATGAATCCTTCTCCCTCTCAGCTTTTGGTAAATAGTAGGACAGACTGGGTTCTATAGCCTTGAATGGCAACTGGTCTACTACAGAAAGAAATGGCAACCTACTGCAGGAAAAAATCTGCTTCGTCAGTCATGTATCAAAAGATACATGATCGGCTAAGCATATATCGAAAGATACATGATTGGCTATGGCACATAACTAACTAATATTTTATGTTACAATCTTTTTCAATTAACACCTAATGAGATATTTTATATCAATGTGATCTTGACTGACAAAGCTTTCCCTAGCTAAAGAGCCCTACTCCTTGGGTTTTTACTTTTATAGTTATTTTACTTGTAGATCTTGTCACCTCCATAATCATTAAGCTAAAAACTTGTGAATTAAAAAAATGAGTTGCATTAATATCATTGACAATCAGGACATTTTTTTTTTGTTAATTGTCATGACCAATTAAATTTGGTTTTCTCTATTGCTGTCAGCAATTTATCCAACTTATTAGTCTTCAAAAAGAAAAAATAAGCACACACACAAAAGATGTCTCTTATTGGTCAATCTAATCCCAAGATGACCAATCAATATTGGCCAACAAAACATGATCATTATCTACATCCAATAAAAGTTCAGGTCACTCACCTTAGAACTTCAACTCAAATAAGTACATTAATAATCCCATGGTCTTATGATTAAAAACATTTATTTTACTTAATAAAGGTTAGTTTTCAGCATAATTCCCTTTATGGCCACTGCATTTAATTCAGGTATGAATATTAATCACAGTGATTGAACATTATATAGTGAAGATTTTAGATCTAAAATTCAACAAATGTCTCATTACAAACTTATTGATTCCCCTTTGTGTTGGCATAACATTCTTTAAAAGTATAAGTATTTAGAAAAAATCAGCACACATGTTAGGCACTGACAACTTCCTCAAATATGAATACCAAACCTCCTCAGTAGACCTAGTGTAGAGATGAATACCAAGCCTCCTCAGTAGTCCTAGTGTAGAGATGAATACCAAGCCTCCTCAGTAGACCTAGTATAGAGATAAATACTATCTAAGAGCCTCTGATTAAGAAAAATAGGTAGGTGATCATGGCTCTCTATAGGAATTTATGGAATTCAGAGTTGGCTGCCATCCAAGGCTAAAAAGCAGATTCTATTCTACTATTTATTGTTTCAAGCTTACAGCCATATCACATTGAAACAGTGGTTCTTGTGTGATCACTAAAGTTAAACAATGTCAAGCTTGTTCAGTATCTAGATGAGTAAACACTTGGGGATACCAGATGTTGTAATCTTGGGTGTGAGGATGGTGTAATGTAAAACAACTCAAAATTTAAAATCAGAGAGCAGAGTTCCAATTCGTTATATTCACTTAGAGGCAAATAATCTTGAGAAAAGTATGAATCCACCTCTTTTCCCCCAGCTATGGGCTAATTATGATCTGTCACCTTTTTAATTTCTCTTACTTTTGGGTAGGGTGAAAGAAAAATACCTCAATTTTGCATATGACAATGGAAATAATTTGAAATTTAATTGATGATGGGTTTGAAATGGTTTGGATATAGCACGTCTTTTTTAATGTTTTAACCTGAAAAGTTCTGATTATTTATACTTGAATGGTGAAAGAAAATTTTTCAATTTTGTCAAGCAGAAACTGGAAATGGATTGAAATGTAATAGATGATTAATGGGATATGGTTTAGATATGGCATGACTTGTGATCATATACTCTAGGTTGTGTTGAAAGAACATTTTTTCACCTTTACCTAAAAGTGATTGAGGAACTGGAAATAGTTTGTAATGTTAATGGATGATAGATTGGACATAGATTGAATATGGTGTGGCATTCTCCTCACCCTGATTTGACATTTTGCATTCATTATCTCATGGGTATAGTGAAAGAGAACTGTTTTCAACTTTGCCTAAAACTGGTTTAGGAACTGGAAATAGATTGAAATTTAATGGAAGATTTATTGTGTTTGGCTTGGCTTCATAAAATTCCTAGCTTCATAACTTGTGATAATTTTCTCTTAGGTTTTGGTGAAAGAGACAATTCTTCAATTTTACCTAAGAATGGTTGAAAAATTGGAAATAGATAGAATTTCCTACCGCCCTGAAGTAATCATTAACTCTTCGGTACGGTAAAAGAGAATATTTTTACCTTTGCCTAGAAAAGTTGAAGAAACTGGAAATAGACTGTAATTTAATGGAGGAATTGATTGGACATGCATTGGATATAGGATGACATTCTCACAGCCATGACTTGACAATTTGTCTTCATTTACTCTGGTGTATGAAGAAAGTGAAAAATTATCAGCTTCCCCATGAATGGTTGAGGAAATAGAAATAGTTTGCAATTTAATGGTTGATAGATTGGACATGCATTGGATGGCTTTGTCAAAAGCAAAATGTTTTTTAATGGTGAAAGCAACTAAGAATGAAACTTTGTTTAGAGCTTTATTCATCAGCTTAAGAACATTTTATTCAGTTCATTCTGACCCTTGGATTGACATCTAAGCTGAAATATTAGAATTATATTTGTAATATGAAAAGATTTGTTTTGAACTGAGCCAAATAGTGAACAACGATTTAAATTTTATTAACACCAAACAAATTCTCCCCTTAACCCTTTTGCAATTGAAAGCGGACATATCCACTCAAAAGTTCATTACTGGAAAGTGGATTTACCTGACGGCTTTGAGAAAAATTTTTCCTTATGCTGCGAGAAGCAGATATTTATTTTTTATTTTTTGGGTGAATAATTAACATCATTACAGAAATGACCATGAAATTTAATTACTTGGTGAAAGGTTTAATCTGAAATGATGAGAAAGATTTTGTTTCATTCACCAAATACAACAAATATATATTCATATTTTTGAGATTAGGTATTGTACCTATTTACACTATTTACATCATTCGGACTGTTGTCCTCATCTTTATTGCCATATTCACAACATTTCAGCCATTGTTGGCTCTGGCCTTCTTCAGGAAGGAATTTCAAACTGAACCGTTTATTTAATTCACATTCTAATTCCACATGCTATGCCTTTAAATACCTCAGTTTTAGTTATTTTACCTTAGTAACTCAATTCTCCAAGATTTGTTCCCTCTGCTGTGGTCAGGTATTGAACTCACAATTCTTTGGGTCAAGTCACTCTTCGATCACTCGACCAATGCTTTCATCCACTGGGCCATAAAAGTGTTAGTTGAGGGATCCAAAAGTGAGAAGCTGCCGCTTGAGTGGAAGTTACATCTCACCAGGGGAATATGACGGGAAGGAAAGTGGTTTGCTACAATGTGCAAGGCATGGCGGGTCTTAATCTGGAAGATTAGGACTGCAGGAACTAAGAAGTGTAGTTCATCTGAATATTCACCATGGAAAAAGCAATAACCAGTGAGAGGTTTGTGACATCTTGTCTGCGAGAAACAGGTTGCATAGTGGAAAATAATTTGTCACCCATAAGGCTACAGAGACACTTTTGGACTATTGAGACTGGAAAGTGACGAATGGCCAGCTCCTGCCAATATATGGCAGCAGTACTCCATTTTTGCACTCTTGTAAAGGTAGAGGATAGCAGGAGGAATGAGGTACTCACTGGAGCAGGACAAGGAACTGATAATTTTCCCAGGATCTTTAGCAATGGCTCATATGTATGAGTTCCATTTGAAGTCTGGGTTGACTTTAAGTCCCAATAATTATTCAAGGCTAGAGGTCTCTCTGAAGGAACATCTGTTCATCATGATTGGTGAAAGTTCTGAGTCCAATCAGCGATAGAAGTTCACTAGTTTCATCTTTGAGGCATTGAATGTGAGCAGCTAGTTTTTCTCCTACTAAACTTAACATAAAGAAGAGGCAGATGAAATTTATGGGACATGTAATGAGAAAGAAGGGCCTGGAGAATCTGATACTCACAGCTTGAATAGAGGGAAAAAGAGACAAGAGAAAGCAATGCATGACATATCTGGCTGGCTTAAGCAAGTGGATGACAGAATGTGGTCTGGGGGAGTTGGCAGCGACACAAAACTTATTGGGAGCTACAAGGGATAGGGTGAAGTGGAGAGCCATGATTGCCTATATCCTGAAGGCACATAAAAAGAAAAGAAGCTGCTAGAGAAAAGGTTCTCAAGAAAAAAATCTTTGCACTTGATTTTGCCATAAATCTAAATTTCTTTCTTGAATAGTTATTTATTTAGGTTAGATTTGTTTTTGTTTTTTTTGTTTTTTGGTGCAAGGCAACATTAGTGCAGTACCTAGTGAGAATAAAATTCACTACACAAGTTTATTGGTTCGTTTTTCAGGCAAAACTGACAAACATGTTTTTAGGTAGTCAAAAATGTATTATGGGTAGTTCTGCTAACATTTTATTTTTTTTAATTTTCTTACTGAGTAGGATGCTAATAAATCTTGAATTATCAGTGAAATCCTCCATGATTCTTGATTGTTAATTGAATATTGATTGCTTATTTTTGGAATGACTTTCATAAATATTCAGACAGCAACAAAATGTATATAGACATAGTTTAGACAAGTTACATCCCTTGGTTCGACCATCTCAGTCTGTCAGCAGCAAATCATCCCCATTCTCTTTGTGCTTCTGTTACATAGTACAGAGAAGAAATCTAGAATAGAATAACCTTTTCTTAAGGCTATATGAAGTCGTATTTCAGAGGGGTTTAGCAACCGAGAAAAGAATGCTACAGGTCGCTCAACTTGTAAAAGAGTGCCTCCAATAGCCTTTTCTGAGGCATCGGTTTCAATAGTAAATGGTAATTCATCATCAATAACTTTTACAGATGACTCGGCAATGTCTTTCTTAAGTTTTTCGAAAGAATTTATAACTATAGGAGGCATAGGGAATTGTTTATTTTCGACCAGTGGACGAATTTTGTGTGAATATTTAGGTATCCATTTCGCATAGTAAGCAAACATACCAAGACACCTTTTTAATGAATTTGAGTCGGAAGGAGGAGGCATTTGCAAAAGTGGCTTCAAACGCTCAGGATCGGGTTGGATAGTTCCGTTACAAATTTGATATCCAAGCATGTTAATAGAACGAAGTGAAAACTCTGATTTTTCCCGGTTTATTTCGAGGTTGTATGTCGAGGCCTTTAAGAAACATTCCAAATTGACGTCGTGCTGCTCCTGGGTTTTACCGCAAACAGTTATATCATCTATATACGAAAAGGTTCCAGATAATTTGTTATCAGAAATGAAAGAATTCATAAATCGCTGAAAGGCAGAAACCCCGTTAGTAACACCCATGGGTATTTGTTTAAATTGGTACAGACGATTTCCAGACTTCATATAGTTGAAAAAGAAGCATATGCCATAGTCGAATGCATTCGTAAATGGAGAGACCTCCTTGCTGGGAAACATTTTACTATTATTACTGATCAACAAGCCGTATCTTTTATGTTTAAACCTGCTAATCGCGGAAAAATTAAAAACGATAAAATTATACGGTGGAAAATGGAACTTCTTCCCTTTTCATACAACATAAAACACCGTCCTGGAAATGAAAACACAGTTGCGGATACCTTATCCAGAGTATGTGGTGCTGCTGCTTCTTCCTTGAAGGAACTTAAATTGATACACGATTCCTTAATACATCCTGGGGTACAGCGCTTTTGGCATTTTGTAAGGTCTCAGAATATGCCGTATTCACTTGATGAAGTCCGACGTGTGACTTCTGAATGTACGACCTGTACCAAAATAAAACCCCAATTCTTCGATTCTGCTAGTAATGTTCTGATCCGTTCTACTGCGCCATTTCAGCGTCTTTCCATAGACTACAAAAGGCCTGACCCGGTATCTCTGACAGGTTACCGATATATATTTACTGTTATCGATGAATATAGTTGATTTACCTTTGCATTTCCTTGCCACGATTGCTCTTCGCAAACTGCTATTCAGTGCCTGACAAGTATTTTCTCCATTTTCAGGCTTCCCTCGTTCATTCACTCCGATCGAGGAACTTCATTTATGTCGGGAGAATTTAAACAATTTCTAACACGACTTGGAATTGGATGCAGTAATACTACTGCTTATAACCCTGGAGGCAATAGCCAATGCGAACGTTACAACGGCATAATTTGGAATACCATATTATTGGCCCTGGAATCGAAACAGTTACCAATTAGTGCTTGGCAGGATGTTCTACATGATGTGTTAAATGCTATCCGCTCCCTGCTATGCACCACTACGAATACAACCCCCCCATGAATGAATGTTCAATTTTGAAAGGCGGTCCTCCACCGGTACTGCGTTGCCTGTTTGGCTCTGTGAGCCTGGGGAGGTATTATTAAAACGATTCAGTGGCAGAGGTAAATATGACCCTATCGTTGAGGTGGTGGAACTCCTTGAGGCCAACCCTACACATGCCAAAATACGTCACAATGATGGCCTGGAAGATTCGGTGGCGCTGAGATGGTTGGCACGTTTTCCATGCCCGAATGGACCTCCAAATCGACCTGAAAATACTCAACCCGACGTGGACCATGCAGATTCAACCCTTTTGCCTGATGCAGGTCCCATTAATATTTCTTCACCTTATACAGAAAATGAATCTGTGAATAATAGCCAGAATCCTGAAAGTCAGACTTCTCAGAGGTCTGGCTCTTCCAGTGGTGAACTACCTCCACGCCGGTCTAGCAGGATTCGTAGACCAATCCAATGACTGGATTTATAAAACTTTTTCAATTACAATCTCTTTTGCAAGTGGGGGAGAATGTTATATTTTCATAAAAAAAAAGAATAAAAAGAAACTAGCTTTCTTGTCCACGTGACTTTTCACACGTTCCCTTTCCTCTTTAAAAGCTGCGTTCTTCTTCCTTTTCATTCTGAATTCTTTCCTTTGTTGATTACTGACTGCTGTGAATTAAGTTCAGTAAATTGTTATGTAGTACAGAGAAGAAACCCTTAAGAAAAGGTTATTCTATTCTAGCTTTCTTCTCTGTACTATGTAACAGCTTCTTTGATAAGGAGTAGGTTCCACTCAGACAGGTTCTTCCTCATAACTGTTACTTTGTGGAACATACTCCTGTGAGGATACTGCAATCTTTGTCTCTTCAACACACACACATTGTATATACTCATGTGACATGCAATCTCATGTATCATGCAACACCCTCCCCACACTAAATTTTCACTTATAAAAAATGATTTTATCATTTATCTCATGTATCATGTGAGTTCCTTTTTTGAGAGATCAAGTTACAATAGA
This sequence comes from Acanthosepion lycidas, assembly GCA_963932145.1. Taxonomy (NCBI): domain Eukaryota; kingdom Metazoa; phylum Mollusca; class Cephalopoda; order Sepiida; family Sepiidae; genus Acanthosepion; species Acanthosepion lycidas. The sequence goes on along the minus strand of OZ010602.1, from coordinate 7,207,189 downwards.
TTAACTTATTTTCCTCTCCTTCAGAATGTTTCTTCCCTTTCAAATATATATAAATATATATTTCTAATAACAAAGTTATTTACCTGAAACTTAATTAATCATTTTCATGATGAATTGTGACTGTTATAAGTATCTTGGAATTTTTCTTTAACTGGTATAAAAAAAACAACTTTTGTTAGCTTATGTCTTTTTATTTTGACCAGCATGCTTATCTTAATTGTTATAAACAAAACATTTTGACTGTTGTACTCTTCAACCTTTTTCAGATGTTTTTCTTTTATCAGACTTGTTAAGTTTATTATGATTTTGAGCCAAACACTTTATTCAATGCACAGGAGTAGATTTAAATTAATTTTATAAAAATCTTTATTTAAAGCAAAAGATTTAGAAATAAAAACATTTTTTTTGTTTTCATGTAATTTCATGAAGGAAGTGTTAAACATATTGAATCAAATATTTATTAATCAGTAGAATAATTTTTTTTTTTTTTACAATAAAATAAAATTTTAATCATTAACAAATTTTAATATTCAACATGAGCAGTGTTTGCATTCATGTTTTTAAGTAGAAAGACCAGTTTTTCTACACCAAGATGGTTTTTCAGTTTGGAATATATCAATTCTTAGGGCAAGAAAACTCATTCAATGCCAGAAGATGAGGCCACTGCTGATTGGAGTTGCTTAACTGCAAAAAGTATATCACTGCTTAACACGCATGTGAATCCCACCATTCAATATCGGAGACTGTCTTATGGAGTCTGCAAATTTAAATGCCTGGAAAGGAGGAGACCTTGCTTGCAAATTTATTATGGGAACAAGTATGGAATATTTCTCACTGGCATATTCATTTGCAATATTAACTTCCTCCTTGCTTAATGATTTTCCTTGAAGATAAGGATGACTAATGTTGGCAAGAAGGTCGGCTTTGCTAATGACTTTGATTGTTCCTTCTTTTTTTTTACCAATTCTATCAGTTTGTTTTTGTTCATGAACTTCTAAATTCTTGAACAATTCTTTCCATATATCCTCTGCTCCAGCAATGATGCATGTGTCACTCTGAATTTTATCAAAAGCTTTGGCTATGGGTTTTAACAATAAAAACTGTTCCTCTGCAGATTGCTTCAGTGCAGGACTGGCCACCTTATTCTCATTAGTGAATCTATGCCCGTTCCTGCTAATTTCACAAATTTGGAAAAAAATTGGCCATATGGAATAGAGATTTTTAAAAATTAAATAAAGCTGTTGAATAAAAATATAGCTAGCAAAATTTTTCTTGGTGGTGGTGGTGGGGAGGAATCCACCATTAAAATCATTGAAAATGAAATAAGTAGCAAATTTTATTAAAAAAAAAAAAAAAAAAAACATTTATTATTTAGTTTATGGTAGAATTAAAAATCTGCATGCATTTGTGCATGGAAAGTTTCCTGTGCTAGCATGCTGAGGAAAAACAAAGAGGAAAAAAAAAAAAAAAAAGAAAGAAACGACAAAGGGATAAAATACAAAAAGAACAAAAAGAAAAATTAAATCAAACAAAAAATGGGTTAAACTATGTTTCAATTACTGTATTTGACAGCATATAAGACACATGGATGTATAAAATGCACCCCAATCAAGGCAAATCAAGAAAAAATTAGTAAACCTATATATATCATATAAGACGCAGGGGAATTTTAAAAGATATTTTTAGTAAAAATAAGTGCATTATCAAATACGATACTTAAACTGAACTTATTTCAATAACATATTTCTAGTAATATTTTACTTTGGAAAGATTTTTAATTTCTTTTATTTCTATATATACTTTTTCTGTCTCTAAAAGTTTTGGTACTGAATTTTTTTGTGTTTTTTTTTTTTTTTTTTTAGCGAATTTTAAAAAAAAAAAAACATCTTTAGATTATTAATCAATTTAGCACTATATTTTGAGAATACAAAAAATTGTAAAAATGATTTGTTTAATTTTTACAAGGATAGAGGTTCAGTTGATGTAAGTTTTTCTCATAAATGATCTCCCACATTTAGAACCAGTGCCAATAAATGTTCCCTGACTTTCCAATACACAGGCATAATTTTTGTTACTTAATACAAAATGTAATTTGTCAGAATCAAAGAATCGTAATTGAATTTATTTGCAAATAAATATTTAAAAACAAACATTAAATTAAAAAGCCAAAAGCATATTTTGAAGATGATGAAAGTCCTTTATTATTAAAGTAAATTATCTATACTGGCTTTTTTTTGTTGTTTGCAAGTTACTCTTATACATTGTACAGTAAACAATATATGATGATTGCATAGGAAATTTAATGGTAAATTTAAATTATGACCTTTACAAAGATGTTTTAAAAAAAATGTTCAAAATCAATTGCTTAATATATATTGTTCAGTGTGACATTCATATTAAAACATTTATTATTTATTTAATAAACATTAATTAGAAACTAAAAGAAACTTTATTTTTTTACATGCAAAAACTTGGTTGATAGGGGGCAATCATAAATCATTCATTTTCAAAGAAAATTGCACATCAGAACCATTTTTTAATCATAGTTCCTGGGGAAATTTTATAAGATTTTTTGGACTTTTGGTATAATTTAGCCAACATTGTCCTGATTGTAAGTTGTGCCACAAGTTATAAAAAGAACAAAAAAAAAAAAAAATAACTATACTAGAAAATGTATGACAGGGAAATTGTTTTGATGGGTACTTTTCCATGTGGTTTTCTTCCTGGTGGGCAGATTTCTGGCAGTTAGCACCCTATAAATGTAAGTAATAAAAAAAAAAAAAAGAGAAAAAAAAAAGCAGATTGTTAATTTGGCAACCCTAAATTATCCAACTGTCACTCTTAATCTCTCAAGTGATTCACATCAGCTTTGCTCTTTCTTTGGCTTTCTTCATGTGCAGAAATTTTAAAAAATCTGACATTTTAACTTTTTTTTTTAAATAATAAAAAAAATCAGCAACCCTGGTCGATACTCACTATTTTTATTCACCTTTGAGTTGCTTCTCTGTTTCTTTCATTGAACCAATGTGACTTTTCAACATTATCATATACAGGGATTATTGATAAAGATCAGAAGCAACATAGAACCCAGGGTAGAGCCTTAGCAAATACCCACGTTTGTGTGAAAGGATCTGGAAGTGAACCTATTCAGAACAATCTTCATTTCACAATTTGATAGGGAATGATTGGATTAAATTAAACAATTGTTGTGTAATACTGTAGCCCTGAAGCCCTATGTAGAAGCCCAGAATGTCAAACCCTGTCAAACACATTTGAGCCACAGCTCAAGCTTCACCATTATTATCAAGAGCTTGATCTACATATTCAGTGATAGCTGTAAGCACACCAGTGGTAGACTGGACAAAATAGAATCTATATTGTTTGTCAGAGAGTAGGTCATGAGAGGAAAGATATTTAACCATTTCAGCATTGATTAAAGTCTCGAATACTTTACCGAAAAGAAGTAGGAGACTAATAGGATGATAGAAGGGTCAGAATCTCCCTAGAGTTCTTAAAAACAAGAACTAGAGAGGAGGACTTCCAACAAGCTGGAAAGCAGGAAGTAGCAAGGCAATAGTTGTAGAGTTTGGAGAGAACTGGAGCCTCAGCTTGGGAGCACATTTCTTTAAGATGATGGCTGGGATCTCGTCACCTCTGCTAGCCTTATGGGAGTCTAATTTAGAAATGATGTCCAAGACCAGTGATGGGGTTATGCACATATAACTCAGACTAGCCTTAGTTCTAGGTGGGGAATCAGGTGTGGATACTCAGATGAATCGAGTGTTGAGTTGGAAGAGAATTTCTGAGCAATGCATTCCACCTTATCTGCTGTAGATGTCAGGACTTCAAATTGGTTGAATAGAAGAGGGATTGAGAATTTGCTGTTGTTCAGTACGCTCTTGCAGAGCTGCCAATAATCTCTAGAACTTAACTTGCGAGGTGCTTTACTTTGTTTCCTTCTATCAGTAAACAGTAACTTTGGGACACACTTGCATTTGTTACAAACAGAGACATCTGTTGCAATCAGATGTCTTGCTCAGGTACAGTGGGAAGAAGTGATTTCTGTGGGCTATAGCAGCCAAGCACGCAGGTGAGAACCAAGGAGATGAACATTGTTTAACTTGATATTTCTTTACTGGAATGGAAGCATTGATGCTGGCTTTTACCAAAGAGAAGACCTCAGACACACATTTAAAAAAAAAAAAAAAATAGAATATAAAATACAATAATTAAGTTAGTATAAGTCCAAATATCAACTCTCTCAAACTGTGTTTGCAAATCCCTAGTCAGTAACTACCAAAACAAGTAATCTTCATTAAATACTGCAAGTCAAATTAATATTATATTAACATGATTTAGTCCGAACATATCCAATAAAACACCTACAGTAAAATGAAAATTAATAAGAAAAGCTAGAATATGTAGGTCATTAAATGACCCCTGTCCTTTGTGCATACATGAGAAACTATATATTCCTAAGTTTATAAAAAATAAAAATTTACTGAATCAGAGAAATGAAATAGCTATTTTTTGCTGTCATTGTCAAAAATTTTCCTTAAATGATATTTAAAAATAAAATTAAAAAATGGGAGCTGGTAATATACATACTTATATTTGATAAGAAAAAATAATTTTAAATAATTTAAGTAATTCTATTACATTTACTTGTTTTAAAAAGAAATATAGTCTCTTAGTAATTAAGAGTAAGAATATTTTAAAATTGTAGTTAAATAAAACATATTCTAACCCTTTAAACACCCCTAGAAAGAATCTTTAAGTATACAAGTATGAAAAAAATGCCGAAAAACTTTTTGTCGTTAATAATAAAAAAAAAAAAAAAAATCAGATGACATGCATTTAACGGATGTCAGAATTCGTTGAAAAATACAACCCTACCCTCCCTAAACTTAACCTCTTTTTCGAATGTAACTCATAATTGATACAACAATAGTTAATAAAAATGAATACGCTACCACCACTGTCTGAATGATTGAATTTCTCTGTATCCTTGGAAACAGGAAATTATGAATTTATATGTGCATTTAAAACTCAGTAAATTTTTAAATAAGTTATTCCAATGTTCGCTTGAAGACGAAATGAAACTAAGGATTTTAATTTAATTATAAAATTAAATTTGAAGTTTTTAGCTTCAGTTTTTTCAAAATGCAGACATGAAAACAAATTTTTATTACATTGCTTAAAAATCAAAAACTGAAAAGAATAATCAAAAACATGTAAAATAAATTAATCCTAATAGATAAATAAAGTAGATAATAAACAAATTAACAAGCCATTCCCACCAAAATAACTGTCAGAACAGATTACAACAATCAATCCAAAACCTGCAAACTCTGCTTGGAGGAAAAAATAGCTATAATTACCTTCTCAGACCAAAACAAACTACTAAATAAACAATCAGAACTCATCTGAAAATTTTACTCTGTTACTTAAAATCTAAAACGGAAAAGAATAAATGAAAATCAGTAAAATATATTAATCCAAATAAAGAAACCACTTCTGCCAAAATAACCATTAGAATAGACTAACCACAATGCGCCACTTACCCGTATATATAGTTAAGAAAATATGCAACGCATGTGACCTGATGATTGCATTTAGCATGAAACCATCTGTCACCTTTGAGTGTTGACGTTAATGTTCACTTATCTATATATATATATATATATATATATATAAATGTAATGTGCAGCCAGTGAGATGAGGGCTACAGGAATGTAGGATACTCATGGCTTAGATACAAAGACAAGCTGAAGAGCAACCTGTTAACCTCATAACATCCTCATGTGGGTAGAGTGGAGATCAACATATTTTAGTGGACTCAGCAGTTTTCAATCTACTTGTCTGAATCATCTTCAAAAAGTGAGAGCAAGATCTAAATCATCCCACTATCCTCATTCTTGCTCCATATGCAGCCTCCTTTGCAAATCACTAGCAGGTCTTAAGTACCACTTAAGATCGATGCACAAAATTCATAACTGAATCAATTGGTTAAGTTGTCAGATCCTCATGCATGGAAACCGATGGGAGAGTCCATTTTATATATATATATATATATATATATATATATATATATATATATATATATATATATATTATTAAAAAAATATATGTTTGAGTAAAAGTAGAAAGGCATTGCAGAGCATCAAGAGAAAATATTAAATTAAGACCAAACATGCATTACATTCAAGGGTGATTGTAATTCACGCATTTTAAGCTTCTCTCTCTTATCGATGGTTTTTGACTAAAGTAAGAATTCTGGGATAGCCACTGCTTGCCATAGAGTTAGAGATTGGGGTGGAGGATGTAGGCAATACTGTCTTTCGACCCCCTTCCCTTTTATTTGATGGGGTGTGCAGGTCAGACTCATTTTTACAACGTTTTTCTTTTAAGAAAGAAAAAAGAGAAATACCAACTCTTTCAAACTGTTTGCAAATTCCAATCAGTAACTACTAAAATGAGAAAGTTTTGTTAAATACTGTGAATCATTTTAATATTACATTAACAGAATTTAGTACAAATTAATATTAGAAAAATATAAATAAATGTTTGAGCAAAGGTAGGAAGACATTGCAGGGAAACTAATAATAAAACAATTAGAAAAAGATCTTTTAATAAAAGTTATACAGTGAATAGTAGATTACCAATCTCAGCCTATGACTTTTTTTTCTCTCCTTATTATTAGGGGTCTCAGAATGAGGTAATGGTTAGCAAATCCAGCCTGTTTCACCATCACTATTGTTCAGGGGATTCAATCATCAGTGGGTACCCCATATAAGATTTGGCATTAAATAACTCAACAATGGTTGACATGGGATAAAATCAACCAAACACCTCTCTCAGTTAAGTTGAGATCTTTTGCTTTTCCATTTAAAAGGATACACTTAACAGATGTTCTTTGAAATTTCTGAACTGCTGGCATTAATACTCTTGCATTTGAGATGATTGTTAAATAAGATTTAGGGATTATCTCGGGGGTTGATCACAGCTAACAGAAACTACAAAAAGCAAAACACCACAGAGAAATCACTGCTTTTGCTAAGATTACATTTTATCCAGCAGGAGGTTAAATGGAGAGTCACATAGAAGATTTAAGTGTAGGTGCTTACTTTTCTTGGGGAAATTAAAATTTTTGCCTGATCTTGAATACTGACCACAAAATCTGATGACACAATTGCAACTACCTCTATCACCAATAAGGGCCTCATAAAGCACTGAAATTATATATAAAAGTTGTCTGTGCACTCTGTGTGAATAGGATGTCCAATACTGATCTTCTTGCAAAATGCAACATTGATGGAATTGAGATTTTCCTGATGCAGTCACAACATCGCTGGGATGGTCATGTTAAAAGGATGAGTGATGAATGTCTAAGATCCTCATGTATAGCCAGCTTGACAAAGGACTGTTGTACAGCCATGGCTCAGATATAAAGACGAGCTAAAGAGTAACCTCTCAGCTGTCAATGTGCCTCATACTAACTTTGAGGGAGTTGCCCTGGATAGAAATAACTGTAAACATTGTGCCACAGTGGTATCAAAAATTTCGAAATCAATCATATTGACTGGTGAAGAGATGAAAGCCAATGGCAAAAAGCATCAGTAAATATTCCTGTGGTTATGCCCCAAGATCCTTATGTTGCACAATATGTGGACTTGTATGCAGGTCACTAGCATGATTGAAGTGTCACATATAACACAAGCATAAAAACAGAATGAGGTTTTCAGATCCTCATACATCGAAATTGACAGTGTTCATCATTTTGTTCAAGACAGAGCATCATAGATTTTCTTTTTCACTCTATGAAAAGTTGCTAAAACAGTGCTTGAAAAGAATCATGATTTTTGTGGACCTGACAAAAACTCTATCAACTGCATTGCCTCATGGAAGGTTCTCAAAAAGCAAAGGCATTCCTGATAAAATATCAAGTATTATCATTTCTTTCCATCAGGATATGAAAACTTCTGTCATCTTGAATGGTGAAAATTCTGATGGCTTCACTGTAACAATGAAAAAAATGAGTTTTTATCATGGCTCCTGTACTTTTTACGGTATATTTCCCTGTTTAACTTGACTTTGCATTCAGAAATTCTAATTCAGATGTTAAGTTCTTTAATTATGAACAATTCGAAGTTAAGACCTTAACAACAGAGAGTATTATTTGTGATCTCCAATTTGTTGATGTTTTTTCTAATTGCAACATCCTCTTGTGAAGCTCAAGAGCTTATTTTGACTGCATGCAAGGAATTTGGTTTAACAATTATCATCAAGAACAAGTGGTACACCAACCTAAGCCAATGCCTAAATCTGTATGTGGGGTTCAGCAACCCCCTTCAGCATAGACTCTTCCATCTGTGCCAATTACAGTTGATGGTAAAGAACTTAACCCTAGAACACTAACCATGGGTACATAGTACCCAGCGCAAATTTTCTTATTTTTGATTACAATTTTCAGTACCTGATTTTCTTTACTAAGTAATGTTTTTCAGTTCCTATTAATGTTAACTCAAAGTACAAAGTTTGAGGTGCCTGCATGTAAAATATTTCAAATAAAGATCTATATTTAATATTTTTTTTGATATTTTCAAAATCGGGTATGATATACCCATGGTTAGTAGTGGTGTAACTTTAATTGATGCTTAGTGTTCTAGGGTTAAAAATCATTTAAGTATTTCAGAAACATAATCAAGAATTCAGCCTCTCTTGACAATTAAATTATTTATCATATTTCCAAAGTTATAGACTTCTTTGGAAATCTGTGATCGGTTATAGTATATCAGAAGTATTTACTTAAAAACCAAGTTTAATGTATACTAAACTGTAGTAATTACAACTCTCCTCAATGGCTTTAAATGCTAGACACCCTACTGGGATCATATTCACCAGCTTGATGTCTTCCATAAGTGTTGCCTTCATACAATCTGTAGCTATTATCTGGAAAACAAAAATTGCTAGCATTAACCTGTTTTCAAAGTGTTAAATTAGAGAGATTTCTAATGTATTCAAGACTTCATCAGGTTGGTCATGTTGTGCACATGAGTGATGCAATGACACTGCAATGTGGAAAGATCACCTGGCGAGATACAAGGATAAACTTAAGCAAAACCTAAATTCTATTGACATCTCTTTGTCATCATTTCAGGAAATGACTTCTGGTTGTTATCAAATGAAGGAGTGTGCGCATAAAAAGTATTACAACTTTTAACAGGTTATGCACTGACATCTACTTATTACAAGATAGAACTCTAAACACTGCTCTAATATTCCTAATGCCTTCACAAAGGGTTCTGTTCCTTGTCCTGTATGTGGATTATTATGTGGATATCAAGCTGGCTTTAAAAGTTATTGAAGGAACAAACACATGTAGTGCATTAAAGATGGAACATGAGCTCTCATACATTAAAATCTTTTGTCTGTATCTTCTCATTTTCTCTCTTATCCTTTCCAATCTTTGTTGATTGTCCATGTTTATATCAAACTGTTACTTAAACATGGATTAGTTTCATATGCAAAAAAGGAACAAGGAATGTACAAATATTTTCTATTGCATCCTTTCTTTTATCTTTCTTTTGCTCTATCTCACCAGAAAGAATGCTAATATATTGCAACCGTCTTGGGTATGACAATAAACTACATCCAACAGCAAGGCCTCTGATCAGGAGGTTTTGAGGAGTGTGAAACCACCTCTTAATTGCTGGTGTTTCCAGGTCCACTCTGACCCGGGGTGGTAGCGCCTGTTAGGGTCCCAGCTATGGGCAAATAGTTAACCCCCAAACTCAGATCAAAATAGGTTTTAATACCAGAAATACTTTGTATAAAAAAATTATTACCAGCTATACATTTTTTGAAAAAAAAAAAAATATTTCCAGCAAAGAAAAATTCTTACCAGAAATAGCTTTTTGGAAAAAAAATATTACCAACAATGAAAATTTTGTTGGCATTAAATAACCCATTGAAGTTGATATGCCGTAAAACATACCAAACCAAAGCAAAAAAACAAATATATTGCAAATTTTATGATTGAGAAAAATGTAAACACGATGATGGTAGAACTACATATGTTCTGTTGTAATGTTTGCCTTAATTCCTGACCACTAACAATCATTTTTTTGTCATTTTTAATATGCAATATATAGACTAAGCACTGAAACATGAGTAGATGTTTAGTAAAAGAAATGACAACATTTTTTTCCTCCAGTCAGAAATGGGATAGTTCAGTAGATACCTAAAGCTGATCGCAAGAGCGATGGAGTGAAGGTAAAGTCAGTGGGCAGCATTATAAAAAAAAGCTGATATTTTACAATATTTCTCTGTTTCATATAAAGTTTGCACTAAAATACAACACTCGTTATTGCTTCATTGTTTCACCTACTGTCAGAATTTAGTGTTGAAAGTTCTGATATATTTGTATATAAATAAATAATAATAATAATGTATAGTGTGATTGTCTCTGTATCTTTCTTTGTTCAAAACTTTGTCACACTGCAAACAGATACATAATAAAATTAACATATGAATCCTTCCAAGATTAGAACATTTTCAAATATTAAAATGGTAATGATAAATGATGTGTATGATCTGAATAAAAGAGGAGGTGGTAGGAAGTGAAGATTATGCAGGTAGATAATGATTGACCCTTGACATATTGATTGATATATCTCAAAAAGCACTTACATGCAACTCTGTTCTACAAAGTGGCAGTTTTAGGGAAGAAAGTGAGTGGAAGTTAGTTCTTACATTAGTAGTACAGAGAAAATGAGGCTGATTCGACTCTGTGGAAGTGGCATGGCATGTTCTTGGTTGTAAAGATAGTGGATCTGAAGAATGGAGTGCTTATCTGAACATTTGCCGGGGAAATAGCAACAGAGTAGCAAGCGGCTTGTGACATTGCGACTATTGGAAAAATGTTTCATAGTGGAGAATAAGTTTTCCTCTAACAAAACAGCATAAACAATTTTGAATTCCATCAAGGCTTGAAAGTCAGGATTGAACAACTGCAACCCAGATTTTTCAGCAATAGTCCATTATTGTCTAATCTGTCTCTTTTAAAGATAAAGTATAGTGCATAGAATGGGCTGCAAATTTTGCCAGGCTCTTTAGCAATGGATTGTATATCTGAGAATCCCTTGACACTTGGAGCAAACTTGAAACCCAATACATGTTCCAAACAAGGAGTTTCATTGTGAGTGGAACTATTGATTGGGATTTGAGCAAAGTCATTCATGTGACATATCCATTATACAAGTGTTCTGCTGCTTGATCAGTCCATTAGTTGAAAGCCAATTTTTCCATTTTAAAAAAAATGAACAGATACTACAGTGATCCTGGGCAAAATGCCAGCAAGCTACAGTTTGATCTAAATCTGAGTCAGACATGCTAAGCTGCATCATAGAGAATCCTTATATATATATATATATATATATATATATATTTTTTTTTTTTTTTTTTAACAATAAAAAATATTAAAATTTAAAATTTTCATACACACCAGTTGCATGTTAATATTTTTTTGTTTTATTATTTCAATTATGTTCCTCAACTAGTTTCGGCCAGCATGGCCATCATCAGGAGAAAAATTTTTTTAGCTTGTTAGTAGCAGTAAACTACAGGAGTGAATGATTGTTTATGAAGAAAATGAACTTTATTTGTAGTTTTCATTTGTTTATCGTTAATTTTGGTTGGACCATGTATTGGTCAAACAGCCTCTTTCAGGTTGTTTTTTTTAAAAAAAAAGAGGTGGGAGAGATTCATGAGCTGCAGAATTCCCTTTTTGGTCATTTTTACAGTTTTATTGGTTACTGGGAGGGGGATGTGTGTGTTAAGTGTATATTGTCTTTAAGAGTGTGTATAATGTGTGTAAGTCTATATATTGGTATGAGTGTGTCTTTAAGTGTGAGACCTTAACACCTGCAAGTATGTCTGTTTTGCGTGAGTGAGAAATATGGGTAGGGCTTGATTTATGGGGTTATATATTAATTCTATCTATGTCGTTAAATTTGTGGCTAAGCCCATCTGGATGAAGTGTTTTGAGGTGCAAAATCCACACACAAATACATATGTTTTTCTCGTATGGGTTTTTTTTTTTTGCAACCTAATGGTTTTTCCTATGGATTTTTCCCCCCCCCCTGAGTTTTTCACACCGGTTTTACTTTGACCACCTTGAAGTTGCAGCTCTTTCATTTCTCTCCCACTTTAACGTCTCCCCCTTCTGACTACTAATTGACTGAAGCTATATATTGTGTTACCATTGTTGCCCTGTCTTTGCTGATTGCTTGATGATTTTGTGCTGCTATACCAAATATTGGCTTCTTTTGAACTTTTGGTTGTGTGAAGGTGGTAGATAAGTACCTTAATATCTATGTATTGCTCTGTTCATAGGGCAGTGTACTGAATTTTATAGGTATGCTTGCTATATTTGTTTGATATATATGACTGGCTGGACTTTTTCGTCATTTTTGACATATGAGGGTCAAGCAACTCCGTTCACAGGAACCTAAGATTAAATAAAAGAAAAACAAGTTAAATTTATAAATATTTCCTATTTGTTTCTTTATCATAGCATACTGGACTCTCCTGTCATTTTTCAACATATGACAGTTAAGCAACTCAGTTCCTAGGAAGCATATGCACATATGATTTGATTATAGCGGTGAAGGTTTTATGCAGAACCATCCACACTTTTTGAAAGGTCAAAAACAGAGGATTCATACCTTTCCCAGGAGTATTAGCATGTAAGTGAATGTAATGAAGGTATGGTGGAGTAATGGATAGCAGCTCAGATTGAGGAATTGGAGAGCCAAGTTCAAATTCCATTTGAATCCAATCCATTACATACATATATATATATATATATATATATATATATATATATATATAGACACATGCACACATGCATCTTATACAGACTTCCTTTTATAATTCAAATCACCCAAATATATCACGCTTACACACACATGCCAGTTGCATAAATAGAAAGTTCTAGAAACAGTCAAGTAATTATTATTATAATTATCATCAACTTTTGTTGCTGTTTAATACAATCCTTTGCCTGGTCATTACCAAAGACTTAAGGCAAGAGCGTAAAGATATGCATTTTGTTTGCACAAGTTCTAATATCAAGTGATACTTAACATATATTGTTTTTATTTTTTCTTTGCATTGATAATAGTCTCCTGAGTAGATGAGCAGTTCAACACAGTTCAATGTTTTGTATATCTTCTATGCATGAGCCATCAAGGACTTTTTTAATGATCTTGTCTGTACCTTTTAATATGATACCCTGGGTTCCAATTATTATAGATATATAATAAATGATTGTGATTATTATAGATATAGCCATAGATGATTGTGCTAGCATGAAGTCACAAGTTATTGTGACTGAGAGTTTGAGCGTATTTTACCATGTTCAAACTGTTGATCTTGCTACATGCACTCTAAGGTCTGCTCAGTATAGATGCAGCCTGAACAGCAGGTGGGCACAGTTGGTGTTGAAAAAGCACAAATGTGCCTGAGCAGACATCTGCAACAGGGATTGACTAGTCACCCTGGTTTAGTTTGTTTTACGGCATATCAACTATTAGGTTGGTGCAAAAATAATCACGGTTTTTGACGTATTTTTTAACGTCAAAAACCGTCATTATTTTTGCACCAACCTAATACAATGGGTTATTTAATGCCAAAAAATGTATAACTGGTATTTTTTTCAGAAATGTATAGGTGGTAATATTTTTTTTCAAAAATGTATAGTTTGTTTTGTTTTGTGGCATATTAACCTCAGTGGGTTATTTAATGCTGACAAGATTTTTATTTCTGGTAATATTTTCTTTTTTCAAATATTTATTGCTGATACTAATTTTTTTTTTAAAGTATTTCTGGTATTAAAATCTATTTTTACACTTTCATAGTGTTTTGAGTCAGGTTGTAAGGTCAATTATTTGCCCATAGCTGGGATCCTAACAGGTGCTACCACCACATGTCAGGGTGCACCTGGGAATGCCAGCAATTAAGAGGTGATTCTACGCTCCTCACTACCTCCTGATCAGAGGCCTTGCTGTTAGACGTAGTTATCAATGTTATCGTCTTACCCAGGGCGCTGACGTAGTTTATTGTCATACCCAGGACAGTAGTCACCCTGGTAGACAGTGTGCTCAGAAACTATATATTATTTAACCCATAGTTCACAACAGAAGAGATGGCTTCATACCTTTCCTAAGGGTGTTTTCAAGTAAATGACTATAACGAACCCAACTGGAATTTGAACTTGGCTTACCAATTTCTCCTTCTAAGACACTATCCATTGCACCACCTGCACGGCCATTATTGTAAATATAGCACTAGCATGCCACATTTTTTCAAAACACTTATACATACTTATTTTGTCATATTCCTTAACATATATTTGCTGTCACTGCCATATCTCTATGTGAAAGCAGTTTTTTGTTTTCAGTCTTTAATCACAATGTCTGCTCTTTTCACTTACATATTTTTGTCAGTACGATTAGTAAATTCTTATTATTAATATTATTCTGATCTAGCTGTTCATCATGGACTAACAGTTACTAAGTTGGTCTTGTAGGTCATATCTATTAAGTAATTGGTTTCAATCTTTACTGTTTATTCAATACTTGATGCCTGTCTCATGGGTAAGATGATAAACTACATCCACTAGCAAGGCCTCTGATCAGGAGGTTTTGAGGAGCGTGGAACCACCTCTTAATTGCTGGTGTTCCCAGGTGCACCCTGACCTGTGGTGGTAGCATCTGTTAGGGTCCCAGCTATGGGCAAATAGTTAACCCCCAAACTTGGGTCAAATGACTATGAAAGTGTAAAAATAGGTTTTAATACCAGAAATACATTTTTGTAAAAATATTAGCAATTTTTGCAAAATAAAAAAAATAAAAAAATAACCAGTGATACATTTTTGGAAAAAAAAAAAAAAATAACTAGTAATAAAAATCTAGCCAGCATTAAATAACCTATTGAGGTTGATATGCCATAAAACAAACCAAACCAAACTTGATGTCTTGTATGAAAACTAAACTCAGCTTAATAAATAACCAATAGAGATTCTAACAGTTATTGAGGTATTATTATTATTATTATTATATAAACAATTCAGCAAGTTTGTTTTTTTTATTGTGGAAATATTAATATCCAACTGTCTTATAGAAGAAAGAAAAAGGAAGAAGAAAAAATAAGGAAAAATAAAAGAACTTTTTTAAAGAGTAACAGAAAAGAATGAGTGCAAAAAAAAAAAATGATCCCTCTCTTTTTTCCAAGGATTATATATCTGAGGAAAGCTGTAGACTATCTTACAATAATGAGGACTCTACAGAAAGTATCATAACAATTTTTATCATTGTCAAAATGATGTGTTGGTAATGATGCGCCACCATCCCAAAGTAAAAAGAACAAAGATATTGTATCAGTGAGTGGTAACTGATGATAAAATAATTGTTTTCAGTATATAACCAGAAAATAGCATCCTTGGACTGTTTTGTTTTTTTGTGCTTCTTCATTCAAAATGGATGGACAATTTGTCAGTGTTGATTAATATATGCTTTTATTACAGTGTTTATTAATTGCTGAATATAAGAAAGATTTTATACAAAATTTTGGCAGATTAAATGTAAAATAAAGTATCATTTTAAATATATTATTTATAAAATTTACAAGATAAATATGTTTTCAGCCTTCTGATTGGAACATTGTCCAATCTTCCAATAGAAAAACTGAAGACAAATATTTGCTTATCTAGTAGCTTTCTTGACTTCTGATTGGACAATCCTACTTCTAATTATTATAGCATTATAAAGGGGAGAATTGATATTATAAGTAGGTATAAAAATGTATATTCTTCTATATGCAGTGTATGTTTTTAGTTAGGTCTGCTCTGGAATTACCTCACAGACAGGGACATCAGAAAAGATAATCAAAAGAATTTCTTGTTTGATTTTTGAAATGTAGAATTGTAAGTATCATTACATTTATTTGAAGTATTGTTCTCCTCTATGGAAGTTACAAATTTTATCATAGACACATTTGGCCAGTTTCCCTCTTGCTGTCTTTAAATGGCCATTTTTAGCTGATAGAGAATATCTTGCATTAGCTGATAATTATTTTTGTCCCTGTAATGATCTTTTTTTACTAATTCTTGCTAGATGAGGAGAGTATATTTCACAATTTGATACAGGGACTGAACTCAAAACACCTAGATCACTACATCACATTTAATAAATGTCTATGTCACCATCCTGAATTACATCAAGTGGTACATTTTAGGGGTCTTTTAAGTTCATTGTCAGATGTTAACAACTAAGATATCACCAATTAAATTCACAATAGATATCAGAAGCCAACTCATAATTTGGCGGTTCATCATTTGTCAGAACCCAGACCAGAATTATTTGATTGATTTATTAATTTATTGGCAGATATTCTGTTTACCTTAATATATTTTGAATTCTATAATTTAATATACATGCATATATATATATATATATATATATATATATATATATATACACACACACACACGTTTCATTAAATAATACAGACAAGTTTTGTCTATTTTATGTAAATTCTTTTCATATCGTCTGATAAGCTTAATAACATTATCATTAAACGAAGAAAGAAAATCACAATATTGTAGACCTAAGAACTTAAAAGAAATCATAGGTAGTAACCACATTTCAGGGGACAAGGTAATCCGTAATAAACTAAGAACAAAAACAACAGGATTTTCCCAACCATGTAACAACAAAAGAAGTTTATGTTGCAACCATATTAAAAACACGAATTCATTCACTAGCTCAATCACTAAATCTCCTTTCAAAATCTACTACGATTCTAACTGTAGAAGTCATAACATAATTTACCTCCTAGAATGCACACTATGCCAGAAACAATATGTAGGAAAATCTGAATGGCCCTTTCACTACAGAATTAATAATTATCGCAATCGAATTAAGTCGACTCCCCATGAAAAATTATTACCTGTAGAACAACATTTCCGGCTGGAAAAACACAATTTCAAAACCCATGCCAAATTCACTATAAGAGAAAATAGAAAAGTTCAGAGCAGATAACATGAGAAAGATTTTAGAGTCCCATGAAAATAAGTGGATACAACATCTAAAAACAAAATATCCAGCCGGGCTAAACCATAAATTTAACAATATAGATAGTACTAATATATAACTCAACAAATCAAAACCTACCCACATTTCTCACCCACACAAGACAGACATGCTTATGGAGGTGTTGAGGCCTCACACTTATACACACACACACCCACACGAATATACACACTTACACACATCATACTCACTCACTCCCTAATGAGCCAAATGATAACACACATGCACAGCAATACACACGCTTACACATATCATACTCACTCACTCCCTAAGAACCAAATAACACACACACAAACACTAAACAGAGACACATCCCCTCTCCAGGACCAATAAAACTGTCAAACTGACCAAGGGAATTCAGGGAAGCATAGATCCATCCAGCTCTTAGCTCAAATAACAACTTAAAAGAGACTGTTTGGCCAACACAAGGAATCTTAAAAGATTCATGTTAAAAAGATAAAAAAATAAAAAAACAAATGAAAACTACAGACAAAAGTTCATTTTCTCCATCAAGACATTCATTTCTGTAGTTTACTGCTACCAGCAAGCAGAAATATTTCTTCTCCCGATGATGGCCATTTTGGCCATTTTGGCCGAAACTAGTCGAGGAATCTAAATGAAATAATAATAAAAAAAAACGAAGGAATATTAATCTACAACCCAGTGTGTCTGAAGATTTTAATTTTTTTAATATTTTTTTATTGTTCAATATATATATATATATATATATATATATATATATATATAAATTCCATAAAATGGAAATCCCAAATCACCTCATTCAGGATAGCTATTTCAGCCCACAAGATTTTACTTGTAGGTCTTGTCAACTGGTTTGCAGGTCTGAAAGATTAAAGGCTATTTTTATAGCTTTCATGAAATAAAGATTATTACCTATGGTATTTTAAGTGTTTGATATTCATTAATTAATAATTTTGCTCTGTCTCATACATAGAGCTCTCCTTGGATCTTTATCCTCTTGGAAATTCCATACAGATTAACATTTATATATATATATATATATATATATATATATATTAAATGCCAGCAAGCAACAGTTTGATTACAGTCAGACATGCCAAGCCACATCATAGGGAATCCTGTTTTATATATATAAATGTATCATTAAGAAGACAGAATGAAGAAATACAAAATGAAAATTTTTCTTATATATATATATATATATATATATATATATATATATATGTGTGTGTGTGTGTGCAAAAAAAGTAAATAAATAATTCTACAATAAAATTTACTCACTTTAGTTTTTTTTAGGTATTAAATTATATCACATAATGCCCACCATAGTTTCACATTTACTTATGCTTTTAGCTTCAAGAATATTTTAGACGGTTTTTAAATTTAAAAATTTTGAAAAGTGAACAATATTTTTTAGTTCTGTTTATAAATACAAAAATGCAAAATAAATCCTTACATTTACTTTGATAATGTCCGACAGGGAACAAAATGCATCGGTAAAGAAAAGATTTCTATTTGTCTTGATTTACACACACACACACACACACACACACACACACACACAAAAGGTTAATGGCCAGAGTTGAATCAGACCAGGAAACAGTAGTATTAAAAAGTGCTCTATACACGTATGAAAAAAATAAAGAAATAAAAGTAAAAAATAACATGTAAAGCTTTTAACTTTAAAAATTAGGAGGTCAATTGAATACACAATCTTGGTTTTGACCTCATGGTCTCATCAGGCAATATTTTTCAAATGACCACCTTAATGCTTTATTTTTAAAAAAATAAATATGTAGCTTTTTATTTTTTTTAAATAAAGCATTAATGTAGTCATTTGAAAAACATTACCTGATGAGACCATGAGGTTATATATTCAAACATGTTTCATTGAATAATATAGATATATTATGTCTATTTATTTTTATAATAATCATTTTTAGTTGTCTAATTGTCTTTTTGATGTTAAGTTGAAGTTCCTCAAGGAAGGCAATATAGTTTTTGTTAACCCAAGTATTTTTGATCTACTCTGAGATAATCCTCAGGAGTGAATTGCAAAGACAATCTTAATGTAATTATGATCATTGTGATGGTGATTTTGGTAAATGTGTGAACACACTGTCTTGTAATTATTTATTATCTTATGAAGTTAAGAACAGAGTTTGTTTGAAAGTTGTCTTGTCGTTCATGTATTTCATCTATGTTTTTGACTAAGATGAGAATATCATTTATTTAGGGAGATGAAGGGTTTTTAGTGCTGTTAAATATCTTATTGTTAAGGTTAGCCCTATTAGTATGGTGGTACCTGCCACACAGTGTTTACTGACTATTTTTGTGTTAGGAAGAATAACGTGTTTTTTAGCCTTCCAGTAGCATACCGATACTAATATTAGCATTAGTGTAGACATTGATACACTAACACTGAATACGAATATAGAAAGATGAAATACGTGGGTGTAACAAACAAAACATTTAATAAGGCAAACAACTTACGTACGTATATTAAAAAGATTTACATATGTCCCAAAGGAACGAGGAGGTTTACAGAACGAGAACAAAGAAATAATATACCAGCTATATGGCCTTTGATAGTCGGCAGATAAGTGAATGGAAATTACTTTTTTCTTTCGCTAGGCCGTGCACATGTTGACCAGTTTCCACGTTTGTGGACACCCTGGTGGTCAGGAAGATAAAAAGGCCATTCCTCCAAAAACGGAAGCACAGACAAAAAAGGGCAGAAGAGTTCTACTCTCTAAATGGGCCAAAACTCCCATGAGCTCAACTCAAGTGAAAACAACTGTGGTCTCCCTACAGCCCTGTAGTAGTTACTAAAAAAACTGTTTTTAACTTCACATATGAACTTAATGATAACAATAAAATTCCTTTTCTTGATGTATTGATAGACACCAATACAGTGAAACCTCAGGTTTCAAATGTCTCACATGTCGAACAAATTGGTTTCCGAACAGAATATTCGAGATGAAAATGCCTCCATAATCAAACAAAATTTTGGTTCTCGAACAACAATGCCAAAACTGATTTAACCCAAACAGAATCATTTCTTCGTCAACCACCATGTTGTATACATTCATGTCTTGTGCTTTTCTTTTCTAATTTTATTGTACTGTGCCTTTTTTTTTTTCTTCATTAGTCCTCAGTTATGGCTCCAAAGTAAGCTAGCTTGGTAAAGGGAAAAGAAAAGTTAAGATAAAAACAATTGGTGATGATATTTTCTCTTCCTACTCAGTTTCATATAGCAAAATCAACGATCTATACTATTCTTATAAATAAAGAGACAATCATGTATTTCCTTCCTATTTTTCCAAACAATAACATCTCTTTCCTTCCACTTACACCATCAACTCTCTTACATGCAGGTATGGTAAAATTGAATTGTTTGTCTATATTTTATTTGTTTACTATTGTTTTTTTTTTGTTTTTTTTTTTCTTAGATTTAATGATTTTCATTAGTTTTGTGTATAAACTTGTGCACAAAGTACTGTTGTTAAAGTTTAAATAAGCAATCATCTTGGGACCAGGAACGGATTAATCCATTTTACATTGATTCCTATTAGAAAAATAGTTTCGGTTTACGAACAGGCTTCAGGAACAAATTACATTTGTGAACTGAGGTTCCACTGTATTAATGCATACTTCCCCATATAAAAAAAACAAATAGCATAAACATATTAATGCTAAGCTATAAGGCAAATGTCCTGACTATTACAAAATAACTATTATAAAAAATTTAATAAACCGTGCAAAAGTTAACTCTTCCACAAAAATGATTTTCAACACAGAATTAAAAAACCTTAAACAAACTCTGATTAGTAATGACTTTCCTAATTGCAGCATTGATGAACAAATTTGATGAGCCATTAGAAATATTAACATAAATCAAAAAGAACATAACACTTCTTCAAATGATCCTAAACCTATCAACCAACTAGGCCGCAATCAAATACACTGTAAATACAAATAAAATAAAATAAAAAAATGCTAAAGGAAAATCTCATTATTCACAAGAATGTCTCTGTGCCTTCTTGTTCTCACATTTTCCACTGATCTGAGGTGGAACAACTACATTGAATCAATAGCTTCATCTACTGCAAGGAAAGTTAGTGCTCTGTGTTGTGCCAGAAGGTTTGTCTCGTCTGAGTCTATCCTTCAAATCTATCATTCATTCTTGAATACTCTTGCCATATATGGTCGGTGCCCTCACTGTTCATCTCGAGGTTCTTGACAAAATCCAAAGACGGATATGCAATGTGATAGGTCCTGACCTGGCATCTTGACTCCAGTCACTTTCTCACAGACATGTGGCTTCCCTCTGTCTTTTTTACAACTATTTTCATGGCCACTGCACTGACAACCTATTTTCACTGATGAACCAACTGCATGAAATTAAGCATGCTACTAGGCTAGGTTGACATCTCGGTCTCACCCTTTTACTGTCAAAACAGTTAAATATAACTGTCTCTTCTACTCTAGCAGCTTCTTCTTTTGCACTTCCTGACAGTAGAACTCCCTTCCTCTTATTTGCTTCCCTGATAGCTGTAATCTTCAAATATTCAAATGTAATGTCAATCAACATTTTCTGATGCCTTGATCTTGATCTCAGTCCTTCTCTTTACCCTTTCTTCAAATATACCTCTTTATTCTTACTTTCACCCTTTGTAATGCCTGCATGCTAGTGGCACCCCCACCTTGCTTGGAATAAAATGCTTAAGAAAATATATATATATACACGCACACACACACACGCTTCACTGTTGAATGAAACTTGTACATGTATCTGTAATGCTAATAGTTTCCTTTCCTGGACCTCTTGCTTTTTTTTTTTTTTTTAATCATTTCACTCCAAGCAAGGCAATAAAGCCACTAAGATATTGAGGGTGGTTTACAGAGTGTTTATATGAATGGGAGAATAAACCACTCTTACAAAAAGTGGCCAATAAAAGAATCCTCTTCTCGCCAACATTTTCTCAGTTTCTTTCTTTATCAGTAACTCTTTGCATGATAGTGGCTTTAATCATCTTGCACGCAGTGAAATAATTAATATATTTATCAGTCCTTATTTACACTATTTCCATTGTTTGGATTGTTGTCCTCATCTTTGTTCCAATATTCACAACGTTTAAGCCATTTTACATTCTAGCCTTCTTAAAATTTTGAAATTTCAAACTGAACGTTTTCTTTCATTCACTGGGGTAAAGTGTTCTCCTTCCACATGCCATGCCTCTTCTGGATGTCTCAGCCATCTCCCTTTAACTCAACTCTCCAAGTGTTTGTTCACCACTGCAGTAGCCAGGTATTGAACTTACAACTCTTTGGATCAGTTCACTGGATCCAACCAATTTGTTTGGATCCAGTAGAGATTAAAATGGCTGCATATGATGTCTAGCAATGAGTAAGACTCATTGAGTTTTTCTATTCCAATACAACCTCAGAGAAAATACTCTGACATTAAAATGCTGCCAGTATCTCCAACCAATTTGGTTGGATCCAGTGACTTAACCTATTAGGTTGGTGCAAAAATAATGTCGTTTTCTCACATATGTTACTATGAGAGAAAACGACATTATTTTTGCACCAACCTAATAGCAAGTTGTGAGTTCAATACCTGGCTACTGCAGTAGTGAGCAAAAACTTGGAGTGTTAATTTAAAGAGAGATAACAGACATCCAGACGAGACATGGCATGCTTATGTGGTATGATGAAGAGTCCAGTTGTCAGACATAGGGTCTTCCAGCAGCCACCCTCTTGACTCAGGGCAGCACTAACACCTCAAAGCAGTTTATGTAGTCCTCCATGTCGAGTCTGAGGTCCTGTGAGAAGATGAATGGAGGTATAGCCTTGCCATCACTAGTGATCACTCCAAACACCTTCGTAATCACCATTAGAATCATCCAACTCTTTCTGACTTCTTTGACACCTGAACACTGAAATGTTCATATTAGAGCTTCCAGCATGCCAAGTGAATTGCTTCATGGTGCTCTTTTTCTCAGTGCCCAACTGACCCTACTATACTCTGCAGTTGACAAAATCAAAACCAAAGAAATATAAAATAGCAATAATTTACCCATTGCACCCTGTATATATATATATATATATATATATATATATATATATATATATATATAATTACATTTTTGATTATCTTAGTAGATTTGGTAATATTTTTTTAGAACTAAAGTTGAGTACAATAAAGTCAAGGGAGGTGATTTTGATCTAATTCTCTTCAGAAAGGCATGAACCTAATCCACCTGTCTTGTACCTTACCATGACAGTATATCATTAGTGATTGTTAGGACATAGAAAGGTGGCAAGAGCAATCAGTTTCTTTCTCAGACTACAGCTGCTATAGCTATTATTAATGACGACAAGTAGAAGCCAATGTAGTCTGTGCTAAATTTACACACTGGCCTATGTAACTTAAATGTTACTGAAAAATAGGATTAGTGCATTTTGTATTGACATTTTCATAGAAGCGTGAAAGGTGGACTGTGTTGTAATTAACCATTTAATCCCATAATGTCAGTGTCTAAAGAATTGGCTTCTTTCCTAGTCAAGGACGCAGTAAAACATTAAGTATTCAGATGTCTTTTTAAGACATTTCTTTATTTCATTTGATAAAATTCTTCAATATTTGTAATGATTCACTTGGAATATCAGCTGCTATAAGAAGTCAGAATGTGTTTTTGTTAGCAAAAGATGATAACTACAAACTGGAGACAGAAAAATCAAAATTTTGAATATTTCTGCCATATTTGGTCCAGTACTTTTGTGATGTATTTAGAGATTCTTGATAAAATACAAAGAACAATCTACAATGTTATTGGTCCACTGGCATCCCAGCTTCAGTTACATTCTCATTGCCATAACTTAGCTTTCCTATGCCTTTTCTCTAAATATTTTCATGGCAATTATTCTGATGAGAGTTCCACTTTTTTGTACTTAGACTTTATGAGTTTAAGTGCAGTACTAGATTGGTAGCAAGGTCTCATCATTTTGTAGTTGAATTGGTTTGATATAACCATGTGGAGAATTACCTCAGAGATCCAAAAGGGCTAGAATAGCGTAGCATAAATGTGCGAGCGAATTGCTAGCAAAGCAGACTGTCTGAGCATCAGTACTGGAATGATGAGGTGCTTGCATCGGTGAGTCAGATTGAGGCTAGCAGCATGCCCAATATGCAAATTCTCTGGCTTGGTGAAAACATATAAAAAAGTCTAGTTTTTGTTGAGTCAGCAGATGGTTCGCTTGTTCAATTTAGTTCACGCCGATGCTTACTGAACCAGAATTCGTTGCAGGGGTGTTTCCAGTGTCTGCTACAGAATCCCAGGTTTCTTGCTACAAATCATAAATTCTATGTTAACAATTTCTTTCCTCACACTTCTTGCTTGTGGAATTCTCTTCCGGCTTCTTACTTTCCAGTCAACTCTGATCTTCAAAAATTTAAATGCTGTGTCAGTCGCTATCTTCTATCTTTTTAATTACTGTTCTTTTATTGTTCCCTCTGCTTAATAATGTTTTCTTTTTTTCCTATTTTCTAATGCTCAGTACTTCCCAAGCATCTTAGTGGCTTTATTGCCTTGCTTAGGGTGAGATGATTAAAAACCAAAAAGTAAGTATGGAAACATAACTCTCTGTTAACTGTTATAATAGATGACAAAAGATGTGACAATGAAATCTGAAGGTGCATTAGAATAGCAAAACGTGCCTTCCAAAAGCTAAGCAAAGGAACAGAAAAATGTTATTAGAAACAGAAAAAAGTGCTCAACTACGTGCTGATAAACAATTTTTTATCAATGTTATTTTAGATAATGTTTGGAAGTTTAAACATTTTATTAGGTATTTTAAAAATATATATAAATATATAAAAACAAAGGTCAGGAGAGAGAGAAGATGATGACAACCAAAAAGACACAATTACTCACTGTAAAGTGATGAATCAAAAAATATAATAAAAAGAACAAAAATGGGCTAACCTGTTATCATTCCTTGCTCTTCAGAGCTCAATCAAGAGCATGACATAAATATATGCACAACGATTAAAAAACTAGGGAAAGAAAAAATACTACCATGGAATCTGCAGTATATGATCATAGGTTATATTTACAGTCTCTGAAATTATGCAAATCACATAAATCTCAATAATTCGAATTTGCTTTTGAACAATTTCAAAACAAATCTTGAGCTAAATATTTAGGTTGTTTTTCTAAAAACTAAAGCCTTGAAGTTATTATGCAGATTAAACTAATATTAGATTAAGGCTTCTGAAATTCAATAAAAACTGTTTTCTTTTTTTTCCATAATATATGTTGAAACATGAGTAAGGGAACGTATCTAACAAATGCTGAAAAACAGAAAGTAATAAAGTTATTTCGTGAGAGAATGTCCACATTGGAGATTTATCAAAAAATCTTTGCAGACATCACCAAAACAAAAAGAGGGCTGTTGAAAATATAAGTTCAGAACTCGAGGTAAAGGAAAAGGTTTTAAGAACTTATCTCCTCAAGAGAAACATAAACTAAAGTGAGTTTTGAACAGGCTGGAATTGAGAAGTCTAGGACAAAAGATGTAGAATACTTTGCAAACTGGGATCTGTCAAGAAGTCTCCTAAGCAAACTCTTACTCCACAGTAAAGGCGATATTTTAAAGCATCAAAATTGAGCCAAGAAATACATAAAAATTGACTGTTCTAAAGTAATTTTCAAGAACGAATCTTGGGTGACACTCGATGAAGCTGATGGATTAGATAAAGGATTGATTTTAGCCGATGCAGATATACCTGTGGCAAAAAGAAAGCAGCAGGCAGTGG
Organism: Acanthosepion lycidas; assembly: GCA_963932145.1. Classification (NCBI taxonomy): domain Eukaryota; kingdom Metazoa; phylum Mollusca; class Cephalopoda; order Sepiida; family Sepiidae; genus Acanthosepion; species Acanthosepion lycidas. The sequence continues at coordinate 7,181,227 of OZ010602.1, read as the reverse complement.
CAGTGTTGTCATAAGGGCCAGAATTTTTGACCAAACCATTATTGGACCATTCAAAGTTAATGAAGGAGTTAAACTAAACAGTTGCAATTTCATGAACAAAAATTTCTTTGAAATTTATATGGTGTGTGTGTGTGTGTGTATGTATGTGTATATAATATATATATATATATATATATATATATATGAAGAAAAATATAAATTTTAGATCAAAATAGAATTCTTTTCATTTTTCATTTAAAATACTCAAATTTTAGGAATACGTTTTTACAGCGTCGCCCACGTGACGACAACGTGACCATGTTTAAACGGAACGCTGATCATATAAAACCTTCAGTTATCTGTTTGGATAAGTCTTGTTCTTATGTCCATCGTCTTTGTCATGTTGAATTGATAATGTTAATTATATTTTATGAGTATGTCCTGAAGATGGTTTATTAGACCGAAACATCTGACGTTGACATTATATTAACATTAAAACAGCATAATTGCATATAAGGATTTTTGTATGTTTTTTCCGTATATTTTTCTAAATACTGTCGGATCTATATCCACATATTTGCTTATATATATATATATATATATATATATATATATATACACACATTATTTTATAGATATAAATATTTAAGCAAATCCTCTGTTTATAATAAATAGTATTAACATTTACTGGCCTGAATGTCTGAGAAATTTCATAGAAAATGTGTTGTCCAACAAGAAATATGTATCCTACACAGAACCATCATATAGCCTGATGTGCTATACTATTTAGCTACAGAGGAAGCGTCTGGTTAACAAGGTCAAATTACTGCTTTTTAAACTACAAATTTCTCTTCGCAGCAGAAGCTTCCATTAGTAAGGAGTTGGACTGTTTAGAAAAAGATGGCGGACTACAAATTGGAGGAGAGAGTTATCAATGCCTTTGAATCCATGGTTATCTTCCTTTAACAGTCTCTCTGTTTTTTATTTTTAAATGTACTTTTTATCACATAAAATTTGGGGAGGCACAAGCACATTTTCTTTCCAGAAATTCATCCAAGAGAAAAAAATGTTTGGGAACCACTGCTCTAGAGTATGACAGACAAATTGCATTTTAATTATTGGGTTGGGACAAAATTCCTGATTCCATCCTCCCAGAAATTGGCATCTTTCTGGGTGATGAATTGGTTCAAATAGATTCTACAGCATTTTAGAAAATTAAAGTTCTTTCCAGCTCCTTAATAATGTCCATCCCAAGGAGCAGGTCAAAACCTAATAATGTGCTGTCCATGACCAACACACTGACTGTGACAGGGTCACCGTTGTTGATACTGAGTTTGATGTTTCCGACTCCCCGGCTTCTGAGAACCTTTCCACCGGCCATTAGTACGTTCATATTTTGTCTGATCCACCACCAACAAATCGAACCATTCGTGAGCAGCCTGAATCTACTAAAGTGGTACGTGTTATTCCATTGATGCACACCTTAATCACAGGAAGCGCCTCTTTCGGTGCAGGAAAGAGACCAGCACTGATGTTCTGTCTCCCCATTCCATTTCCTAGACACTTAGAAGCAATGTGACCTACTTTATGACATTGGAAACATTGTAGATCGAGACGTACCTTTCGTGCGTTGATAGCGGCAGTCTTTGGCAAAATGATTCGGCCCAGAGCACCAATAGCAAGTGACATTGCCATGGTGATGGATGGCTGGGATCGGATCCTCTTTGACTTCAATTGGTTGAACGACTACGGCCACTGGTTCATCAGCCGCTTTTTTGTTGATCATGATAGCACAGGCTCTGGTCAACAGTTGGTTGGGCGTCATGTCTTCCATTCTGGATGGTGCGTGGAGTATCTGCTTAACATGAGCAGATAATCCAGACACGAAGGCAAAGATCATCCATTCTTCAGGAAGCGGTGCAATCCGTACTATGAGCTTCTTTAATTCCACCACATATACATCTACTGTCTCGCCAGGTCTCAGATGCCGTGCCTGGAATTGGTCATAGGCCACAAACTGGTCAGTTCCAAACATGGTTAGTAGAACGCGCTTTATTTGCTCAATGTCACTTTTCTGTTCTTTGCTCAGCTGCCTGTACACAGCAAGGGCGCCGCCTTTCAAGCGCAGTGGAAGAATCCGTTCAATCTTCGTGATCTCGCATAATTCGCAGTCCATTTCCACATTTTTGATCCATTCAACCACAGACTGTCCACTTGTATTACCACTGAATTTGGGGATCAACTTTATGTCAAATGGTCTTTCTGCCATCTTGCTAGAGATAAAGTAAGTGCCGAAATAGCTTGTGGTTGTAAAGAAAAGACTGTAAATTTATAGTAGCAACAAATGCCTGCAATAGATTTCTTCTGTCTCTCAACTGCAACACTTGTAGCCAAATGACAGTTCAAATGATAGCCTCTGTCGTAACAGTCCAACAAATAGTGTATGGCAAAATGGGGTCACATGTCCAACCTTCACTTCTCACCAGCAAAAACACGTGTTCGTCTAACAAGCTCAGAAAATCTTCTGCCTTTATAAGCGAAGAACAACAGTTTTTATCCTCTGAGAGATCTTTCTGATTGGTCAAGAGGAGGGAAGAACATTAGCATAGATTCTAGTCCTTAAAGTAGATTTTTTTTTTTTTTGCTAACTATTTTTTGGTAATTTTCCTTTGGCAGATCGCACACAAAACACAAACTCTTTTTCGAGGTAGCTGATTATCTCTTTCACTACAAGCACCATCTCCATAAATGGCACATATCTATTTTTGCTATTTGTACAACAATTTTTTCCTTTCAAATGATGCAAATGAATCTCATTTTCCTCTATTTTCACTTTTAATGTAAAAACATTCAAAATCCACACGCAAAATGTATAGAAAGCTATATTGAAAATTCATCTTTCAGAATACGTATATATGTTATAAATTTCAGTGATATGCGAAAAAGAATTGCAGATTCAAATACCACCTATTGAAAAATGCTACAAACTATTGTTCCAATTTAATAATATTAGAAATCCAAGACTACTCAATGGGAAAAATAGTAGCAAGTGAGCTTTTAGCATCAGAAATTATTGATTGAATTCAATTAAAGCCTCGTTCCAAATTAGCACTATACACTCTTAATATTGTAGCATTAGAATATGCATAAAATCTGAGATAATTTTAATATTCAACAACATTCTTGAACACAATAGATACAGGATGATGGCTAGTGGGTATACGGCCATAACATGTAAAAACAAAGACAAGGAAATTAATCTGAACCAACCAGATACAATGATGAAACCAGATTTGTTTTATTAGATTGATTTAATCATGTATAACTGATGAAGATGACAAATTTGCCACTGGCATTAATGGTATTATTCTTATTGTCACCAAATATTTATTTATTATCAAATTAATGAAATGTCTTTTTTTATTAATTTCTCAAATGGATTTGCCTTTCAATAATTCATCAACATTAACTAATTGAAACATTTCAACATCTTTTTACATAAAATTGACTGATAATTTTCCCAAATTTATTGTTTATTCATTAAAATAAGTGTTAATTTTTAAAGTATTTATTCAAAATAGCTCTCAAGAGATTATTTAGTTGCATCTTTTCTGCTGAAAGGAATCATTTTCACAGTGAAAGGCTAAGCTCTTTAGCTCAGTAATTCTAAAGATTCATAATTTTCAACAATATTTCTTGTAAGATTATTTCAAAAGCTTTGCTTCCACAATTTTCAATTTATTTTACAATTATGTAACTGTTGCAATCTTACATTTGGGCAATTTTCCATCATGGTGGTTACACTGGCTGAGTTTTCTTTGGCAACACTTGTTAAAGATAACAAGTCCTACCAACAACTTTTTGTTAGGTTTAAATCTTTTAATAGGATGTTTTTTATATAACAAGAATTGCTTTAAAATGAAAAAAAAGTTGGTCAAAATTGAAATTTTCAAAACTGCTTTATAACCATTATGATATCTCCCTATCTTCTAGAGCAGTGTTTTCAACCAGCACCCCTACTTAGGCACAAACTTTTTTGTTAACCCCCCCCCCCCCACACACACACACACTGTCAAATTAAATTTTGAATATTATACTGAATTAATCTTTGATAGCAAGATAACACTTGGGTATTAGTATTTAAAAATAATTTTAATATTGTTTTCATTTCTGTTATAAATGCCAATGATTAAAATGCTAAAAACAATTTTTATTTGATAGCTTATCTCAATGTTTTCAATGCGATGGTTGACTTTGGTGCTTACTGGCTTAGCCTCTTACTCTAGGTTCCTTGCTTCTTGGAAACAATCATACATCTCGTCATTGTGTAATTTGCAAGTGGTTTCTTTGTTTCATAAGAAGCTGTGTAACTGTGTTTGAACCACATTCAGCTATATAGGAAGTTAGAAAAGAAATGAAGAAAAGTTTGATAGCTTCCTACAGCTTTAGATACCTTTCAGCCAATATTGAATAATCTTTGAAAATTCGGAAAAAAATGGATAAATGCTCACCACCCCACTGAGTATGTTCACCACCACCCAAATGAAATAAAAACTCCCAGTACCCACTTTGAGCATAACATCTCACAAAGGAAGTGCTGGTACCCACATTGAGAAACACTCCTTTAGAGTATGACAGACAATACAAATTGCATTTTAATTATTGCATTAGGACAAAATTCCTGATTCCACCCTCCCAGAACTTGGCATCTTTCTGGGGGATGAATTGGTTCAAATAGATTTTACAGCATTTTAGAAAATTAAAGTTCTTTCCATTAAGAGAATTTTGTAGGGATAAAAATAAAGGATAAACTGAAGGTACACTATTTACATTAGTCGGACAATTGTCCTCAACTTTGTCACTAGATTTATCACAACATTTCGGCCTTCTTCAGGCGGTTGGAATATCGAACTGAACCCTTTATTACAACACCAAGCAAAAGTGATAAGTGGTGACCCAGAGACATTAGATAAAGAATTGGTCAGTATAAGTAGTACCCTACAATGAAACAACTACCCTGGGTACATGGCAGCAGCCCCCAAAACTGGGATAGGTGGGTTCAAGAAAAGGACAACAACATTGAGAAAACAGTCTGCCTGCCTTATGTGAAGGGGTTATCAGAGAAAGTACAAAGGATCTGCAGTCCATATAACATCAGGACAACCTTCAAAAGCCGGACGACACTTCACAGATATCTCTCCAGAGTAAGACCCCCTCCCATAAAGGAGAACATAACTAAAGA